>CM062497.1:2592900-2982900 GCA_031479575.1 Coregonus ussuriensis
TATGGTGTTAGGAGGTGTGTGTCAGGGTGTTATGGTGTTATTCACAACAGTTAAAATGCTCTGGAGCCTCGCTCTTGACTAACAGATCTGACATAAGCATTAAAATGACACCTTCTCTGGAGGGTCAAAATCTCTGCTTGGGTATTCTGCTTCAGTAAGACAATCCTTTTTGTCAAAAACTACATTTGGGAGATTAAGTTCATTGGTTTGCCAACTGCTTCCATTGGAATATGATAATACAATACAGAACCTGCCAAGTTAGTCATACAGAACCTGCCAAGTTAGTCATACAGAACCTGCCAAGTTAGTCATACAGAACCTGCCAAGTTACAGAGGAGAGGCTTCGGTCCCAGTCATGACGGAGTAAGTTGTAGACAAGATATTAGGGGAGATTTGGTTCTGATATTAATACAGTAATGTTTACACGTCTGAACTGAAACGTATATTTCTTAATGTCAGTGTCAAAACAGTAACGTGTTCATATTACCCTACTAATTAAATAAAGTCAAGTATAATCTGAAAGACCATTTTAATGATTCATGGAATGTGTCTAACCAAAAGACTGCATACATAGAAACAAGTAAAGGAATGACATTATGCCATTCAGATCATAGTCGGTAGAGTTAGGTAAATGTATAACAAATGAAGTGTACAGAAAGCCTATTTTGCAGGCAGCCATGGTAGAACAGGAGATTAAACTCTACTAAACACTGCCATCTGGTGGACATTAACAGTACTAGCAAAACAGACAGTATTGAAATGACAATAGAAATGTCGGTCAATAGAAACCAGGTAACCAGATGGTAAACAGACATACCTGGTCTAGTCTCAAGTCACTGAGTATCATGTCTTTTAGCTGGTTTAGTTGTGTTCATCCAACCAGTTGTGTCCCCCCCAACTAAAAGTAAAGGTTCTACCTTCGGCTCGGTTCTCTTTATTCTAGATTAATACACTTATTTTGGTCCCAAAATTAAGACTTTGAAATAAAAGTTGAGCACTTTGAATGCGAAAATGGACACTAAACACAAGTTAAATGCAGCCCCTCTCTCAAATTCTTTATCCGATCACATTAAACTAATGGAAAAACACCGAAGACCATTCCTGATAACACTACATCTAGGAAACCTGTTGATTCAACCATATTCGTAACCAGGTTTCCATTCAACCTTTTCATGCGAGTAAAGTACATGTCAGGCCTGATGGAAACAAACATCGTCGGTAAACTTTCCAAATGTCGACAAAACACGCTCGAAAAAGGTAGGATCTTTTTGTGTCTCTAAAATAAATTATGTGAGAAATGGCGGTGGAAACATTTATGCGCAAATATTGATATAATAACCATAATTTCAAAGTAAACTTGGAGTCACTGTTGTGTGGTCCTCCCACTACGACTCATTGGAAAGCATGCACTTTATTAGACTAATGAAATAAATGATGATGAACTTCACAGGGTGGTGAAAGTGCACGTTGAGGAGCTTGATGCTCCTTTCCAATAAATATCGAGGGTCTTATTCTGGTGACATGATGATCGATGCTTGTCTGCAGTTTGACAAATATAAATAAATTTCACTCTTTTGTCCATAATAATAATAATAATAATAATAATGTCATTGTGTAGGCTATACATGCGCTCTGGCCAACAATGCGCAGATAACGCTGTTGGCCAGAGAGCACTTGCCAATAGCAGAATGGGTAAACTCATTATATAACGCAACATTTTTTGTGAGAAAACCATCAGTAGAGTTTAAAATGTGATGGAAACCTATTTAACTTGTATTATTTATTCAGTTCAGGGGAATTGAACAACAGAAGGTATTTTTATGAGCACTACGTCCTCACACAGCCTTTTATCCACAACAAGTCAATTTGATGGAAACATCTCTGGTGGGGAAATGGGCAGTTTTTCATTCGGATTTTAGAATATTTGCATGAAAATCTGCCGCCAATTGGATGGAAACCTAGCTAGTGAAACACACGAATTGAAAAAACAAACTTCCCCGTCTTCCATAATGAGTATCTACATAATTCCCTGTTCGTTGTGACGAGAGACATTTAGTTTGACAATAGCATCCATACAGGCAATCAAGGCTTTCTCCAATATAAAGTGAATGAGAACATAATTGGGAACACGTCAATACAGGTTCCCAATGATAAGGTGCTATAGAAGCCTCAGTGTCCCCCAACTAAAAGTAAAGGTTCTAGAGCCTCAGTGTCCCCCAACTAAAAGTAAAGGTTCTAGAGCCTCAGTGTCCCCCAACTAAAAGTAAAGGTTCTAGAGCCTCAGTGTCCCCCCAACTAAAAGTAAAGGTTCTAGAGCCTCAGTGTCCCCCCAACTAAAAGTAAAGGTTCTAGAAGCCTCAGTGTCCCCCCCAACTAAAAGTAAAGGTTCTAGAAGCCTCAGTGTCCCCCAACTAAAAGTAAAGGTTCTAGAGCCTCAGTGTCCCCCCAACTAAAAGTAAAGGTTCTAGAGCCTCAGTGTCCCCCCCAACTAAAAGTAAAGCTTCTAGAAGCCTCAGTGTCCCCCAACTAAAAGTAAAGGTTCTAGAGCCTCAGTGTCCCCCCAACTAAAAGTAAAGGTTCTAGAGCCTCAGTGTCCCCCCAACTAAAAGTAAAGGTTCTAGAAGCCTCAGTGTCCCCCCCAACTAAAAGTAAAGGTTCTCGAAGCCTCAGTGTCCCCCAACTAAAAGTAAAGGTTCTAGAGCCTCAGTGTCACCCCAACTAAAAGTAAAGGTTCTAGAGCCTCAGTGTCCCCCCCAACTAAAAGTAAAGGTTCTAGAAGCCTCAGTGTCCCCCAACTAAAAGTAAAGGTTCTAGAGCCTCAGTGTCCCCCCAACTAAAAGTAAAGGTTCTAGAGCCTCAGTGTCCCCCCCAACTAAAAGTAAAGGTTCTAGAAGCCTCAGTGTCCCCCCCAACTAAAAGTAAAGGTTCTAGAAGCCTCAGTGTCCCCCAACTAAAGGTAAAGGTTCTAGAGCCTCAGTGTCCCCCCAACTAAAAGTAAAGGTTCTAGAGCCTCAGTGTCCCCCCCAACTAAAAGTAAAGGTTCTAGAAGCCTTAGTGTCCCCCCCAACTAAAAGTAAAGGTTCTAGAAGCCTTAGTGTCCCCCCCAACTAAAAGTAAAGGTTCTAGAAGCCTTAGTGTCCCCCCCAACTAAAAGTAAAGGTTCTAGAAGCCTCAGTGTCCCCCCAACTAAAAGTAAAGGTTCTAGAAGCCTTAGTGTCCCCCCCAACTAAAAGTAAAGGTTCTAGAAGCCTTAGTGTCCTCCCCAACTAAAAGTAAAGGTTCTAGAGCCTTAGTGTCCCCCCCAACTAAAAGTAAAGGTTCTAGAAGCCTCAGTGTCCCCCCAACTAAAAGTAAAGGTTCTAGAAGCCTCAGTGTCCCCCCAACTAAAAGTAAAGGTTCTAGAAGCCTCAGTGTCCCCCCCAACTAAAAGTAAAGGTTCTAGAAGCCTCAGTGTCCCCCAACTAAAAGTAAAGGTTCTAGAGCCTCAGTGTCCCCCCAACTAAAAGTAAAGGTTCTAGAGCCTCAGTGTCCCCCCCAACTAAAAGTAAAGGTTCTAGAAGCCTTAGTGTCCCCCCCAACTAAAAGTAAAGGTTCTAGAAGCCTTAGTGTCCCCCCCAACTAAAAGTAAAGGTTCTAGAAGCCTTAGTGTCCCCCCCCAACTAAAAGTAAAGGTTCTAGAAGCCTCAGTGTCCCCCCAACTAAAAGTAAAGGTTCTAGAAGCCTTAGTGTCCCCCCCAACTAAAAGTAAAGGTTCTAGAAGCCTTAGTGTCCTCCCCAACTAAAAGTAAAGGTTCTAGAGCCTTAGTGTCCCCCCCAACTAAAAGTAAAGGTTCTAGAAGCCTCAGTGTCCCCCCAACTAAAAGTAAAGGTTCTAGAAGCCTCAGTGTCCCCCCAACTAAAAGTAAAGGTTCTAGAAGCCTCAGTGTCCCCCCCAACTAAAAGTAAAGGTTCTAGAAGCCTCAGTGTCCCCCCAACTAAAAGTAAAGGTTCTAGAAGCCAGCAGTGATTCTGTCCCAGTGGTGTATTCCAAAAAGCAGGATTAGCAAATTAGCCAGCGAACTTTGAAAAACAGCCTCATATATAACCTGATTTTCTAGTTGATTAAGAAAGTTTAATTTGTATATTGATTGTTGAGTCAATTACAGCTTATCAATTTGAAGTCTATATTACATATTTCTCAAACATATTTGGACAGTAAGCTGGTGGCTAACTCATCGATCCAGCTTCCTGGACCAGGCCACAGGTTATTGGTGTGTGGTTGTCCGCTGTTCACTGGTTGACCTTGTCCCTGTCGATGCCCTTGTGTTGTGGCACGTGTCTGAAGATGCAGTTGTGTCTGACACAGCCTGTGGTCCTCCAGAAGTAGCACTCTTGACTCCTCTCCCTGTAACACACGGAGAACAGAGGGCTTCAGAATACAGACTGAAATGTTACTTAGTGACAGCTGTTGACGTAAAAAGGGCTTTATAAATACATCTGATTTTTAGAAACTCAGGCGTGGTCTGTTAGAATAGTAGAATACACAAGGTGCAATTTTGAAATGTGGTCGTGCATCAGCAGTTTTTCTCTTGTTATGTCAGTCACTGACAGTCACTCAATTAGCCATGCCTGATCGCGTCGGATGCCAATTTCCCCCCCTGATTGTCCCGGAGAATGTTGTCAGAAATTGTCTCAGACGTGCTATCACTTTACATTTGCGCGTGCCACGTCTGACCATTATTGCACCGGTATAGAGGTGTCGGAACTGGGACTGACGCTCCCGTGGCTCCACAATATAAAAACACTCTAAGAGGCTGGTTGTCTGTGTTTTCTACTCACGGTGCGTTGGCGACGGTGGGATTGGTGGCAGCTAATTGGGAAAAGCCCAGTTTCTTCTGAATCACTTTATCAGGGTGACGGACAGCCAGCATCACTCCGTTCAACACCTTACCCTAACAGACAGAGACAGACAGAGGCTACTTTAAACAGTGTAGACTGACAGAACCAAGATTCCTGGACAACTATCTCTGCAAATCTATAGTGATGACATGACAGAGAACAATATATATGAGACAGACACTAACAGACAGACAGTAAGACAGACACTAACAGACAGACAGTAAGAGACAGACACTAACAGACAGACAGTAAGAGACAGACACTAACAGAGAGTAACTAACAGACACTAACAGACAGACAGTAAGAGACAGACACTAACAGAGAGTAACTAACAGACACTAACAGACAGACAGTAAGAGGCAGACAGTAAGACACAGACACTATCAGACAGACAGTAAGAGACAGACACTAACAGACAGACAGTAAGAGACAGACACTAACAGAGAGTAACTAACAGACACTAACAGACAGACAGTAAGAGACAGACACTAACAGAGAGTAACTAACAGACACTAACAGACAGACAGTAAGAGGCAGACACTAACAGACAGACACTAACAGAGAGTAACTAACAGACAGACAGTAACAGACAGACACTAACAGGCAGACACTAACAGAGAGTAACTAACAGACACTAACAGACAGACACTAACAGAGAGTAACTAACAGACACTAACAGACAGACAGAGGTTGACACGGGAGTGAAAATGAATCAATGTCCCGTCTTGTCCTGATCCCACAACAGTTCTATAACCATGGAACTTTCCTGTCTCGTGCTCATTTTTGCGTGCTGAAATATGTTTAGGAAGTACTGAACAGTAACAGACATTTTACATTTCCGTCTTTTAGCAGACGCTCTTATCCAGAGCGACTTACAGTTAGTGCATACGTTATTCTTTTTTTAAATCTTTTTTTTTTTTTCATATATGCCCCCCGTGGGAATCGAACCCATAACCCTGGCATTGCAAACGCCATGCTCTACCAACTGAGCTACCTCCCTGCCGGCCATTCCCTCCCCTACCCTGGACGACACTGGGCCAATTGTGCGCCGCCCCATGGGTCTCCCGGTTGCGGCCGGCTACAGCAGAGCCATATGTAGGCTGTTGTGTTGGTTTAGGAAGTACTGAGCAGTAACAGACAGACATATGTAGGCTATTGTGTTTGTTTAGGAAGTACTGAGAATAATGTCACTAATATGAATATGAGGTTGTCTTACCGATCTTATTTAAATGGACTGACTGTAGGCCTAAGTCGCTCTGGATGAGAGTGTATTCTATAAATGACCTAGATGTAGATGGTTTAAGGCTGGAGGACGAGGACAGAGACCCCAGCAGGAAGTTCTGCTCATTAAGGCTGGAGGATAAGGACAGAGACCCCAGCAGGAAGTTCTGCTCATTAAGGCTGGAGGACGAGGACAGAGACCCCAGCAGGAAGTTCTGCTCATTAAGGCTGGAGGACGAGGACAGAGACCCCAGCAGGAAGTTCTGCTCATTAAGGCTGGAGGACGAGGACAGAGACCCCAGCAGGAAGTTCTGCTCATTAAGGCTGGAGGACGAGGACAGAGACCCCAGCAGGAAGTTCTGCTCATTAAGGCTGGAGGACGAGGACAGAGACCCCAGCAGGAAGTTCTGCTCATTAAGGCTGCAGGACGAGGACAGAGACCCCAGCAGGAAGTTCTGCTCATTAAGGCTGGAGGACGAGGACAGAGACCCCAGCAGGGAGTTCTGCTCATTAAGGCTGGAGGACGAGGACAGAGACCCCAGCAGGAAGTTCTGCTCATTAAGGCTGGAGGACGAGGACAGAGACCCCAGCAGGAAGTTCTGCTCATTAAGGCTGGAGGATGAGGACAGAGACCCCAGCAGGAAGTTCTGCTCATTAAGGCTGGAGGACGAGGACAGAGACCCCAGCAGGAAGTTCTGCTCATTAAGGCTGGAGGACGAGGACAGAGACCCCAGCAGGAAGTTCTGCTCATTAAGGCTGGAGGATGAGGACAGAGACCCCAGCAGGAAGTTCTGCTCATTAAGGCTGGAGGACGAGGACAGAGACCCCAGCAGGAAGTTCTGCTCATTAAGGCTGGAGGACGATGACAGAGACCCCAGCAGGAAGTTCTGCTCAGCATAAAACTGTAGCCTACAGCTGAACACTGCACACATACACTACATGACCAAAAGTATGTGGACACCTGATCGTCCAACACCTCATTCCAAAATCATGGACCTTAATATGGAGTTGGTCCCCCCTTTGCTGCTATAACAGCCTCCACTCTTCTGGGAAGGCTTTCCACTAGATGTTGGAACATTGCTGAGGGGACTTGCTTCCATTCAGCCACAAGAGCATTAGTGAGGTCGGGAACTGACTGTTGGGCGATTAGGCCTGGCTCGCAGACGGCGTTCCAATTCATCCTAAAGGTGTTTGATGGGGTTGAGGTCAGGGCTCTGTGCAGGCCAGTGAAGTTCTTCCACAACGATCTCGACAAACCATTTCTGTATGGACCTCACTTTGTGCACAGGGGCATTGTCATGCTGAAACAGGGAAGGGCCTTCCCCAAACTGTTGCCACAAAGTTGGAAGCACAGAATCGTCTAGAATGTCATTGCATGCTGTAGCGTTAAGATTTCCCTTCACTGGAACTAAGGGGCCTAGCCCGAACCTTGAAAAACAGCCCCAGACCATTATTCCTCCTCCACCAAACTTTACAGTTGGCACTATGAATTGGGGCAGGTAGCGTTCTCCTGTCATCCGCCAAACCCAGATTAGTCCGTCGGACTGCCAGATGGTGAAGCGTGATTCATCACTCCAGAGAACGCGTTTCCACTGCTCCAGAGTCCAATGGCGGCGAGCTTTACACCACTCCAGCTGACGCTTGGCATTGCACATGGTGATCTTAGGCTTGTGTGCGGCTGCTCGGCCATGGAAACCCATTTCATTAAGCTCCAGACGAACAGTTCTTGTGCTGACTGTTGCTTCCAGAGGCAGTTTGGAACTCGGTAGTGGGTGTTGCAACCGAGGACAGACGATTTTTACACGCTACGCGCTTCAGCACTCGCCGGTCCCGTTCTGTGAGCTTGTGTGGCCTATCGCTTCACGGCTGAGCCGTTGTTGCTCCTAGACGTTTCCACTTCACAATAACAGCACTTACAGTTGACCAGGGCAGCTCTAGCAGGGCAGAAATTTGACAAACAGACCTGTTGGAAAGGTGGCATCCTATGACGGTGCCACGTTGAAAGTCACTGAGCTCTTCAGTAAGGCCATTCTACTGGCAATGTTTGTTTATGGAGATTGCATGGCTGCGTGCTCGAGGGGAAATTACCATTTATTTTGATATATACGGGATTTTTTTTAAACTGAGTTACAGTCAGTAACATGCATACAGTAACAGACGTACAGCAACATACGTACAGCAACATACGGTAACATACAGTAACAGACGGCAACAGACGTACGGCAACATACGTACATCAACATACAGTAACATACAGTAACAGACGGCAACAGACGTAACATATGTACAGTAACAGACGTACAGCAACAGACGTACATCAACATACGGTAACATACAGTAACAGACGGCAACAGACGTACAGCAACAGACAGTAACATACAGTAACAGACGGCAACAGACGTAACATATGTACAGTAACAGACGTACAGCAACAGACGTACATCAACATACAGTAACATACAGTAACAGACGGCAACAGACGTAACATATGTACAGTAACAGACGTACAGCAACAGACGTACATCAACATACGGTAACATACAGTAACAGACGGCAACAGACGTACAGCAACAGACAGTAACAGACGCACAGTAACAGACGTCTTTGAGCAGTCCCAGATGTCCTGATATTTTCAAACAGGTTTGATTTTATCAGCACAAAATTTGCAAAGCTTTTGTAGGGTGAAATGTGCAACGACACATTTTGAGAACGGTGATCAGCAATAGCCAATGAGAGCTGGCCAGAGAAGCAGCCAGTGAGATGACGTTGTTTTGCATCGTCCAGAATGTGTAGACTCTGGAGCAGGAGCCATGACTACTAGTGTGGGTTTGGACTTGCATTTAATCAAAGCCAAAGTGTCAAATCGTTACAGCTCTGAAGTTCACAAGCAATGTTATTCAATTCAAAATGTTGGCTAGATATTTCAACTATGTATGGCAAGCGTGAATGTCTGATTGAACATTTAGGAGGCTGCTTTGCCACATCGTTTAGTGTGTGACCCCGTTGTTACGATTTTGAAAGTCATGTAGTGTCCACCCGGCTTAACAGACAGACAGAGACGTACATGCATAGTCCTGATGGCTCTCTCACAGTCGTCCATGCTGGTGTAGTTGACAAAGGCACAGTGGGAAGAGAGCAACATCTTGATACTGTGGATAGTCCCAGCACTGAGAGAGAGAGAGAGAGAGAGAGAGAGAGAGAGAGAGAGACAGAGAGAGAGAGAGACAGAGAGAGAGAGAGACAGAGAGAGAGAGACAGAGAGAGAGAGACAGAGAGAGAGAGACAGAGAGAGAGAGAGAGAGAGACAGAGAGAGAGAGAGAGAGAGAGAATACAATCCATTGTGAAACAGTCTTCTAGTCATTCTGCTGTCTTATGTTACACTATATATAAGCCAGGGTCAAGACATGTTGCCTCAGCTGAACAGGCTGGTTATGTACTGCTAGAGAGAGAGGAGGAGGAGGCTGAGGAGACAGGAGAGGAGGAGGAGACAGGAGGCAGAGGAGAGGAGGCAGAGGAGAGGAGGCAGAGGAGGAGATGAGGCGGAGGAGACAGGAGGAGGAGGAGACAGGAGAGGAGGAGACAGGAGGCACAGGAGTCAGAGGAGACAGGAGGCAGAGGAGACAGGAGGCAGAGGAGGAGATGAGGCGGAGGAGACAGGAGGAGGAGACAGGAGGAGGAGGAGACAGGAGAGGAGGAGGAGACAGGAGAGGAGGAGGAGACAGGAGAGGAGGAGGAGACAGGAGAGGAGGAGACAGGAGGAGGAGGAGACAGGAGGAGGAGGAGACAGGAGGCGGAGGAGACAGGAGGAGGAGGAGACAGGAGGCGGAGGAGACAGGAGGCGGAGGAGACAGAGGAGGAGCGGAGAGGAGGAGGAGACAGGAGAGGAGGAGAAGAGGAGACAGGAGAAGGAGGAAACAGGAGGAGAAGAATGTTACTCTACCTGCTGAAGAAGCTGTGTAGCATGGGTTGTGTTGTGTTGGGCTCCAAGCAGCCAACATATACAGGAAAGAGATTGCTGTGGAGAGAGAAACATCTTCAGAGCCAGACAAAGTCAGATGAAAAGTAATCTCAACAGTAGTGTAAAAACACACAGATATCAGACTGTCCCAAATGGCACCCGATCCCCTCTATGGTGCACTAAGTAGTACCTTATATAGGTGATAGGGTGCTATTATAGACACAGGCCTAGACTCTTACTGTATGATAGTCATGCTAGAAGTACGGGGCTCTACAGTGTAACCATTCAAACGGGGCTCTACGGTGTAACCGTTCAAACGGGGCTCTACGGTGTAACCGTTCAAACGGGGCTCTACGGTGTAACCGTTCAAACGGGGCTCTACGGTGTAACCGTTCAAACGGGGCTCTACGGTGTAACCGTTCAAACGGGGCTCTACGGTGTAACCGTTCAAACGGGGCTCTACGGTGTAACCGTTCAAACGGGGCTCTACAGTGTAACCGTTCAAACGGGGCTCTACGGTGTAACCGTTCAAACGGGGCTCTACGGTGTAACCGTTCAAACAAGCTCTACGGTGTAACCGTTCAAACGGGGCTCTACCGTGTAACCGTTCAAACGGGGCTCTACGGTGTAACCGTTCAAACGGGGCTCTACAGTGTAACCGTTCAAACGGGGCTCTACGGTGTAACCGTTCAAACGGGGCTCTACAGTGTAACCGTTCAAACGGGGCTCTACGGTGTAACCGTTCAAACGGGGCTCTACAGTGTAACCGTTCAAACGGGGCTCTACAGTGTAACCGTTCAAACGGGGCTCTACAGTGTAACCGTTCAAACGGGGCTCTACAGTGTAACCGTTCAAACGGGGCTCTACAGTGTAACCGTTCAAACGGGGCTATACGGTATAACCGTTCAAACGGGGCTCTACAGTGTAACCGTTCAAACGGGGCTCTACAGTGTAACCGTTCAAACGGGGCTATACGGTGTAACCGTTCAAACGGGGCTCTACGGTGTAACCGTTCAAACGGGGCTCTACGGTGTAACCGTTCAAACGGGGCTCTACAGGTGTAACCGTTCAAACTAATCACATAAAAAACTAATCACATAAAAAAACTACAAATCCCATAGTTATCCCACCTGGTGCAGCAACAGTGCCTGGGGGGCTGTGCGCACTGTGAGGGAAGCACTGAAATATTAATTTTTAGAAGCACACAGGCCTAGAAGTCAATTTACCTGACAGTCTGCTGAAGTGTGATTGTCATTGTGTTCCTTGGCTATTTACATTGTGTTGTTCACACACTAGGTTGTTTTTCAATGTTAGTTTGATCTTGCTCAACTGTTGGCGAAGAGACTGACATATGTCTGAGTCCTACCGTTACCACGGTAACCTCCCGTCCTTAAAGGGCCAGCTGAACATTTTCCTTTCACCTAAGTGACTCAAATATTTGGGGGTACATTGTGCTTGATTGAGCATGGAACACTCCAAAAAACCTTATTCATTAAATTTTCATTTCTTATCATAAAAACAGTCTTCATCAACTTATTTAATTGTGCTCCTAAATGTCTGTGTGTTGCTACATTTTTCAACTTAGGAACTTCTGCTTCATGTAAACAGTTTCAGGGTAAGAGCACAAAGGTAATGATACATCTCACCTTCTGCTTCCTCCCGGTGCAACGTGGTATACAGGGCCTGGGGTAGGGGATCTGGGTTTAGGTCTGGTTTGGAGGAGAGGTTTAGGCCTGGGTCCCACTCCCTCCCACGTCTCACTGTCCTCTGCTGAAGTGGCAGCCGCAGAAAAGTCATTACTAACATATTCATCTATGGGGAGGGAGACACAGAGAGAGAGAGACCGAGAGAGAGAACAGTTATAATACCAGATATTCAAAAGGTGTTATATCTTTATGAATTGGGGGACATTAACAATAGCCTGAGTGCCAGATCAGTTTGTGTCGTTGTGACAATGCATCGCCACTTGGCATGTTGGCAAGGCATCACAAACGGATGTGGGACTCAGGCTATCGTTAAGTCTAGTTGTTTACCTTCGATACCAGACAGGACATCAACCGCCTTCTCAAAGTCTCCGTGGGCAATCAGCGCATTACAGCTCTGCTCACGGTTAAATCCCATTTCCTACGATAAAACACCCATCACACATTAGTCAACTAGTAGGTACACAAGCGTGCACACACACACACGCACACACACGAGATATTTCTACGCATAAATGACACCCTTTGGCAGGTAATGGAAGATATGCTGCACTACAGAAAGCATTATAAACTGGACTAGATGTCGACAGAATGAATTCAGAGGGAGGAGAAACAACTGGACTAGATGTTGACAGAATGAATTCAGAGGGCTGAGAAACAACTGGACTAGATGTTGACAGAATGAATTCAGAGGGCTGAGAAACAACTGGACTAGATGTTGACAGAATGAATTCAGAGGGCTGAGAAACAACTGGACTAGATGTTGACAGAATGAATTCAGAGGGCTGAGAAACAACTGGACTAGATGTTGACAGAATGAATTCAGAGGGCTGAGAAACAACTGGACTAGATGTTGACAGAATGAATTCAGAGGGCTGAGAAACAACTGGACTAGATGTTGACAGAATGAATTCAGAGGGCTGAGAAACAACTGGACTAGATGTTGACAGAATGAATTCAGAGGGCTGAGAAACAACTGGACTAGATGTTGACAGAATGAATTCAGAGGGCTGAGAAACAACTGGACTAGATGTTGACAGAATGAATTCAGAGGGCTGAGAAACAACTGGACTAGATGTTGACAGAATGAATTCAGAGGGCTGAGAAACAACTGGACTAGATGTTGACAGAATGAATTCAGAGGGCTGAGAAACAACTGGACTAGATGTTGACATAATGAATTCAGAGGGCTGAGAAACAACTGGACTAGATGTTGACATAATGAATTCAGAGGGCTGAGAAACAACTGGACTAGATGTTGACAGAATAAATTCAGAGGGCTGAGAAACAACTGGACTAGATGTTGACAGAATGAATTCAGAGGGCTGAGAAACAACTGGACTAGATGTTGACAGAATGAATTCAGAGGGCTGAGAAACAACTGGACTAGATGTTGACAGAATGAATTCAGAGGGCTGAGAAACAACTGGACTAGATGTCGACAGAATGAATTCAGAGGGCTGAGAAACAACTGGACTAGATGTTGACAGAATGAATTCAGAGGGAGGAGAAACAACTGGACTAGATGTTGACAGAATGAATTCAGAGGGAGGAGAAACAACTGGACTAGATGTTGACAGAATGAATTCAGAGGGCTGAGAAACAACTGGACTAGATGTTGACAGAATGAATTCAGAGGGCTGAGAAACACCTGGACTAGATGTTGACAGAATGAATTCAGAGGGCTGAGAAACAACTGGACTAGATGTTGACAGAATGAATTCAGAGGGCTGAGAAACAACTGGACTAGATGTTGACAGAATGAATTCAGAGGGCTGGGAAACAACTGGACTAGATGTTGACAGAATGAATTCAGAGGGCTGAGAAACAACTGGACTAGATGTTGACAGAATGAATTCAGAGGGCTGAGAAACAACTGGACTAGATGTTGACAGAATGAATTCAGAGGGCTGAGAAACAACTGGACTAGATGTTGACAGAATGAATTCAGAGGGCTGAGAAACAACTGGACTAGATGTTGACAGAATGAATTCAGAGGGAGGAGAAACAACTGGACTAGATGTTGACAGAATGAATTCAGAGGGCTGAGAAACAACTGGACTAGATGTTGACAGAATGAATTCAGAGGGCTGAGAAACACCTGGACTAGATGTTGACAGAATGAATTCAGAGGGCTGAGAAACAACTGGACTAGATGTTGACAGAATGAATTCAGAGGGCTGAGAAACAACTGGACTAGATGTTGACAGAATGAATTCAGAGGGCTGGGAAACAACTGGACTAGATGTTGACAGAATTAATTCAGAGGGCTGAGAAACAACTGGACTAGATGTTGACAGAATGAATTCAGAGGGCTGAGAAACAACTGGACTAGATGTTGACAGAATGAATTCAGAGGGCTGAGAAACAACTGGACTAGATGTTGACAGAATGAATTCAGAGGGGCTGAGAAACAACTGGACTAGATGTTGACAGAATGAATTCAGAGGGCTGAGAAACAACTGGACTAGATGTTGACAGAATGAATTCAGAGGGCTGAGAAACAACTGGACTAGATGTTGACAGAATTAATTCAGAGGGCTGAGAAACAAGGTTTTCGCCTGTGCTTCCGTACATACCATCAGCTGCATGATCTGAACATTCATCAACTCCTGAGCAGCATCTGAACACGAACCGTCCTGCTTTAATACCTCCTTATAGGTCTGGCATGCCTCAAAGTACCTCTGGGGGGAGGAGAGGAGTGGGGGGATTTAATACCTCCTTATAGGTCTGGCATGCCTCAAGGGGTAAGGGTAGGGAGAGAGAGAGAGAGAGAGAGCGAGGGGGAAGGAGAGAGAGGTAGGGTGACCGAGGGGTAGGGGGAGAGGGTGGCAGACCCAGGGGAGAGGGTGGCAGACCCAGGGGAGAGGGTGGCAGACCCAGGGGAGAGGGTGGGCAGACCCAGGGGAGAGGGTGGGCAGACCCAGGGGAGAGGGTGGACAGACCCAGGGGAGAGGGTGGCAGACCCAGGGGAGAGGGTGGGCAGACCCAGGGGAGAGGGTGGGCAGACCCAGGGGAGAGGGTGGACAGACCCAGGGGAGAGGGTGGGCAGACCCAGGGGAGAGGGTGGGCAGACCCAGGGGAGAGGGTGGGCAGACCCAGGGGAGAGGGTGGGCAGACCCAGGGGAGAGGGTGGGCAGACCCAGGGGAGAGGGTGGGCAGACCCAGGGGAGAGGGTGGACAGACCCAGGGGAGAGGGTGGGCAGACCCAGGGGAGAGGGTGGACAGACCCAGGGGAGAGGGTGGGCAGACCCAGGGGAGAGGGTGGACAGAGAGGGTGGACAGACCCAGGGGAGAGGGTGGACAGACCCAGGGGAGAGGGTGGGCAGACCCAGGGGAGAGGGTGGCAGACCCAGGGGAGAGGGTGGGCAGACCCAGGGGAGAGGGTGGGCAGACCCAGGGGAGAGGGTGGACAGACCCAGGGGAGAGGGTGGGCAGACCCAGGGGAGAGGGTGGGCAGACCCAGGGGAGAGGGTGGCAGACCCAGGGGAGAGGGTGGGCAGACCCAGGGGAGAGGGTGGGCAGACCCAGGGGAGAGGGTGGGCAGACCCAGGGGAGAGGGTGGACAGAGAGGGTGGACAGACCCAGGGGAGAGGGTGGACAGACCCAGGGGAGAGGGTGGGCAGACCCAGGGGAGAGGGTGGACAGAGAGGGTGGACAGACCCAGGGGAGAGGGTGGACAGACCCAGGGGAGAGGGTGGGCAGACCCAGGGGAGAGGGTGGACAGACCCAGGGGAGAGGGTGGGCAGACCCAGGGGAGAGGGTGGGCAGACCCAGGGGAGAGGGTGGGCAGACCCAGGGGAGAGGGTGGACAGAGAGGGTGGACAGACCCAGGGGAGAGGGTGGACAGACCCAGGGGAGAGGGTGGACAGACCCAGGGGAGAGGGTGGGCAGACCCAGGGGAGAGGGTGGGCAGACCCAGGGGAGAGGGTGGCAGACCCAGGGGAGAGGGTGGGCAGACCCAGGGGAGAGGGTGGCAGCACATGCTTGACAAACATTACACAAAGAGTGGAGCTAAAATCCTAAAGTTGAATTGCATAAAGTATTATTATCATAATGTTGTGTACCTTGAGTCCAGACAGAGCCTTCCCCTTCCTGTATAGTCCTTTAATCCATCCAGGCTCCATGGAGAGGGCCAACTCAGCATCACACAAGGCCCTATCATACTGCTGCATCTTCTCATAGCAAAATGACCGGTTCCCAAACAGCCTACAACAGGACATCAGGGCTGTATTCAGAAAGCGTCTTAGAGTAGACGGGCTGATCTAAGAGCCTGCTAAACAGTAGTGCACTATACAGTGAATAGGGTGCCACCTCAGAAAAGAGTTGTGTTGTCACCATAACAGAACTTCACTCACGATACAAGGCCAAGTATCACGATACCGAGTAGTATCGCGACTGTTCCCTTTCTCCAAACTATAAGGATCTGCTACAAAAAAAAACCCGCCAATGATATTCACACTACTCAATATACAGGGATGCAAACTGGTGAGGGCCCAAAAAGGAGAAGCTTCTTTTTTTTTTGCTTTGAAACATGCAAAAAAAAATCCCTGATAGGGGGAAATGCAGGTTTTAACTAATTAAACAATGAAGAATATGATCTACATGATCAGTCCCTGTGTGTAAAATAAAAAGTGGTTAATGTGAACCAAACTCACAGCTAAAAAAAATATAAAGAAATCAATCCAATGTTATTTGTTGGCTAGACTTTCCTGCAAATGACACTCCAGGTATTGAGAAAAAAACAATCCAGTAATATTGCAGTTAGCCATGACAGCCTTTATAACAGAACGCCTATGACCACACACACACCTAAATATTGCACTTGGGAAAATGAAACAAACAGGCATTCTATATTTGCTCTATTTTAGTGACCACTATAGTAGACATCGATCAAGTGCACAAGACTACATGTGTGCGAAAATAACGTTCACCTGAGTAAAAAAAAAAAATCATCCCCCCTCACTCACACACACAAGTGTTACTGTCAAATTCAACCCAACAAAATCAATATATTTGGGCTATATTGCACATTGTTAAATTGTACACTTTCTGCCTACAATGTTCTACAATGTGCCAGCAGCGCATGAGACCATTTGTTGGCATAACTGATCTCTTTCAGGCAGGGTACACCTGGCATACCCCTTTCAGAGAGTACACCTGGCATACCCCTTTCAGAGAGTACACCTGGCATACCCCTTTCAGAGAGTACACCTGGCATACCCCTTTCAGAGAGTACACCTGGCATACCCCTTTCAGAGAGTACACCTGGCATACCCCTTTCAGAGAGTACACCTGGCATACCCCTTTCAGAGAGTACACCTGGCATACCCCTTTTTATCCACTGTATTGAAAAAGTGAGAAAGAGGGAACGTGTGTGGTGTTCCTTTCACCTCTATAGTGGCATCCATCTTAAAACAGGCCCACCTCTATAGTGGCATCCAGCTTTAACCAGGCCCAGCTCTATAGTGGCATCCAGCTTAAAACAGGCCCAGCTCTATAGTGGCATCCAGCTTAAACCAGGCCCAGCTCTATAGTGGCATCCAGCTTTAACCAGGCCCAGCTCTATAGTGGCATCCAGCTTAAACCAGGCCCAGCTCTATAGTGGCATCCAGCTTAAACCAGGCCCACCTCTATAGTGGCATCCATCTTAAACCAGGCCCAGCTCTATAGTGGCATCCAGCTTTAACCAGGCCCAGCTCTATAGTGGCATCCAGCTTAAACCAGGCCCAGCTCTATAGTGGCATCCAGCTTAAACCAGGCCCAGCTCTATAGTGGCATCCAGCTTAAACCAGGCCCACCTCTATAGTGGCATCCAGCTTAAAACAGGCCCACCTCTATAGTGGCATCCAGCTTAAACCAGGCCCAGCTCTATAGTGGCATCCAGCTTAAACCAGGCCCAGCTCTATAGTGGCATCCAGCTTAAACCAGGCCCACCTCTATAGTGGCATCCAGCTTAAACCAGGCCCAGCTCTATAGTGGCATCCAGCTTAAACCAGGCCCAGCTCTATAGTGGCATCCAGCTTAAAACAGGCCCACCTCTATAGTGGCATCCATCTTAAACCAGGCCCAGCTCTATAGTGGCATCCAGCTTTAACCAGGCCCAGCTCTATAGTGGCATCCAGCTTAAACCAGGCCCAGCTCTATAGTGGCATCCAGCTTAAACCAGGCCCACCTCTATAGTGGCATCCAGCTTAAAACAGGCCCACCTCTATAGTGGCATCCAGCTTAAACCAGGCCCAGCTCTATAGTGGCATCCAGCTTAAACCAGGCCCAGCTCTATAGTGGCATCCAGCTTAAACCAGGCCCACCTCTATAGTGGCATCCAGCTTAAACCAGGCCCAGCTCTGTAGTGGCATCCAGCTTAAACCAGGCCCAGCTCTATAGTGGCATCCAGCTTAAAACAGGCCCACCTCTATAGTGGCATCCATCTTAAACCAGGCCCAGCTCTATAGTGGCATCCAGCTTTAACCAGGCCCAGCTCTATAGTGGCATCCATCTTAAAACAGGCCCACCTCTATAGTGGCATCCATCTTAAAACAGGCCCACCTCTATAGTGGCATCCAGCTTAAACCAGGCCCAGCTCTATAGTGGCATCCAGCTTTAACCAGGCCCAGCTCTATAGTGGCATCCAGCTTAAAACAGGCCCACCTCTATAGTGGCATCCAGCTTTAACCAGGCCCAGCTCTATAGTGGCATCCAGCTTAAACCAGGCCCAGCTCTATAGTGGCATCCAGCTTAAACCAGGCCCACCTCTATAGTGGCATCCAGCTTAAAACAGGCCCACCTCTATAGTGGCATCCAGCTTTAACCAGGCCCAGCTCTATAGTGGCATCCAGCTTAAACCAGGCCCAGCTCTATAGTGGCATCCATCTTAAACCAGGCCCAGCTCTATAGTGGCATCCAGCTTTAACCAGGCCCAGCTCTATAGTGGCATCCAGCTTAAACCAGGCCCAGCTCTATAGTGGCATCCAGCTTAAACCAGGCCCAGCTCTATAGTGGCATCCAGCTTAAACCAGGCCCAGCTCTATAGTGGCATCCAGCTTAAACCAGGCCCACCTCTATAGTGGCATCCAGCTTAAACCAGGCCCACCTCTATAGTGGCATCCAGCTTAAAACAGGCCCACCTCTATAGTGGCATCCAGCTTAAACCAGGCCCAGCTCTATAGTGGCATCCAGCTTAAACCAGGCCCAGCTCTATAGTGGCATCCAGCTTAAAACAGGCCCACCTCTATAGTGGCATCCAGCTTAAAACAGGCCCACCTCTATAGTGGCATCCAGCTTAAACCAGGCCCAGCTCTATAGTGGCATCCAGCTTAAACCAGGCCCAGCTCTATAGTGGCATCCAGCTTAAAACAGGCCCACCTCTATAGTGGCATCCATCTTAAACCAGGCCCAGCTCTATAGTGGCATCCAGCTTTAACCAGGCCCAGCTCTATAGTGGCATCCAGCTTAAAACAGGCCCACCTCTATAGTGGCATCCAGCTTTAACCAGGCCCAGCTCTATAGTGGCATCCAGCTTAAAACAGGCCCACCTCTATAGTGGCATCCATCTTAAACCAGGCCCAGCTCTATAGTGGCATCCAGCTTTAACCAGGCCCAGCTCTATAGTGGCATCCAGCTTTAACCAGGCCCAGCTCTATAGTGGCATCCAGCTTAAACCAGGCCCAGCTCTATAGTGGCATCCAGCTTTAACCAGGCCCACCTCTATAGTGGCATCCAGCTTTAACCAGGCCCAGCTCTATAGTGGCATCCAGCTTAAACCAGGCCCAGCTCTATAGTGGCATCCAGCTTTAACCAGGCCCAGCTCTATAGTGGCATCCAGCTTAAAACAGGCCCACCTCTATAGTGGCATCCATCTTAAACCAGGCCCAGCTCTATAGTGGCATCCAGCTTTAACCAGGCCCAGCTCTATAGTGGCATCCAGCTTAAAACAGGCCCACCTCTATAGTGGCATCCAGCTTAAACCAGGCCCAGCTCTATAGTGGCATCCAGCTTAAACCAGGCCCAGCTCTATAGTGGCATCCATCTTAAACCAGGCCCACCTCTATAGTGGCATCCAGCTTAAACCAGGCCCAGCTCTATAGTGGCATCCAGCTTAAACCAGGCCCAGCTCTATAGTGGCATCCAGCTTAAACCAGGCCCACCTCTATAGTGGCATCCAGCTTAAAACAGGCCCACCTCTATAGTGGCATCCAGCTTAAACCAGGCCCAGCTCTATAGTGGCATCCAGCTTAAACCAGGCCCACCTCTATAGTGGCATCCAGCTTAAAACAGGCCCACCTCTATAGTGGCATCCAGCTTAAACCAGGCCCACCTCTATAGTGGCATCCAGCTTAAAACAGGCCCACCTCTATAGTGGCATCCAGCTTAAACCAGGCCCAGCTCTATAGTGGCATCCAGCTTAAACCAGGCCCAGCTCTATAGTGGCATCCATCTTAAACCAGGCCCACCTCTATAGTGGCATCCATCTTAAACCAGGCCCAGCTCTATAGTGGCATCCAGCTTAAACCAGGCCCAGCTCTATAGTGGCATCCAGCTTAAACCAGGCCCACCTCTATAGTGGCATCCAGAATAAAACAGGCCCACCTCTATAGTGGCATCCAGCTTAAACCAGGCCCAGCTCTATAGTGGCATCCAGCTTAAACCAGGCCCAGCTCTATAGTGGCATCCAGCTTAAACCAGGCCCACCTCTATAGTGGCATCCAGCTTAAACCAGGCCCAGCTCTATAGTGGCATCCAGCTTAAACCAGGCCCAGCTCTATAGTGGCATCCAGCTTAAACCAGGCCCAGCTCTATAGTGGCATCCATCTTAAACCAGGCCCACCTCTATAGTGGCATCCAGCTTAAACCAGGCCCAGCTCTATAGTGGCATCCAGCTTAAACCAGGCCCAGCTCTATAGTGGCATCCAGCTTAAACCAGGCCCACCTCTATAGTGGCATCCAGCTTAAAACAGGCCCACCTCTATAGTGGCATCCAGCTTAAACCAGGCCCAGCTCTATAGTGGCATCCAGCTTAAACCAGGCCCACCTCTATAGTGGCATCCAGCTTAAAACAGGCCCACCTCTATAGTGGCATCCAGCTTAAACCAGGCCCACCTCTATAGTGGCATCCAGCTTAAAACAGGCCCACCTCTATAGTGGCATCCAGCTTAAACCAGGCCCAGCTCTATAGTGGCATCCAGCTTAAACCAGGCCCAGCTCTATAGTGGCATCCATCTTAAACCAGGCCCACCTCTATAGTGGCATCCAGCTTAAACCAGGCCCAGCTCTATAGTGGCATCCAGCTTAAACCAGGCCCAGCTCTATAGTGGCATCCAGCTTAAACCAGGCCCACCTCTATAGTGGCATCCAGATTAAAACAGGCCCACCTCTATAGTGGCATCCAGCTTAAACCAGGCCCAGCTCTATAGTGGCATCCAGCTTAAACCAGGCCCAGCTCTATAGTGGCATCCAGCTTAAACCAGGCCCACCTCTATAGTGGCATCCAGCTTAAACCAGGCCCAGCTCTATAGTGGCATCCAGCTTAAACCAGGCCCAGCTCTATAGTGGCATCCAGCTTAAAACAGGCCCGGCTACAGCTACACTTCATCCCTGAATCCACCACTTGTTTACCAAGCAACGCCTCATTTTCACCTAATTCTCTCATTCTGAAAATTAACCACATACGTTAGCTCACAGATAACTAGCTAACGAAATAACTACTAACTAGTTAACATTTCACACAGATTGCCAGGGTCCAGTATGCAACTAACTCGTTATAACGTGAGGAACGGTAAGGAGTAGTATACCAGTTAATACTATAGCGAATTGGTTGGGTTACTAACATTAGCTCATCTGATGTAACGTTAGCTGTCTTGACTATTAGCCAGCTAATTTTCACACCATAAAACTCAATTATTTTGATCAGTTAAGTTCGCTAACGTTGCTCAACATTTCTCTGGCTAGCTAAAGGAGAATTCGATGGAGCTAGCAAGACTCTTAACAACGCTAACACTTGTCCCACCACGACACTTTTTCCCTCACCTCAAACTTTCCAAATGCCAGGTTGTTTTTCGGTTCCAGCTCATGAAGTACGCATCATCATCATCCCCCGTTACCGTTCAGGGGGACGCGCTGCTGTAACTGACAAACTGCCTTTCTAGCGCGCGCTGACGCTGTAACTAGGGAGTGGGCTGTCTCTTCAGTCGCGCGCTGACGCTGTAACTAGGGAGTGGGCTGTCTCTTCAGTCACGAGCTGACGCTGTAACTAGGGAGTGGGTTGTCTCTTCAGTCGCGCGCTGACGCTGTAACTAGGGAGTAGGTTGTCTCTTCAGTCACGAGCTGCATTCTGTTGCTATGTGAACGATTGGCTGAGCCTTACTTACAGCCAGTACTGCTCCAAACGCGCATCACTCTTTTCCTTCACTCTGCGGTCGAACTCATCCCAAACCATCTCAATTGGGTTGAGGTCAGGGGATTGTGGAGGCCAGGTCATCTGATGCAGCACTCCATCACTCTCCTTCTTGGTCAAATAGCCCTTACACAGCCTGGAGGTGTGTTGGGTCATGATAGTCCCACTAAGCCCAAACCAGATGGGATGGCGTATCACTGCAGAATGCTGTGGTAGCCATGCTGGTTAAGTGTGCCTTGAATTCTAAATAAATCACAGACAGTGTCACCAGCAAAGCACCCCCACACCATCACACCTCCTCCTCCATGCTTCACGGTGGGAACCACATATGCGGAGATCATCAGTCCACCTACTCTGCGTCTCACAAAGACATGGCGGTTGGAACCAAAAATATCAAATTTGGACTCATCAAACCAAAGGACAGATTTCAACCGGTCTAATGTCCATAGCACGTGTTTCTTGGCCTAAGCAAGTCTTATTTTTATTGGTGTCCTTTAGTAGTGGTTACTTTGCAGCAATTCAACCATGAAGGACTGATTCACGCAGTCCCCTCTGAACAGTTGATGTTGAGATGTGTCTCTTACTTGAACTCTGTGATGCATTTATTTGGGCTGCAATCTGATTGACTGACCTTCATGTCTTAAAGTAATGATGGACTGTCGTTTCTCTTTGCTTATTTCAGCTGTTCTTGCCATAATATGGACTTGGTATTTTACCAAATAGGGATATCTTCTGTATACCCCCCCCCCCCCCCCCTCTACCTTGTCACAACACAACTGATCGGCTCAAACTCATTAAGGAGGAAAGAAATTCCACAAATTAACTTTTAACAAGGCACACCTGTTTATTGCATTTCATGAAGCTTGTTCAGAGAATGCTAAGCGTGTGCAAAGCTGTCATCAAGGCAAAGGGTGGCTACTTTGAAGAATCTCAAATATAAAATACATTTTTGATTTAACACTTTTTTGCTTACTACATGATTGCATATGTGTTATTTCATAGTTTTGATGTCTTCACTATTATTCTACAATGTAGAAAATAGTCCAAATAAAGATAAACCCTGGAATGAGTAGGTGTGTCCAGACTTTTGACTGGTACTGTATGTATATTGCACCTTGTGTATTCTACTATTCTAACAATAACAATTGTTTTGGGAAATTGACCCGCCGGTCTACAAACGTTTTTTTTTTAGCTAGCTAGCTAGGTAGGTAACATGACTGAACAATGTTGTTTGTTATCAAACCAATAATTAGCGGCCCGGAATTCGCTTAAAACTGCCCGCGACATGGTTTGTGAAATTATATCAAATGCGCGCGAATCAGCACTAAAATGGAAAAAGGTAGTTGGCTAGAGACATGCCGTTTTCTGTGTTGTAAAGCTGCGAGCATGCCTGTCGCGAAGCTGTGCACAATTTCCCCCTCTCTGGCACTCAGAGACTGCATGACAGCGAAACACGCAAAGCCTCAGACTGGCATGTGCTTTTGGTTCTAACAAGCGATGAAATTATACAATGTATCAAATCAAATCACATTGTATTTGTCACATGCGCCGAATACAACAGGTGTAGACCTTACAGTGAAATGCTTACTTACAAGCCCTTAACCAACAATGCAGTTAAGAAAAATAAGTGTTAAGTAAAAAATAAAAGCTGTAAAATAACAGTAGAGAGGCTATATACAGGGGGTACCGGTTAGTTGAGATAATTGAGGTAATATGTACATGTAGGTAGAGTTAAAGTGACTATGCATAGATAATAAACAGAGAGTAGCAGCAGCGTAAAAGAGGGGTTGGTGTGGGATGGGGGGGGACAATGCAAATAGTCCAGGTAGCCATTTGATTAGCTGTTCAGGAGTCTTATGGCTTGGGGATATAAGCTGTTAAGAAGCCTTTTGGACCTAGACTTGGCGCTCCGGTACCGCTTGCCGTGCGGTAGCAGAGAGAACAGTCTATGACTAGGGTGGCTGATGACTAGGGTGGCTGGAGTCTTTGACAATTTTTAGGGCCTTCCTCTGACACTGCCTGTTTTAGAGGTCCTGGATGGCAGGAAGCTTGGCCCTAGTGATGTACTGGGCCGTACGCACTACCCTCTGTGGTGCCTTGCGGTCGGAGGCCAAGCAGTTGCCATACCAGGCGGTGATGCAACCAGTCAGGATGCTCTCGATGGTGCAGCTGTAGAACTTTTTGAGGATCTAAGGACCCATGCCAAATCTTTTCGGTCTCCTGAGGGGGAATAGGCTTTGTCGTGCCCTCTTCACGACTGTCTTGGTGTGTTTGGACCATGATAGTTTGTTGGTGATGTGGACACCAAGGAACTTGAAGCTCTCAACCTGCTCCACTACAGCCCCGTCGATGAGAATGGGGGCGTGCTCGGTCCTTCTTTTCCTGTAGTCCACAATCATCTCCTTTGTCTTGATCACGTTGAGGGAGAGGTTGTTATCCTGGCACCACACGGCCAGATCTCTGACCTCCTCCCTATAGGCTGTCTCATCGTTGTCGGTGATCAGGCCTACCACTGTTGTGTGGTCGGCAAACTTAATGATGGTGTTGGAGTCGTGCCTGGCCATGCAGTCATGGGTGAACAGGGAGTACAGGAGGGGACTGAGCACGCACCCCTGAGGGGCCCCCGTGTTAAGGATCAGCGTGGCAGATGTGTTGTTACCTACCCTTACCACCTGGAGGCGGCCCATCAGGAAGTCCAGGATCCAGTTGCAGAGGGAGGTGTTTAGTCCCAGGGTCCTTTGCTTAGTGATGAGCTTTGAGGGCACTATGGTGTTGAACGCTGAGCAGTAGTCAATGAATTGCATTCTCACGTTGGTGTTCCTTTTGTCCAGGTGGGAAAGGGCAGTGTGGAGTGCAATTGAGATTGCATCATCTGTGGATCTGTTGGGGCAGTATGCAAATTGGAGTGTGTCTAGGGTTTCTGGGATAATTGTGTTGATGTGAGCTATGACCAGCCTTTCAAAGCACTTCATGGCTACAGATGTGAGTGCTACGGGTCTGTAGTCATATAGGCAGGTTATCTGTTTGATAAAATGTGGCCCTGTGGCCTTGTGAATGTTGACCCGTTTAAAGGTCTTACTCACATCGGCGACGGAGAGTTTGATCACACAGTCGTCCGGAACAGCTGATGCTCTCATGCATGCTTCAGTGTTGCTTGCCTCGAAGCGAGCATAGAAGTAATTTAGCTTGTCTGGTAGGCTCGTGTCACTGGGCAGCTCGCAGATGTGCTTCCCTTTGTAGTCTGTAATAGTTTGCAAGCCCTGCCACATCCAACGAGCGTCGGAGCCGGTGTAGTACGATTCAATCTTAGTCCTGTATTGACTCTTTGCCTGTTTGATGGTTCGTCGGAGGGCATAGCGGGATTTATTATAAGCTTTCGGGTTAGAGTCCCGCTCCTTGAAAGCGGCAGCTCTACCCTTTAGCTCAGTGCAGATGTTGCCTGTAATCCATGGCTTCTGGTTGGGGTATGTACGTACGTACAGCCACTGTGGGGACGACGTCATCGATGCACTTATTGATGAAGCCAGTGACTGATGTGGTGTACTCCTCAATGCTATCTGAAGAATCCCGGAACATGTTCCAGTCTGTGCTAGCAAAACAGTCCTGTAGCTTAGCATCTGCGTCATCTGACCACTTCTTGTCAGGTGTCTGAAGTAAATCCTTCGCGTCCGACTCGTTGAAGAAAAAATCTTTGTCCAGTACGAGGTGAGTAATCGCTGTCCTGATATCCCGAAGCTCTTTTTGGTCATAAGAGACAGTGGCAGAAACATTATGTACAGAATAAGTTACAAATAACGCGAAAAAACACACAATAGCACAATTGGTTAGGAGCCCATAAAACGGCAGCCATCATGTCCGGCGCCATTATTCAGTTGGTTAGGAGCCCATAAAACGGCAGCCATCATGTCCGGCGCCATTATTCAGTTGGTTAGGAGCCCATAAAACGGCAGCCATCATGTCCGGCGCCATTATTCAGTTGGTTAGGAGCCCATAAAACGGCAGCCATCATGTCCGGCGCCATTATTCAGTTGGTTAGGAGCCCATAAAACGGCAGCCATCATGTCCGGCGCCATTATTCAGTTGGTTAGGAGCCCATAAAACGGCAGCCATCATGTCCGGCGCCATTATTCAGTTGGTTAGGAGCCCATAAAACGGCAGCCATCATGTCCGGCGCCATTATGTACACATCAACTTTGCTCGCCCTGCTCCAATCAGATGCCTCATCAGGGACTGCATCTCCGCTCGATATCAAAGCTACATTCTATATTAGATCTTAAAAATAGATGGAGAAATATAGATGAACAGGAAGAGCCGACGGAGAAGCAGGAGTGAGGGCTGGTAGGAGATGTGAGGGCTGGTAGGAGATGTGAGGGCTGGTAGGGGATGTGAGGGCTGGTAGGGGATGTGAGGGCTGGTAGGGGATGTGAGGGCTGGTAGGGGATGTGAGGGCTGGTAGGGGATGTGAGGGCTGGTAGGGGATGTGAGGGCTGGTAGGGGATGTGAGGGCTGGTAGGGGATGTGAGGGCTGGTAGGGGATGTGAGGGCTGGTAGGGGATGTGAGGGCTGGTAGGAGATGTGAGGGCTGGTAGGAGATGTGAGGGCTGGTAGGGGATGTGAGGGCTGATATGCGCATGAAAGTGAAGTTGACATTATTGGACCTAGCGCATACAAGAGAAATAGTAGATGCTGTTGCCCGAAAATAGAACTGAATTAAACTGTCTTTATAAACATTTTAAACCAGGCAGCAGCAGGGTTTTTAAACCTGTACAGAAGAAAGGTGGTAGCATCATGTGAAACGGTATTCAAAAATATTTTTTATCATAAGTATTATGACATTTTGGTACCGTGATATTACCATGGTACCGGTATATCATGGGGCACTCCTATATAGGGAATAGGGTGGCATTTTGGATGCAGTCCATAGCATACATAAGCCGAGTGCCAGCCGGTGTCATTGACGTTTATACTCACTTAAATTCTGTAGGATTGTGTTTAATAGCGTCAGTGAAATACTTGACTGCCATTTCCAACTGGCCACAGGCTGCGAACTGGTTTCCTATAACTGGGGAGAAGAGAGAGCCTGTTAAAAGCATGCCCCCTTGTGGTTTAAATAAGTACTGGAAATAAATCCACCGAAGTGGAGTGCTTTGATTTGATGTTTTCGATCAGGAAGAGCTCGTCTGTGTCCCAAATGGCACTATTCCCTCTGTAGTGCAGTGCTGTTGACCAAAGACCAAAATGGGCCGTGGTGCACTACACAGGGTACAGCTCGGCATTTGGGACACACCGTAGTGATCGACATTTTACCGGTATGAATGGAATAGGACTTACGGGCGAGCTCTGTGCTTCTTTTAACAATATCATCAACATTGGCCTCCGCCTTTTTCTATTGGGAGGCATGGTGTCAGTTAGTACATCACAGTGCAGGAGGTCTACGGCATTACACTGCAGACAGACATGTAGTACACGCTTCATCATAAATCATCAAGTTTGTTTAATTCTTTCAAAATCACCTCCTTTTTCCTGACAATAACCTCCCGCTGTTCCTCCAGCTCTTCCTCCTCCTGCCGTTCCACAGCTGGCTCATGAGGCTTCTGGATAATCGTTTTCTTCTCTGGTTTGGGGTTCTGTTGTGGTTGTCGTTTAGCAATACAAGAAGCCGTAGAGATGAAGCAGCTACTCATATCCAACTCCTGTATGGAGACAGATCCAAGATGGAGGAGCAGTTACACACTAGAAGCAGCTACTCATATCCAACTCCTGTATGGAGACAGATCCAAGATGGAGGAGCAGTTACACACTAGAAGCAGCTACTCATATCCAACTCCTGTATGGAGACAGATCCAAGATGGAGGAGCAGTTACACACTAGAAGCAGCTACTCATATCCAACTCCTGTATGGAGACAGATCCAAGATGGAGGAGCAGTTACACACTAGAAGCAGCTACTCATATCCAACTGCTGTATGGAGACAGATCCAAGATGGAGGAGCAGTTACACACTAGAAGCAGCTACTCATATCCAACTGCTGTATGGAGACAGATCCAAGATGGAGGAGCAGTTACACACTAGAAGCAGCTACTCATATCCAACTGCTGTATGGAGACAGATCCAAGATGGAGTAACTAGTAGACAGACGGTTCAAACGCACGTCAGGAACGTACTGCTCTAAGGGGAATTTAATTTGATGGAACTATTAGATGCAATTTTCTAAGTGAAATTACAGTTATATAGAATTGAGAAGAATTGAACAAATACACAGTTGTATGAGCTGGTTACTTCCTTTCAGAGCGTTAATGACATCTCAGAGCGTCACAACATGCATTAATGAGTTTCCGTGCACTCCTCTTACCGCGACCACATCTGTGGAGGACAATTCAAACACTAAACAGCTGATTACTATAAAGCACAGAAGCAGAATCTATAGAAAGGGACTTGGAACCTCTTACCCTGGCAATTTGACTGGTAAACGCAAGAGTACAGTCCATAAAGCTCTCAGTCTACCCATTATGCCATCATTGACTTGAATGGGGAGGCCCGTTCAATAGATTATATTTCTATGACTATAGCTACCTTCACTATAAGCAGGGTGCACTGTACAATTAAAATGCAGTGAGGGAAAAAAGTATTTGATCCCCTGCTGATTTTGTACGTTTGCCCACTGACAAAGACATGATCAGTCTATAATTTTAATGGTAGGTTTATTTGAACAGTGAGAGACAGAATAACAACAAAAAAAATCCAGAAAGACGCGTCAAAAATGTTATAAATTGATTTGCATTTTAATGAGGGAAATCAGTATTTGACCCCCTCTCAATCAGAAAGATTTCTGGCTCTCAGGTGTCTTTTATATAGGTAACGAGCTGAGATTAGGAGCACACTGTTAAAGGGAGTGCTCCTAATCTCAGTTTGTTACCTGTATAAAAGACACCTGTCCACAGAAGCAATCAATCAATCAGATTCTCCACCATGGCCAAGACCAAAGAGCTCTCCAAGGATGTCAGGGACAAGATTGTAGACCTACACAAGGCTGGAATGGGCTACAAGACCATCGCCAAGCAGCTTGGTGAGAAGGTGACAACAGTTGGTGCGATTATTCGCAAATGGAAGAAACACAAAATAACTGTCAATCTCCCTTGGCCTGGGGCTCCATGCAAGATCTCACCTCGTGGAGTTGCAATGATCATGAGAACGGTGAGGAATTAGCCCAGAACTACACGGGAGGATCTTGTCAATGATCTCAAGGCAGCTGGGACCATAGTCACCAAGAAAACAATTGGTAACACACTACTCTGTGAAGGACTGAAATCCTGCAGTGCCCGCAAGGTCCCCCTGCTCAAGAAAGCACATATACAGGGCCGTCTGAAGTTTGCCAATGAACATCTGAATGATTCAGAGGAGAACTGGGTGAAAGTGTTGTGGTCAGATGAGACCAAAATTGAGCTCTTTGGCATCAATTCAACTCGCCGTGTTTGGAGGAGGAGGAATGCTGCCTATGACCCCAAGAACACCATCCCCACTGTCAAACATGGAGGTGGAAACATTATGCTTTGGGGGTGTATTTCTGCTAAGGGGACAGGACAACTTCACCGCATCAAAGGGACGATGGACGGGGTCATGTACCGTCAAATCTTGGGTGAGAACCTCCTTCCCTCAGCCAGGGCATTGAAAATGGGTCGTGGATGGGTACTCCAGCATGACAATGACCCAAAACACACGGCCAAGGCAACAAAGGAGTGGCTCGAGAAGAAGCACATTAAGGTCCTGGAGTGGCCTAGCCAGTCTCCAGACCTTAATCCCATAGAAAATCTGTGGAGGGAGCTGAAGGTTCGAGTTGCCAAACGTCAGCCCCGAAACCTTAATGACTTGGAGAAGATCTGCAAAGAGGAATGGGAGCAAATCCCTCCTGAGATGTGTGCAAACCTGGTGGCCAACTACAAGAAACGTCTGACCTCTGTGATTGCCAACAAGGGTCTTTCCACCAAGTACTAAGTCATGTTTTGCAGAGGGGTCAAATACTTACTTCCCTCATTAAAATGCAAATCAATTTATAACATTTTTGACATGTGTTTTTCTGGAGTTTTTTGTTGTTATTCTGTCTCTCACTGTTCAAATAAACCTACCATTAAAATTATAAACTGATCATTTCTTTGTCAGTGGGCAAACGTACAAAATCAGCAGGGGATCAAATACTTTTTTCCCTCACTGTACAGGAGCTAAACAATCAAACCTCTTGCCTCCCTGGCTAAGCCCTAGTCGCTCACCTCCTCCTGGTGCCTGGCTAACCTCTTGCCTCCCTGGCTAAGCCCTAGTCGCTCACCTCCTCCTGGTGCCTGGCTAACCTCTTGCCTCCCTGGCTAAGCCCTAGTCGCTCACCTCCTCCTGGTGCCTGGCTAACCTCTTGCCTCCCTGGCTAAGCCCTAGTCGCTCACCTCCTCCTGGTGCCTGGCTAACCTCTTGCCTCCCTGGCTAAGCCCTAGTCGCTCACCTCCTCCTGGTGCCTGGCTAACCTCTTGCCTCCCTGGCTAAGCCCTAGTCGCTCACCTCCTCCTGGTGCCTGGCTAACCTCTTGCCTCCCTGGCTAAGCCCTAGTCGCTCACCTCCTCCTGGTGCCTGGCTAACCTCTTGCCTCCCTGGCTAAGCCCTAGTCGCTCACCTCCTCCTGGTGCCTGGCTAACCTCTTGCCTCCCTGGCTAAGCCCTAGTCGCTCACCTCCTCCTGGTGCCTGGCCAACCTCTTGCCTCCCTGGCTAAGCCCTAGTCGCTCACCTCCTCCTGGTGCCTGGCTAACCTCTTGCCTCCCTGGCTAAGCCCTAGTCGCTCACCTCCTCCTGGTGCCTGGCCAACCTCTTGCCTCCCTGGCTAAGCCCTAGTCGCTCACCTCCTCCTGGTGCCTGGCTAACCTCTTGCCTCCCTGGCTAAGCCCTAGTCGCTCACCTCCTCCTGGTGCCTGGCTAACCTCTTGCCTCCCTGGCTAAGCCCTAGTCGCTCACCTCCTCCTGGTGCCTGGCTAACCTCTTGCCTCCCTGGCTAAGCCCTAGTCGCTCACCTCCTCCTGGTGCCTGGCTAACCTCTTGCCTCCCTGGCTAAGCCCTAGTCGCTCACCTCCTCCTGGTGCCTGGCTAACCTCTTGCCTCCCTGGCTAAGCCCTAGTCGCTCACCTCCTCCTGGTGCCTGGCTAACCTCTTGCCTCCCTGGCTAAGCCCTAGTCGCTCACTCACCTCCTGGTGCTCATTACTGCTACCACAGTTCTCCTCCAAAGGAGGAGGTGAATCCTGCGCCTCCTGCTGCCTGCTGCCACCAGGTCCCAGACCAAGGCTCTCCTCCGTAAACCTTCTTCTCCTCCCGCTCTCTTTCAATGTTTATATCACCTCCCTGATTCTCTGAGCGGCTGGACCTCCCTGGCCCTGGCCCCTGATTCTCTGAGCGGTTGGACCTCCCTGGCCCTGGCCCCTGATTCTCTGAGCGGCTGGACCTCCCTGGCCCTGGCCCCTGATTCTCTGAGGGGATGGACCTCCCTGGCCCTGGCCCCTGATTCTCTGAGCGGATGGACCTCCCTGGCCCTGGCCTCTGATTCTCTGAGGGGATGGACCTCCCTGGCCCTGGCCCCTGATTCTCTGAGGGAATGGACCTCCCTGGCCCTGGCCCCTGATTCTCTGAGGGGATGGACCTGCCTGGCCCCTGATTCTCTGAGGGGATGGACCTCCCTGGCCCTGGCCCCTGATTCTCTGAGCGGCTGGACCTCCCTGGCCCTGGCCCCTGATTCTCTGAGCGGCTGGACCTCCCTGGCCCTGGCCCCTGATTCTCTGAGGGGCTGGACCTCCCTGGCCCCTGATTCTCTGAGCGGCTGGACCTCCCTGGCCCCTGATTCTCTGAGGGGCTGGACCTCCCTTGCCCCTGATTCTCTGAGGGGATGGACCTGCCTGGCCCCTGATTCTCTGAGGGGATGGACCTCCCTGGCCCTGGCCCCTGATTCTCTGAGCGGCTGGACCTCCCTGGCCCTGGCCCCTGATTCTCTGAGCGGCTGGACCTCCCTGGCCCTGGCCCCTGATTCTCTGAGGGGCTGGACCTCCCTGGCCCCTGATTCTCTGAGCGGCTGGACCTCCCTGGCCCCTGATTCTCTGAGGGGCTGGACCTCCCTTGCCCCTGATTCTCTGAGGGGATGGACCTGCCTGGCCCCTGATTCTCTGAGGGGATGGACCTCCCTGGCCCTGGCCCCTGATTCTCTGAGCGGCTGGACCTCCCTGGCCCTGGCCCCTGATTCTCTGAGGGGATGGACCTCCCTGGCCCTGGCCCCTGATTCTCTGAGCGGCTGGACCTCCCTGGCCCTGGCCCCTGATTCTCTGAGGGGCTGGACCTCCCTGGCCCCTGATTCTCTGAGGGGATGGACCTCCCTGGCCCTGGCCCCTGATTCTCTGAGCGGCTGGACCTCCCTGGCCCTGGCCCCTGATTCTCTGAGGGGCTGGACCTCCCTGGCCCCTGATTCTCTGAGGGGCTGGACCTCCCTGGCCCTGGCTCCTGATTCTCTGAGGGGCTGGACCTCCCTGGCCCTGGCTCCTGATTCTCTGAGGGGCTGGACCTCCCTGGCCCTGGCTCCTGATTCTCTGAGCGGCTGGACCTCCCTGGCCCTGGCCCCTGATTCTCTGAGGGGCTGGACCTCCCTGGCCCTGGCTCCTGATTCTCTGAGGGGCTGGACCTCCCTGGCTCCTCCTAGAGGCAAATAAGGCAATTATGTTCAGTGTACAAATGCATATATAAGATAACAGGGGCTGCATCTGAAAAAGGACCCCATTCACTATAAAGTGCACTACTTTTGGCCAGGGCCCTATAGCGCACTGTATAGGGAATAGGGTGCCATTTGGAATACACTAATTTCCCTGCATTCGGTAAGTATTCAGACCTCTACGGAGACTTATTCTAAAATGGATTAAATTGTTTTTCCCCCCCTCATCGATCTACACACAATACCCCATAATGACAAAGCAAAAACAGGTCTTTAGAAATGTTTTGCTAATTTATTAAATAAATAAAAAACTCCCAGTCCCTGCCGCTGAAAAACATCCCACAGCATGATCCTGCCACCACCATGCTTCACCGTGGAGATGGTGCCAGGTTTCCTCCAGACGTGACGCTTGGCATTCAGGCCAAAGAGTTCAATCTTGGTTTCATCAGACCAGAGAATCTTGTTTCTCATGGTCTGAGAGTCCTTTAGGTGTCTTTTGGCAAACTCCAAGCGGGCTGTCATGTGCCTTTTACTGAGGAGTGGCTTCCGTCTGGCCACTACCATAAAGTCCTGATTGGTGGAATGCTGCAGAGATGGTTGTCCTTCTGGAAGGTTCTCCACAGAGGAACTCTGGAGCTCTGTCAGAGTGACCATCGGGTTCTTGGTCACCTCCCTGACCAAGGCCCTTCTCCCCCGATTGCTCAGTTTAGCCGGGCGGCCAGTCTTGGTGGTTCCAAACTTCTTCCATTTAAGAATGATGGAGGCCACTGTGTTCTTGGGGACCTTCAATGCTGCAGAAATTTTTTGGTTCCCTTCCCCAGATCTGTGCCTCGACACAATCCTGTCTCAGTGCTCTAAAGACAATTCCTTCAACCTTATGGCTTGGTTTTTGCTCTGACATGCACTGTCAACTGTGGGGCCTTATATAGACAGGTGAGTGCCTTTCCAAATCATGTCCAATCAATTGAATTTACCACAGGGGACTCCAATCAAGTTGTAGAAACATCTCAAGGATGATCAATGGAAACAGGAAGCCCCTGAGCTCAATTTCGAGTCTCATAGCAAAGGGTCTGAATACTTATGTAAATAAGGTATGTTTTTTATTTTTAATATACATTTGCAAAAACGTCTAAAAAGCTGTTTTCGCTTTGTCATTATGGGGTATTACGTGTAGATTGATGAAGAACATTTTTTATTAAATCCATTTTAGAATAAGGCTGTAACGTAACAAAATGTGTAGAAAGTCAATGGGTCTGAATACTTTCCGAATGAACTGTATTATATTTCCCTATAATAGCGCACTCCTTTTGACCAGAGCCCAATGGGCTACATTAGGAAATAGGGCGTCAAGCCCAGACTCTCTACAAGTGGTGAAAGTGGAACATAAAACTTACAGGCTCCTTTTCTTTCCCTGCACGTTTCCTCTCCTTCTGTCGCTGTGGGGGGTGGGGGGGTAAGAACAGAGAGAAATACCTGCATTAGAACAACAGGTGGTTTCCCCTGGAGGGCGAAGAGCATGTGTACCAAATGCCACCCTTTTCTCTATACACACACACTATGGGCATGAGGCCAAAAATTCAACACTTCATCGGGAATAGGATGTAATTTGGGATGAAACACATGATTACTGCTTGACCCTGTTTGGCTACTGCTGTCACCACACACAGACGGTGCAGTAGGATCGGGGAGGATTTTCATATCGTCATACCGTCCTTCTCTCATATACATTATTACCCCTTAGGGGGCACCAACAAAACACTAAAAACCCTATTGGGTATCTATTGCCAGAACACTAATGAAATTAGCACAAGTAACAGTTGAAATGAAGAACGCAATCTGCTTTATCGCCGAACGTATTGCACAAGTTGACAGCATGTATTCATTTAAAAAGTGGCTACAAATATTTAAAATGTATTGAAAAACTTAAAATAAATAGTTTAAAACAGCATTGAAAAAAGCATCATGTGGTTATTTCCAAATACCGCCCAAGCCTACAATACAGACAGGACAGGACAGACAGAGACAGACAGGACAGGACAGACAGGACAAGACAGACAGGACAGACAGGACAGGACAGAGACAGACAGGACAGGACAGGACAAGACAGAGAGGACAGGACAGGACAGACAGAGACAGGACAGACAGGACAGGACAGACAGAGACAGACAGGACAGGACAGGACAGAGACAGGACAGGACAGACAGGACAGGACAGACAGGACAGACAGGACAGGACAGACAGGACAGACAGGACAGACAGGACAGGACAGACAGAGACAGGACAGGACAGACAGGACAAGACAGACAGGACAGGACAGGACAGACAGGACAGGACAGACAGGACAGACAGGACAGGACAGACAGGACAGACAGGACAGACAGGACAGGACAGACAGAGACAGGACAGGACAGACAGGACAAGACAGACAGGACAGAGACAGACAGGACAGGACAGGACAAGACAGAGAGGACAGGACAGGACAGACAGAGACAGGACAGACAGGACAGGACAGACAGAGACAGACAGGACAGGACAGACAGAGACAGGACAGGACAGACAGGACAGACAGGACAGGACAGACAGAGACAGGACAGACAGGACAGACAGAGACAGACAGGACAGGACAGACAGGACAGGACAGACAGGAAAGGACAGACAGGACAGGACAGACAGGACAAGACAGACAGGACAGGACAGACAGAGACAGGACAGACAGAGACAGACAGAGACAGGACAGACAGGACAGACAGGACAGACAGGACAGACAGAGACAGGACAGAGACAGGACAGGACAGACAGAGACAAGACAGACAGGACAGGACAGACTAGGATTAACATGGTAACTGGGATCATCCCTGGAACACTTTATATTTCCTGAAAAGAATAGAACTGACAAGACCCGGGAAATCAAACCTTTTCCCCATGTTTCAGGCCCTCACTCAGGCCCTGACTCAGGCCCTGACTCAGGCCCTCACCATGCGTAGTATCAAACAGGTTGTCCATGAAGCCTTTAGCCTGTAAACAACAGCAAATCAGCTCCAAGTGATTTTAATTTTGGAAATCTGTTCCAAAGTACAGCAGTATGTGAACACTCCTTCAAATTAGTGGATTCGGCTAATCCAGCCACACCCGTTGCTGACAGGTGTATAAAATCGAGCACACAGCCATGCAATCTCCATAGACAAACATTGGCAGTAGAATGGCCCGTACTGAAGAGCTCAATGACTTTCAACGTGGCACCGTCATAGGATGCCACCTTCCCAACAAGTCAGTTCATCAAATTTCTGCCCTGCTAGAGCTGCCCCGGTCAACTGTAAGTGCTGTTATTGTGAAGTGGAAACGTCTAGGAGCAACAACGGCTCAGCTGCGAAGTGGTAGGCCACACAAGCTCACAGAACCGGACCTCTGAGTGCTGAAGCATGTAAGAATCGTCTGCCCTCGGTTGCAACACTCACTACCGAGTTCCAAACTGCCTCTGGAAGCAACGTCAGCACAAGAACTGTTCGTCTGGAGCTTCATGAAATGGGTTTCCATGGCCGAGCAGCCGCACACAAGCCTAAGATCACCATGCGCAATGTCAAGCGTCAGCTGGAGTGGTGTAAAGCTCGCCACCATTGGACTCTGGAGCAGTGGAAACGCGTTCTCTGGAGTGATGAATCAAGCTTCACCATCTGACAGTCCGATGGACGAATCTGGGTTTGGCGGATGCCAGGAGAACGCTACCTGCCCAAATGCATAGTGCCAACTGTAAAGTTTGGTGGAGGAGGAATTAGGGCTGACCCCAGTTAGTCGACTGGTCGATTGTTTGGTCCATAGGCTGTTGGTCGACCAAGATTTATTTAGTAGAGCAGTCACTTTAGAGAATATGGCAGTACATCCAACCGGCCTCACAACTTCAGACCATGTGTAACCACGCCAGCCCAGGACCTCCACTTCCTGCTTCTTCACCTGCAGGATCGTCTGAGACCAGCCACCCAGACAGCTGATGAAACTGAGGAGTATTTCTGTCTGTAATAATGCCCTTTTGTGGGGGAAAAACTCATTCTGATTGGCTGGTCCTGGCTCCCCAGTGGGTGGGCCTATGCCCAGTCACATGAAATCCGTTGATTAGGGCCTAATGAATTGATATCAATTGACTGACTTCCTGACATGAACTGTAACTCAATAAAATAGTTGAAATTGTTGCGTTTATATTTTTGTTCAGTAGAGTTGATAATGCCTGCTATAAAAGAACGTGCGACTCTTAGAGCTGTCATTGTGAATCTTCACAAAATTGATATGCAATCCACTACATAGGAATCGGTCACTAACCAGGATTCCCTCCAACCTTGTAATGCCAGTAAAGTATATGTCGATTAAAAATAAAGGTCACGAAAGGCCTGATTGAAACAGCAAATTTGTCAGTAAACTTTCAAAATGTCGACAAAACACAAGGTGGGATCCTTTTGTGTATAAAATGTATTATGCAAGAAATGGCGGTGGAAACATTTATGCGCAAATATTGATATAATAACCATAATTTCAAAGTAAACTTGGGAGTCACTGGTGTGAGGTCCTCCCACTACGACTCATTGGAAACCATGCACTTTATTAGACTAATGAAATAAATGACGATGAACTTCACAGGGTGGTGAAAGTGTGAGGTGAGGAGCTTGATGCTCCTTTCCAATAAATATCGAGGGTCTTATTCTGGTGACATGATGATCGATGCTTGGCTGCAGTTTGACAATTATAAATAATCTCATTGTCCATAATGATCTCATGTAGGCTATATAGAGTGCACGTGCAAACCAGAGTGGGCACATTACACGCTGTAACTAGTGATGGGGAAAATATACAAAAAAAGTAGATATTTACATATCGGGATATTATATTAGACGATATATTGTATCGTTTTGACAATATCGCAATATTATTTAATGCGTAAGTTGTCTGGAACATGCACCAAAACTCCTGTCTTTCTCCTTCATAGCTTGATCGCCATTCTTTAAATAGGGAGCCAATTTGTTTTAAGCACTTTAATTTCTATGACTGATTAAAACTCATTTTCTCACGTCTCCATCTGGTCCCACTGCGGCAGACATGAGCAATATGTTTGGAACATCGAATCGCCATAAAAAAAAAAAAATCACAGTATTGAATCGCAATACATATCATATCGGCACCAAAGTATCGTGATAATATCGCATCGTGAGGTCCCTGGCAAATCCCAGTCCTAGCTATAAAACGCAAAACATTTGTGACTAAACCATCAGTAGAGTTTAAAATGTGACGGAAACCCATTTAACTATTAAAACATGTCAATTGGATGGAAAACTAGCTACAGACATGAAGTCTTAACAATTAAAAATCCAAAAAAATCACATTGTATGATTTTTAAGTAATTAATTTGCATTTTATTTTATTTAATTCAGAGAGGCATGAGGGCAAATTCAGATCTTCTCCTGTCCCAATCCCACTGAAACCCCAAAATCCTGATTCCTGTCTCGCATGAAATTCGTATCTTTATTCTGTAATCCATAGTTTGTATTATCAAAGCATGTCTCTCGCCTACGCATGTCAAAACACTGCTATAACATTTCCCCCGCTTCTCTGCGTTGTCTCGTATTGCTGCCAATATGAGAGCGTCGGCAGAGAATGTGTGATGAACAAACAGTATGAGTAGATATGGATAACAGAGTTACTCCCCCGTTAAGATACCTTGATATTGGGGCCTCCCGAGCGGCAGCTGTCTAAGGTACTGCATCACAGTGCTTGAGGCGTCACTACAGACCCGGGTTCGATCCCAGGCCGTGTCACAACCAGGCCGTGACCGGGAGTCCCATAGGCCGGCGCACAATTGGCCCAGCGTCGTCTGGGTTAGGTGAGGGTTTTGGCCAGGGGTGCTTTACTTGTCTCATCGCGCTCTAGCGACTCCTTGTGGCGGGCCGGGCTCCTGCAGGCTGACTTCGGTCGCCAGTTGAACGGTGTTTCCTCCATTGGTGCGGCTGGCTTCCGGGTTAAGCGGGCGGGAGTTAAGAAGCGCGGTTTGGCGGGTCATGTTTCGGAGGACGCATGACTCGACCTTCGCCTCTCCCGAGCCCGTTGGGGAATTGCAGCGATGTGACAAGATCGTAATTGGGTAGGAAAAGGGGGTTAAAAAATAAAAGATACCTTGATATTTCTAATATTTCCACTCTTCAACCCATTACTCATGAGCTGATCTGCTATCTGTATAATCAACTAGATTTTGCCAAATATAGGAGATATTCTGTCATTCGTTGGAGGTTATCTAGCAAGTTTAGCAACTTTTGACTTTTGTTTGACAGCCGTTACAAAGTTAGAATAATTTGACAACGCTATACTCAGAGTGCTCTGTGCATCCGGAGCGTGCTCTGTCGAAATGCGCTGCCGATCAAAGATAGTTACTATCATTACTAAATATCAGTTTAATTTGCTGTGAAATCTTGACATAGCGGCACAGCCAAGCCAACCATGTGGCATAGCGCCCCTCTTATTTGGGGAGAACCCTGGCATAGTGACCAGATCTTGGTTTTAAAACACTTTAAAAACGGGCACTTCCGATTGATGCGGTACTTCCCAGGACTCTCTGGATAAATATGCATTATTCCAGGTATTGAAACGTGGTAGATTTTCAGGAAAAATATTAATCCCTACGACAGACACTACAGACAGACTATAGATAGACAGACATACACTACAGACACACACTACACAGACAGACAGACAGACACTACAGACACAGACATACACACTACAGACAGACATGACAGACAGACACTACAGACAGACAGACAGACTCTACAGACAGAGACAGACAGACTCTACAGACAGAGACAGACAGAGAAAGACACTACAGACCGAGACAGACAGAGACAGACAGACACTACAGACAGAGACAGACACACTACAGATGGAGACAGACACGACAGACAGAGACAATACAGACAGACACTACAGACAAGACTATAGATAGACAGACATACACTACAGACAGAGACACTACAGACAGAGACACACTACAGACAGACAGACACCACAGACAGACACCACAGACGGACAGACTACAGACACTACAGACAGACACACTACAGACAGACACACTACAGACAGACAGACACTACAGACAGACTACAGACAAACACTAGACAGAGACAGACACGACAGACAGAGACAGACAGACACGACAGACAGACAGACACTACAGACAGAGACAGACAGACACTAGACAGACAGAGACAGACAGACACTACAGACACTACAGACAGAGACAGACACACTACAGACAGAGACAGCAACACTACAGACAGAGACACACTACAGACAGACATACACTATAGACAGACACCACAGACAGACACATACACACTACAGACAGAGACAGACACTACAGACAGAGACAGACACTACAGACAGAGACAGACACTACATACAGAGACAGACAGACACTACAGACAAGAGACAGACACTAGACAGACACTACAGACAGACACTAAACAGAGACAGACACTACAGACAGAGACAGACACTACATACAGAGACAGACAGACACTACAGACAGAGACAGACACGACAGACAGACAGAGACAGACACTACAGACAGAGACAGACAGACACTAGACAGAGACAGACACACTACAGACAGAGACATACACACTACAGACAGAGACACTACAGACAGAGACAGACACACTACAGACAGAGACACACACTACAGACAGAGACAGACACACTACAGACAGAGACAGACACTACAGACAGAGACAGACAGACACTACAGACAAGAGACAGACACTAGACAGACACTACAGACAGACACTAGACAGAGACAGACACTACAGACAGAGACAGACACTACATACAGAGACAGACACGACAGACAGACAGAGACAGACACGACAGACAGACAGAGACAGACAGACACTAGACAGAGACAGACACACTACAGACAGAGACATACACACTACAGACAGAGACACTACAGACAGAGACAGACACACTACAGACAGAGACACACACTACAGACAGAGACAGACACACTACAGACAGAGACAGACACTACAGACAGAGACAGACAGACACTACAGACAGAGACAGACACGACAGACAGACAGACAGAGACAGACACTAGACAGACAGACACTAGACAGAGACAGACACACTACAGACAGAGACACACACTACAGACAGAGACATACACACTACAGACAGAGACATACACACTACAGACAGAGACAGCAACACTACAGACAGACAGAGACAGACACTAGACAGACACTACAGAGAGACAGACACTAGACAGACAGAGACAGACAGAGACAGACAGACACACTACAGACAGAGACAGACAGACACTACAGACAGAGACAGACACACTACAAACAGAGACAGACACTACAGACAGACAGAGACACTACAGACAGACAGAGACACTACAGACAGACAGAGACACTACAGACAGACTATAGATAGACAGACACACATACACTACAGACAGACAGACACAACATACACTACAGACAGACTACAGAGACAGACAGACTCTACAGACACGACAGACAGATAGAGACACTACAGACACACTACAGACAGACAGACAGACTACAGACACTACAGACAGAGACAGACAGACACAGACACACTACAGACAGAGACAGACAGATACAGACAGAGACAGACACTACAGACAGAGACACTACAGACAGACACAGACACACTACAGACAGAGACAGACACACTACAGACAGACAGACAAACTAGAGACAGGCAGACACTACAGACAGGAGACAGACACTACAGACAGAGACACTACAGACAGACAGACACTACAGACACTACAGACAGACAGAGAAGACACTACAGACAGACAGAGACAGACACACTACAGACAGAGACAGACACACTACAGACAGAGACAGACAAACTAGAGACAGGCAGACACTACAGACAGGAGACAGACACTACAGACAGACACTACAGACAGACAGACAGAGACAGACACTACAGACAGACAGAGAAGACACTACAGACAGACAGAGACAGATACACTACAGACAGAGACAGACACACTACAGACAGAGACAGACACACTACAGACAGAGACAGACACACTACAGACAGGCAGACACTACAGACAGGAGACAGACAGAGACAGACACTACAGACAGACAGACAGACTACAGACACTACAGACAGAGACAGACAGACTACAGACAGAGACAGACAGATACAGACAGAGACAGACAGATACAGACAGAGACACTACAGACAGACACAGACACACTACAGACAGAGACAGACACACTACAGACAGAGACAGACAAACTAGAGACAGGCAGACACTACAGACAGGAGACAGACACTACAGACAGAGACACTACAGACAGAGACACTACAGACACTACAGACAGACAGACACTACAGACACTACAGACAGACAGAGAAGACACTACAGACAGACAGAGACAGACACACTACAGACAGAGACAGACAAACTAGAGACAGGCAGACACTACAGACAGGAGACAGACACTACAGACAGACACTACAGACAGACAGACAGAGACAGACACTACAGACAGAGAAGACACTACAGACAGACAGAGACAGACACACTACAGACAGAGACAGACACACTACAGACAGAGACAGACACACTACAGACAGAGACAGACACACTAGAGACAGGCAGACACTACAGACAGGAGACAGACAGAGACAGACACTACAGACAGACAGAGACAGACACTACAGACAGACAGAGACAGACACACTACAGACAGGAGACAGACACACTACAGACAGGCAGACACTACAGACAGAGACAGACACTACAGACAGAGACAGACACTACAGACAGAGACAGACACTACAGACAGAGACACACTACAGACAGAGACAGACACTACAGACAGACAGAGACACACACTACCTACAGACAGAGACACACTACAGACAGAGACACTCTACAGACAGAGACACTCTACAGACAGACAGAGACAGACACACTACAGACAGACACAGACACACTACAGACAGAGACAGACACACTACAGACAGGCAGACAGACACTACAGACAGAGACAGACACTACAGACAGAGACAGACACTACAGACAGACAGAGACACTACAGGCAGACTACAGACAGACAGAGACACACTACAGACAGAGACACACTACAGACAGAGACAGACACACTACAGACAGAGACACACTACAGACAGAGACAGACACTCACCATCTTTTTAAGTCTTTTCTTTTCTGCTTTTTCTTTCAGTTTGTTCTCTTCTTCTATAAGTTCTCTGGCGTTTTTTTCAGCTTCCTAAAAAGGAAAGTTATTCTCAGTAAAAACGTCCTCTTCATGCTGAATGTAATACAAAATGATGTGATTGACTGAAAAAGTTGTTTGGCATCTTACCTCAGGAGTGAGTTGTCTTATACGTGGGTGGGGGGTTAATGATTTCTTTGGGACACTATGCCCTAAAAAATTCTGTGCAAATCCGCAATAGGCTTTATTATTTTTCAGCTTTCTGTCATCATAATAGTCTTCGTCATCGTCAACATAGTCAATCATGGGGTTGACAAAATCAAGACCTGGAAATCAAACATAGGGTGAAATGCATGGCAATGGACAGCAATAATACATATCTGCTGATTAACTAAAGCAGTCTTTCCCAATCCTGGCCCTGGGCACCCAAAGGGGCCAATCCTGGCCCTGGGCACCCAAAGGGGCCAATCCTGGCCCTGGGCACCCAAAGGGGCCAATCCTGGCCCTGGGCACCCAAAGGGGCCAATCCTGGCCCTGGGCACCCAAAGGGGCAAATCCTGGCCCTGGGCACCCAAAGGGGCAAATCCTGGCCCTGGGCACCCAAAGGGGCCAATCCTGGCCCTGGGCACCCAAAGGGGCCAATCCTGGCCCTGGGCACCCAAAGGGGCCAATCCTGGCCCTGGGCACCCAAAGGGGCCAATCCTGGCCCTGGGCACCCAAAGGGGCAAATCCTGGCCCTGGGCACCCAAAGGGGCAAATCCTGGCCCTGGGCACCCAAAGGGGCCAATCCTGGCCCTGGGCACCCAAAGGGGCCAATCCTGGCCCTGGGCACCCAAAGGGGCAAATCCTGGCCCTGGGCACCCAAAGGGGCCAATCCTGGCCCTGGGCACCCAAAGGGGCCAATCCTGGCCCTGGGCACCCAAAGGGGCAAATCCTGGCCCTGGGCACCCAAAGGGGCAAATCCTGGCCCTGGGCACCCAAAGGGGCCAATCCTGGCCCTGGGCACCCAAAGGGGCCAATCCTGGCCCTGGGCACCCAAAGGGGCAAATCCTGGCCCTGGGCACCCAAAGGGGCAAATCCTGGCCCTGGGCACCCAAAGGGGCAAATCCTGGCCCTGGGCACCCAAAGGGGCAAATCCTGGCCCTGGGCACCCAAAGGGGCAAATCCTGGCCCTGGGCACCCAAAGGGGCAAATCCTGGCCCTGGGCACCCAAAGGGCCAAATCCTGGCCCTGGGCACCTAAAGGGGCAAATCCTGGCCCTGGGCACCCAAAGGGGCAAATCCTGGTCCTGGGGTCCCAAAGGGGCAAATCCTGGTCCTGGGGTCCCAAAGGGGTGCACATTTCTGTCCTTAGTAGCACTATACAGGTGATTCAAAAAATCAACTCATCATCAAGCTGTGTAAAGCTAGCGAAAAAACTAAAATGTGTACCAATTGCGGTCCCCAGGACCAGGATTGGGAAATGCTGAACTAAATCAATAAATGGTACCGTGTAATGACAATTCACATTAGGACCACATCTTTACACGGCAGACATGTAGATCCCTCATCTGGCCACGTCCCAAATGGTACCCTATTCCCTATGTAGTACACTACTTTTGACCAGGGCCCATATGGATCTGGTCAAAAGTAGTGCACTACATAGGGAATAGTGTGTTATTTGGAACACATCTCTGAGTTCACCTGAACTTGAACTGGCTATCATACAGCATATGACCTAATCAGACTTGAATCATCCAAAGATTTCGAAACAAAAATATGACTTGCTAAACAGTATTTCTTACCAATCTGGCATATATAGGGAACAAGGTACCATTCGGGACTGTATGTTCTTACCAAACATGCCAGAGTTGAACAAATCCATAAAGGTGTGTTTAGTGTCTCGTCCACTTATCAGATCCACCAAAGCTTCCTGTCGGTGAGAGAGAGAGAGAGATTAAAGTAGATTTACTGGGAACCATGAGGCTATATAGCTAACTAACTATATACTGCCGCACTTATCATTGGAGCAGAAGGCAAACATGAATCTGATCTGTCATGCATCAGATTTAGATTCTAGTCATTTAGCAGACGCTCTTATCCAGAGCGACTTACAGTTAGTGAGTGCATACATTATTTTTCTCCATACTGGCACCCCGTGGGAATCGAACCCACAACCCTGGCGTTGCAAGCGCCATGCTCTACCAACTGAACTACAGGAGGCATGTACTCACTCGGCTCACACACACACACTACTCACGTGGGTTTGCAAAATGTGTGGGTTCTCCTGAATGATGACATGGTCTGATGAAGTGAAGAGAAAATATAATCAGAGACAGGGTAAGTTACCTCATGTCTATGTGCGAATCTTTGACAACAAATGGCATAGCTAGCTAATTATGTTCAGAATGACATCAATTTCCTATTAATGTGTGTGGTTGATGGTGACCTGTGTTGCCACCTGCTCCTACACGCTGGTGCACATGCTGAAGAAAACAGAAGCTGAAGTTTGCCAACTTCATACGGTTACCTCAAATTCAGCAGTGGCTAACTGGCTAACGTTGGCGTTATATAGCTAGCTACCTTTCCTTGGTTACGCGACGAGACTGACAAATTTCAAGCTAGCTCATCTCGATCTTACCTGGTTTCCAATCTCTCTTTCTAATGTTAGACATTTTATTTGACTAATTTGTGGTGCTTGGTTCGACAGAAAATGACTTCTCTGAAACTCAACGTCTTCCTTGTTTCTCCTTTCCGGGTTTACGTGACGCCCAGACACGCCTGCGTAGCTTAACTCGCTACCTTCATACTCCACTGCTCTGAAGGGAATCCAAACTAGCCTCACATATGAACGCCAGAGGTCGTCACTGGTTACCCCAGCCACAAAGTCATAAACCCCGCCTATTTCTAGAATGTATCTTCTTAAAATGTGACGTTAAACCTAATCTTAACCACACTGCTAACCTTATGCCTAACCCTAACCTTAACCACACTGCTAACCTTATGCCTAACCCTAACCTTAACCACACTGCTAACCTTATGCCTAACCCTAACCTTAACCACACTGCTAACCTTATGCCTAACCCTAACCTTAACCACACTGCTAACCTTATGCCTAACCCTAACCCTAACCTTATGCCTAACCCTAACCCTAACCTTATGCCTAACCCTAACCCTAACCCTAACCTTATGCCTAACCCTAACCCTAACCCTAACCTTATGCCTAACCCTAACCCTAACCCTAACCTTATGCCTAACCCTAACCCTAACCTTATGCCTAACCCTAACCTTATGCCTAACCCTAACCCTAACCTTATGCCTAACCCTAACCCTAACCTTATGCCTAACCCTAACCCTAACCTTATGCCTAACCCTAACCCTAACCCTAACCTTATGCCTAACCCTAACCCTAACCTTATGCCTAACCCTAACCCTAACCCTAACCTTATGCCTAACCCTAACCCTAACCTTATGCCTAACCCTAACCCTAACCTTATGCCTAACCCTAACCCTAACCCTAACCTTATGCCTAACCCTAACCCTAACCTTATGCCTAACCCTAACCCTAACCCTAACCTTATGCCTAACCCTAACCCTAACCTTATACCTAACCCTAACCCTAACCTTATGCCTAACCCTAACCTTATGCCTAACCCTAACCCTAACCTTATGCCTAACCCTAACCCTAACCTTATGCCTAACCCTAACCCTAACCTTATGCCTAACCCTAACCTTATGCCTAACCCTAACCTTATGCCTAACCCTAACCCTAACCTTATGCCTAACCCTAACCTTATGCCTAACCCTAACCCTAACCTTATGCCTAACCCTGACCCTAACCTTATGCCTAACCCTAACCCTAACCTTATGCCTAACCCTAACCCTAACCCTAACCTTATGCCTAACCCTAACCCTAACCTTATGCCTTACATTAAGACAAAAAGCTAATTTTAGTCTTCATACAGTTTTACGATATAGCCAATTTGAACTTTGTGACTGTGGTAACTGGTGGAAACCAGTCAGAGTGGAAGAAACATAATTGGCCTACATAATTGACCTTATGCCAAATCCATTCATCTGTGGTTACTTCTGTTTCCTAAATTGCAGCCAATTAAAGAGTTGCACATTTTTTCTATAGCTCAGTTTCCATCCAACTGGCGACCGATTTTCATACGAATATTCTAAAATCTGCATTTTTACAAATTCACATTTCCCCACCAGAGATGTTTCCATCAAATTAACTTGTTGCAGATAAAAGCTTGTGCGTGATGACATAGTGCACATAAAAATACCTTTTGCGATTAAATTCCCTTGTACCGAATAAAAAATACAAGTTAAATAGGTTTCCATCGCATTTTAAACTCTACTGATGGTTTTCTCACAAACAATGTTGCGTTATATAGCGAGTTTACCCACTCTGCTATTGGCAAGTCCACTTTGGTATTGGCAAGTGCACTCTAGCCAACAGTGCTATCTGCGCACTGTTGGCTAGAGCGCACTTATAGCATTTTACATTTACATTTTAGTAATTTAGCAGACACTCTTATCCAGAGCGACTTATAGTTAGTGAGTGCATACATTTTTCATACTGGCCCCCCGTGGGAATCGAACCCACAACTCTAGCATTGCAAGCGCCATGCTCTACCAACTGAGCTACAGGATGCCTACATCATGAGATTATTATGGTGTTTTCAATACAACTGAGTTTAATATGTCGTCAGAAAGTAGGAGCTAGAAAGAGTCCAGAGTTCCCGATTTGGAATTCCGAGTTGGATGACAGTCAGAGCGTTATTTTCTGAGTTCCCAGTTGTCTTGAACGCACTGAAGTCGGAGATTGTCCAGTTCCGAGTGCCCAGTTGTTTCCAGTTGTTTTGAAGGTGGCATTATTATGGACAAAAGAGAGAGAAAGGCTGGTCATGGCTCACGTCAACACCCATCATCCTGAAAATCCTAGACCCACTCCAATTCGCATACCGCCCCAACAGATCCAAAGATGACGCAATCTCAATTGCACTCCACACTGCCCTTTCCCACCTGGACAAAAGGAACACCTATGTGAGAATGCTATTCATTGACTACAGCTCAGCGTTCAACACCATAGATCACCCTGGGACTAAACACCTCCCTCTGCAACTGGATCCTGGACTTCCTGACGGGCCGACCCCAGGTGGTAAGGGTAGGTAACAACACATCTGCCACGCTGATCCTCAACACGGGGGTCCCTCAGGGGTGCGTGCTCAGTCCCCTCCTGTACTCCCTGTTCACCCATGACTGCATGGCCAAACACGACTCCAACACCATCATTAAGTTAACCGACGACACGATTGTGGTAGGCCTGATCACCGACAACGATGAGACAGCCTATAGGAAGGAGATCAGAGACCTGGCAGTGTGTTGCCAGGACAACAACCTCTCCCTCAACGTCAGCAAGACAAAGGAGCTGATCGTTGACTACAGGAAAAGGAGGGCCGAACACGCCCCAATTCACATCGACAGGGCTGTAGTGGAGCAGGTCGAGAGTTTCAAGTTCCTTGGTGTCCACATCACCAACAAACTATCATGGTCCAAATAAACCAAGACAGTCGTGAAGAGGGCACGACAAAGCCTATTCCCCATCAGGAGACTGAAAAGATTAGGCATGGGTCCCCAGGTCCTCAAAAAATTCTACAGCTGCTCCATCGTGAGCATCCTAACTGATTGCATCACCGCCTGGTTTGCAACTGCTCGTCATCTGACCGTAAGGCGCTACAGAGGGTAGTGCGTACGGCCCAGTACATCACTGGGGCCGAGCTTCCTGCCATCCAGGACCTCTATACCAGGTGGTGTCAGAGAAAGGCCCTAAAAATGGTCAAAGGCTCCAGCAACCCAAGTCATTGACTGTTCCCTCTGCTACCACACGACAAGCAGTACCGGAGCGCCAAGTCTAGGTCCAAAAGGCTCCTTAACAGCTTCTACCCCCTCTGTAGCTCAGCTGGTAGAGCACGGCGCTTGTAACGCCAAGGTAGTGGGTTCGATCCCCGGGACCACCCATACACAAAAATGTATGCACGCATGACTGTAAGTCGCTTTGGATAAAAACGTCTGCTAAATGGCATATTATTATTATTATTATTAAGCCATAAGACTGCTGAACAATTAATCAAATGGCTACCTGGACTATTTGTATTGACCCCCTTTTTTTTTTTACGTTGCTGCTACTTGCTGTTTATTATCTATGCATAGTCACTTTACCCCTACCTACATGTACATATTACCTCGACTAACCTGTACCCCCGCACATTGACTCGGTACCGGTACCCCTCTATATAGCCTCGTTATTGTTATTTTATTGTTACTTTTATACTTTAGTTTATTTAATACATATTTTCTTAACTCTTATTTTCTTAAAACTGCATTGTTGGTTAAGGGCTTGTCAGTCAGCATTTCTACACCTGTTGTATTCGGCGCGTGTGACAAATAAAATGTGATTTTATTATTTTTATTTGTCAAACTGCAGCCAATCATCGATTATCATGTCACCACAGTAATGCCGCGTTCACATGCTAATCAGCTGTCAGAACTAGGAAACTCAGACATTTATGACATGCTGATTCGTTGAACGTGGCACGTGTATAACTACAACCAGATAGCAAGTTGGGCATTTCAGAGTTTCCTAGGTCCGACTAGCATGTGAACGCGGCATAAAACCCTCGATATTTATTGGAAAGGACGGAGCGTCAAACTCATCACCTTGCACTTTCACCACGCTGTGCAGTTCATATTATATTTCATCTGTAGACTCAAAACTGCACGCTTTCCCGACGAGTCATAGTGGGAGGAGCACAGCATGCTGGGAGATCTCAAACTGAGGATAAGGAAGGAACTAGAGGAAGTACACGAGGCGTGATAAATTCCAACCATCTCCTGTGATTACCTTTAGTTAGCGTTCTTTGTTTTATCCAAGGCCAGTGTACATCGTTCAGAAATTTGAGTTCATATTTCCTACAATTCATGTGTTGTGGACGCACTTCTTTGTTATGCTAGTTAGCGTTTTTACCGCGAGCTAGCAACTGTAAGCTTGCTGACCCTGTTTGTCATCTAATTTCAGACATTTAGCATTTCAGGGTCTAGTCTTATATGCACTGTGGTTATATGGATGTATGCTGTTTAGATTATGTGGGTATTTTGTTAGCAATTAGCCTTGTGGATGCATTATACATTGAAGTTCATGCAGTTGTGTGAGGATGATGTTGCTGCGCAGTAGTGCTGTGTAGTTGCACTCCTCTGATCATTCATTAGTGAAGTCACAGTCATGTTGGTAGGTTGTATTGCCCTTGTGCAGCAGATAACCTATTGTAGCCATATTATTTATAGCTTATGTAATTGGAGGTTGTATTAAGCCTGTACCTGCCATTTCCTATTGTATATCATTTTCCCTTTTTCAGAACCACACACAAACTCTTGGTTAACACAATTGTGCCATTACTGCTCTGTGAATCAGCGTAAATTAAACAACCTCAACTGGAATCATACCGGTCTGTCATCTGTGCCCTTACAAGCACCTGGGAGAGAACACATAGTGCTAAGTAAGAGCGTCTGCTAAATGACGTAAATGTGCCCTTGAGCAAGGCACCTAACCCTAATTGCTCCTGTAAGTCGCTCTGGATAAGAGCGTCTGCTAAATGACTAAAATGTAAATGTAAGTACAACCCTACAGAATATACAGTCCACCAAGTCCTCAACTACCTGGTCTCCTGTAGCTCAGTTGGTAGAGCATGGCGCTTGCAACGCCAGGGTTGTGGGTTCGTTTCCCACAGGGGGGCCAGTATGAAAATGTATGCACTCACCTACTGTAAGTCGCTCTGGATAAGAGCGTCTGCTAAATGACTAAAATGTAAAATTGTTATATCAATATGTGCGCATAAAAGCGTTTCCATCGACATTTCTCGCATAATTCATTTTACTAGGGGGTAGATCAGCTTAATATTGCAGATAGATTGTAACACCCACATACATGCATACATACACATACAGTGGGGAGAACAAGTATTTGATACACTGCCGATTTTGCAGGTTTTCCTACTTACAAAGCATGTAGAGATCTGTAATTTTTATCATAGGTACACTTCAACTGTGAGAGACGGAATCAAAAAAAATATCCAGAAAATCACATTGTATGATTTTTAAGTAATGAATTTGCATTTTATTGCATGACATAAGTATTTGATCACCTACCAACCAGTAAGAATTCTGTCTCTCACAGACGTGTTAGTTTTTCTTTAAGAAGCCCTCCTGTTCTCCACTCATTACCTGTATTAACTGCACCCGTTTGAACTCGTTACCTGTATAAAAGACACCTGTCCACACTCAATCAAACAGACTCCAACCTCTCCACAATGGCCAAGACCAGAGAGCTGTGTAAGGACATCAGGGATAAAATTGTAGACCTGCACAAGGCTGGGATGGGCTACAGGACAATAAGCAAGCAGCTTGGTGAGAAGGCAACAACTGTTGGCGCAATTATTAGAAAATGGAAGAAGTTCAAGATGATGGTCAATCACCCTCAGTCTGGGGCTCCATGCAAGATCTCACCTCGTGGGGCATCAATGATCATGAGGAAGGTGAGGGATCAGCCCAGAACTACACGGCAGGACCTGGTCAATGACCTGAAGAGAGCTGGGACCACAGTCTCAAAGAAAACCATTAGTAACACACTATGCCGTCATGGATTAAAATCCTGCAGCGCACGCAAGGTCCCCCTGCTCATGCCAGCGCATGTCCAGGCCCGTCGGAAGTTTGCCAATGACCATCTGGATGATCTAGAGGAGGAATGGGAGAAGGTCATGTGGTCTGATGAGACAAAAATAGAGCTTTTTGGTCTAAACTCCACTCACTGTGTTTGGAGGAAGAAGGATGAGTACAACCCCAAGAACACCATCCCAACCGTGAAGCATGGAGGTGGAAACATCATTCTTTGGGGATGCTTTTCTGCAAAGGGGACAGGACGACTGCACCGTATTGAGGGGAGGATGGATGGGGCCATGTATCGCGAGATCTTGGCCTACAACCTCCAACCTCCTTCCCTCAGTAAGAGCATTGAAGATGGGTCGTGGCTGGGTCTTCCCGCATGACAATGACCCGAAACACAGCCAGGGCAACTAAGGAGTGGCTCCGTAAGAAGCATCTCAAGGTCCTGGAGTGGCCTAGCCAGTCTCCAGACCTGAACCCAATAGAAAATCTTTGGAGGGAGCTGAAAGTCCGTATTGCCCAGCGACAGACCCGAAACCTGAAGGATCTGGAGAAGGTCTGTATGGAGGAGTGGGCCAAAATCCCTGCTGCAGTGTGTGCAAACCTGGTCAAGACCTACAGGAAACGTATGATCTCTGTAATTGCAAACAAAGGTTTCTGTACCAAATATTAAGTTCTGCTTTTCTGATGTATCAAATACTTACGTCATGCAATTAAATGCAAATTAATTACTTAAAAATCATACAATGTGATTTTCTGGATTTTTGTTTTAGATTCCGTCTCTCACAGTTGAAGTGTACCTATGATAAAAATGACAGACCTCTACATGCTTTGTAAGTAGGAAAACCTGCAAAATCGGCAGTGTATCAAATACTTGTTCTCCCCACTGTATGCCCCTTTGGCTGTAGTGGCCTGTATGCAGCCGGCATCTCAGCAGCTGTCTTCTCAGGTGAGTTCTGTGGCTCTGGCCTCGCAATCTGCTTCGAGACTCGGCAGAGGCCGGATCGATGGTGAGGCATATATATCTGTAACCAAAGACTTTGTGTTAAGCCAGTGTGTTAATGTATGCGGATGACTCAACACTACAGTTGAAGTCGGAAGTTTACATACACCTTAGCCAAATACATTTAAACTAAGTTTTTCACAATTCCTGACATTTAATCCTAGTAAAAATTCCCTGTCTTAGGTCAGTTAGGATCACCACTTTATTTTAAGAATGTGAAATGTCAGAATAATAGTAGAGATAATTATTTATTTAAGCTTTTATTTAATTCATCACATTCCCAGTGGGTCAGAAGTTTACATACACTCAATTAGTATTTGGTAGCATTGCCTTTAAATTGTTTAACTTGGGTCAAACTTTTCGGGTAGCCTTCCACAAGCTTCCCACAATAAGTTGTGAATTTTGGCCCATTCCTCCTGACAGAGCTGGTGTAACTGAGTCAGGTTTGTAGGTCTCCTTGCTCGCACACGCTTTTTCAGTTCTACCAACAACTTTTCTATAGGATTGAGGTCAGGGCGTTGTGATGGCCACTCCAATACCTTGACTTTGTTGTCCTTAAGCCATTTTGCCACAACTTTGGAAGTATGCTTGGGGTCATTGTCCATTTGGAAGATCCATTTGCGACCAAGCTTTAACTTCCTGACTGATGTCTTGAGATGTTGCTTCAATATATCCACATCATTTTCCTTCCTCATGATGCCATCTATTTTGTGAAGTGCACCAGTCCCTCCTGCAGCAAAGCACCCCCACAGCATGATGCTGCCACCCCTGTGCTTCACGGTTGGGATGGTGTTCTTCGGCTTGCAAGCAGCCCCCTTTTTCCTCCAAACATAACGATGGTCATTATGGCCAAACAGTTCTATTTTTGTTTCATCAGACCAGAGGACATTTCTCCAAAGACTATGATATTTGACCCCATGTGCAGTTGCAAACCGTAGTCTGGCTTTTTTATGGCGGTTTTGGAGCAGTGGCTTCTTCCTTGCTGAGCGGCCATTCAGGTTAGGTCGATATAGGACTCGTTTTACTGTGGATATAGATACTTTTGTACCTGTTTCCTCCAGCATCTTCACAAGGTCCTCTGCTGTTGTTCTGGGATTGATTTGCACTTTTCGCACCTATGTACGTTCATCTCTAGGAGACAGAACGCGTCTCCTTCCTGAGCAGTATGACGGCTGCGTGGTCCCATGGTGTTTATACTTGCGTACTATTGTTTGTACAGATGAACGTGGTACCTTCAGGCGTTTGGAAATTGCTCCCAATGATGAACCAGACTTGTGGAGGTCTACAATTTATTTTCTGAGGTCTTGGCTGATTTCTTTTGATTTTCCCATGATGTCAAGCAAAGAGGCACTGACTTTGAAAAAAATGAAGGTAGGTCTTGAAATACATCCACAGGTACACCTCCAATTGACTCAAATGATGTCAATTAGCCTATCAGAAGCTTCTAAAGCCATGACATCATTTTCTGGAATTTTCCAAGCTGTTTAAAGGCACAGTCAACTTAGTGTATGTAAACTTCTGACCCACTGGAATTGTGATACAGTGAATTATAAGTGAAATAATCTGTCTGTAAACAATTGTTGGAAAAATTACTTGTCATGCACAAAGTAGATGTCCTAACCGACTTGCCAAAACTATAGTTTGTTAACAAGAAATGTGACTTCAACTGTAAACACGTCAGCTACTACAGCGACTGAAATGACTGCAACACTTAACAAAGAGCGGCAGTTAGTTTCAGAGTGGGTGGCAAGGAATAAGTTAGTCCTAAATATTTCTAAAACTAAAAGCATCGTATTTGGGACAAATCATTCACTCAACCCTAAACCTCAACTAAATCTTGTAATGAATAATGTGGAAATTGAGCAAGTTGAGGAGACTAAACTGCTTGGTGTAACCCTGGATTGTAAACTGTCATGGTCAAAGCATATTGATACAACAGTAGCTAGGATGGGGAGAAGTCTGTCCATAATAAAGCGATGATCTACCTTCTTAACAGCACTATCAACAAGGCAGGTCCTACAGGCCCTAGTTTTGTCACACCTGGACTACTGTTCAGTCTTGTGGTCAGGTGCCACAAAGAGGGACTTAGGAAAATTGCAATTGTCTCAAAACAGGGCAGCACGGCCGGCCCTTGGATGTACACAGAGAGCATTAATAATATGCATGTGGGGGGCGCTGTTGGAAGCCAAGGATGTAGCACGCGTCTCCCTATCGCTCCTGAGTTAGTGACCAAATTTATATATTTAACTTTGCAAAATTGCATACATTTCTGTTTGCCCAGGCGTCTGAAGAGACCCATAAACAACTCAGTTCAAGTTTAATAAATTTAAATTCGTAATGACATCAACCCGGCCAAAAACAGAGTCTGCAAGAGCAGGCCGCAACAAGCCTGCAACTTCTCCCGACTCACCCCCGCCACCGAACGCTGCCAATGCCGGCCCCACGGAAACACTGACTGTGGAGATGCTGCAATCCGTGATAGGCACCCTCAAAACCGACATTTTCGGAAAAATTGACTGTCTCTCTACCAATCTCAGGTCAGAGATATCAACGATCAAAGACAAGCTTAAAAGACAAGCTTAAAAAATCTATCGAGAGTATACAGAATAAGCTCGACGCACATGGGGTGACTTTATCGGATTTGGAGCGAGGTGCTACAGACCACAGCACTCGCATTAGCGAGCTAGAGGCTAACGTCGGCTCATTGACAACTAGGGTGGCATTCCTCGATAATAGATGCGAAGATATGGAAAGTAGAATGCGGAGGAACAACATTCGTCTACTGGAAATACCGGAGGGAGTGGAGGGCCCAAGGCCCACGGAGTACATGGCCCAGCTACTTCAGGAGCTGCTCGGGCTAGAGGAGAAGCCATTGCTAGACCGGGCTCACCGCACTCTGCGTAGCCGACCCAGAGATGGAGAACCCCCACGACCATTTGTCATCAGGGTGCATTTCTTTCACGTCCGCAACGACATACTGAGAAGATCGGGAGAAGCATCCCCTCTTCTACATAAGGGTAAGAGAGTCTCGATATTTGCGGACTACACAACAGCTGTGGCTAAGAGGCGGGCTAGCTTTGGAGCTGTGAAACGCCAACTACACGCCTGCCCGGGCGTGAAGTTCGGCCTCATCTACCCTGCGGTTTTGAGACTGACTTTACCGGACGGCTCCATGCACAGATTCGAGGACCCGGCTATAGCGGCAGATTTCATCAACAAGAACGTGAAAGCGGCTGTTGTACCGCATGGTGTGTAACAAATGGTTGGCTGGCTGGTCTTCCTAGCAGGCTAGTTAGCAGGCCGAATGGGTGACTAACGAAGCCATCTTTGCTGGGTTCATCGACATATGAATGTCATTCTCTTTTTTATCTCTTTATTTCCAGCCCAGGTTTGCCGCCTCTAATGCCAATATCTGGGGGTCTGCATGGCTGTTTCAGTTTGATCATTTACCATCTACGTCGAGGTTAAACCTCTCTTAATCGAGGATAGTTTTCCTTAGACTCTGTTGGGGACCATTCTATCCATGTTTGGCTTACTCTAGTTAAATGGTCACTAATCTTAGGTAGCACAGAGTAAGAGTTATCATGCTTAGCTCTAAACTTTCTTTGTACTTAGGGTTTTGCTTGCATCTCATTTGGGGAGATGCTTCGGCAAGGGCGGGTGTGAGGGAAGGGTTTGTTCACTCTCTATTTGTATATAGTTTGTATATGTTTTTTGTGCCTCTTCGCTTGTCTTTGTTTTTTACATTTGCGCTTTTAGGTTCAACTAAGATCTTCAGTTTACATTGTACCTTGTCCTTTACACATCCTCTCTCTCTCTTAAGATATGACTCAGCCTAGTGTAGCCCATACTGCTGGAGGGAATGGCTTTAATTTTCTTACCTGGAACTGCAGGGGCATAAATAACCCAGTTAAACGTAGTAAGGTGCTACACCATCTTCATCATTTGAAAGCTCACATCATCTTTCTCCAAGAAACTCATCTGAAGGTATCACAACACTCAAGTCTTAGGTGCAGATGGGTGGGTCAGGTGTTCCATTCCTCATTTCAGAGTAAGGCGAGAGGGGTGGCTATTTTACTTCACAGATCGGTACCTTTTACATGTTCTAAGGTGATCGCAGATCCCCATGGTAGATATATAATTGTCAGTGGTAGGCTGCTCAATACAAAGGTTCTTCTTGTTAATATCTATGCTCCTAATTGGGACAATGGTGATTTTTTCAAATCGGTTCTCTCTACACTCCCAGATATGTCCACCCATATGTTGATTTTAGGAGGTGACTTTAACTGTTGGTTAGACCCACAATTGGATCGATCCTCCACTAAACCTACCACCTTATCAACCTCAGCTAGAGTTGTTCGAACCTTTATGTCTGAATTCGCAGTCTCAGATCCTTGGAGAATGGTTAATCCAGCTGGGAAAGCATACTCTTTTTTCTCATCGGTTCACCACACTTTTACGCGCATAGACTACTTCCTTGTTGATGACCGGCTCCTCCACTCCATATCTTCATGTTCATATAACCCAATTGTTGTATCTGACCACGCCCCTGTTACTATGGAAGTAGCTTTTCAAAATCTTGACAATCAGCGACCGCCTTGGCGACTAAAAACTCAACTGCTCAGTAATGAACACTTTGTCAATTTTGTTTTGAGTCAAATCGACTTTTTCATGATTACAAATAGAACCCCAAACATCTCTGCGTCTACTCTCTGGGAAACTTTGAAAGCTTATATCAGAGGTGAAATTATCTCCTACACCGCACATGAGAACAAATTGAAAAGGAATAGGTTATCTATGTTAACACGCTGTATTGCCCAATTAGATGACATTTATGCCGTTTCACCATCCCCGGATATTTATAAGGAACGTTTAACTCTGCAAGCAGAATTTGACACACTATTAACAGACCAGGTTACTGAAATGCTTGTCAAGTCTAGGAGCACTTACTATGAACAAGGAGATAAAGCCAGTAAATTATTAGCTCACAAGTTACGTCAACTATCATCATCATCTCAGATTACAAAAATCCGTACATCATCTGGGATATCATTAGATCCTGGGGGGATCAATGAGGAGTTCAAGAGATTTTACCAGTCTCTATATACCTCTGAAAGTAAAGCGGATACAATGGAATTGGATGATTTCTTCCACTCACTTTCTGTGCCTTCGGTCGGCCGGGATTTGGTTAAAAAATTAGAGCAGCCGATCACTGTTGAAGAACTGTCTAACGCTGTCAAATCCCTTCAATCTGGGAGAAGCCCAGGGCCTGATGGCTACCCGACAGAGTTTTATAAAAAGTTTATCACCAAAATAGCCCCTATTCTAATTGAAATGTACAATGATGCATTTGTAAATGGTGCTCTCCCACATACTCTCACTCAAGCAACCATTTGTGTTATTCTTAAAAAAAACAAAGACCCTCTTGACTGTGCATCATACCGTCCAATTAGCCTGCTAAATGTGGACTATAAAATTCTAGCCAAAATTCTGGCAACGCGGCTAGAAACAGTCCTCCCATCAATTATCTCTCCGGATCAAACAGGATTTATAAAAAATAGACACTCATTCTTCAATCTCCGAAGATTATTTAATATTATATACAATCCTTCTGTCGACAATACCTCTGAAGCCATTATATCCCTGGACGCGGAGAAAGCGTTTGATCGGGTGGAATGGAAATACCTTTTTTACACTCTAAATAAATTTGGCTTTGGCTCCAAATTCATGTCCTGAATAAAACTTCTGTACTCATCCCCCCAAGCCTCTGTCAGGACTAATAACACTCAATCAGATCGCTTCCCTTTGCAAAGATCGACACGTCAGGGTTGCCCTTTAAGTCCCTTACTGTTTGCCCTCGCCATAGAGCCACTTGCAATAGCACTTCGCTCCAACCCCCTCATCAAAGGCATAGTCAGATACGGGCACGAACACAAACTGTCTTTATATGCAGATGATTTATTAATATACACATCCAATCTTTCTGTCTCTGTCCCTGCTGCCCTTGCCACTTTCGCATCCTTCGGTCACTTATCAGGGTATAAACTAAATCTCAGTAAAAGTGAATTGATGCCACTTAACATGGCTGCAAAAAAATCCCCTTTACATAACTTGCCATTTAAAATAGCTCACAGTAGTTTTATTTATCTCGGGGTACATGTCACAATTAGGTTTGAAAACCTTTTTCAAGCCAACTTTGCTCCTCTCTTAACCCGTACTAAGGACGATTTGGAACGGTGGTCTTTGCTACACCTCTCCTTAGTTGCTAGAATTAACTCTATTAAAATGAATACTCTCCCTAAATTCTTATACCTCTATCAGTGCCTTCCAATATTTCTACCCAATACATTTTTCAAAAAGATCGACGGCCTAATTCTACCCTTTATATGGGACAAAAAGCCTCCTAGGATGCGAAAACAGCTCTTGCAGAGGCCCAAACCAGACGGCGGTCTAGCTCTACCAGATTTCAGATTCTATTATTGGGCCGCTAACCTTAGGATCATTCAGTACTGGTTGCAGAGCAGAGTGATATTCCCACCCCCAACTTGGCTGGAGATGGAGGCTGCCTCGTCTACACCGGCATCATTGTCTTCCCTCGCTCACTCCTCTATTACAGGCCCTTACTCCTCCTTCACCAATAATATATGTGTCAAAACAACATTGAAGATCTGGAATCAATTTAGGCGCCACTTTGGGTTTCAAACAACCTCTTCCTTGGCTCCGGTAACCTCAAACCCAGCTTTTCCCCCATCTATGATTGATGGTGCTTTCTCAACATGGTCTAATCTCGGTATTAAAAGATTCAGAGATCTGTATACTAACAATACATTTAGTACGTTTCAACAATTATCAGCTAAATTTGGTCTCCCCAGACATCATTTTTTTAGGTTCTTACAAGTCCGGAGTTATGTCCGCAGCATAGATCCAGGATTCCCCAACCTTTCTGGTGGAACACAGTTCGACACATTTCTCACCCCACTTCCTAACCAGAAAGGCACATTGTCAATAATCTATAGTCAAATTTGCTCACTACAAGCCATCTCATTAAACAATATCAAATCCTCTTGGGAGGAGGAACTGGGTGAGGAAATATCTGATGAACTATGGGAAGGGGCACTCAAAAGGGTACATAGCTCTTCTATTTGCGCTCGACACGGCCTCATCCAATGCAAACTCATTCATAGGGCCCACTGGACCAAAGCAAGACTATCAAAAATTTACAAGGATGTGAACCCTAATTGTGTTCGATGTAACCAGTCCCCTGCTAATCATGTGCACATGTTTTGGTGCTGCCCATCTCTTGTTGGTTTCTGGAAAGACATCTTTAACACACTCTCAGAATTAAGCGGCACACAGATCGAGCCAGACCCTCTCATTGCATTATTTGGAGTTTCCTTACCCACAATACAATTGACCAAAATGAATAAGGATGTAATTGCCTTTGTCACGTTGTTAGCGAGACGATTAATTTTACTTAGATGGAAATCCTCTGCAGCCCCTTCTCATGCTCTTTGGATTAAATCTATTTTGAATTGCATAAAGTTGGAGAAAATAAAACAGACACTCAATGGGTCTGTAGACAAATTCTATGCAAAGTGGGCTCCCTTCTTTTCTTATGTTAAAAGAATACATTTCCCTGCAGTTCCAGAGTGATGTATATTTATATATTGGTGATGTAAGAAGCCTGGTATGTGCATATACGACATCTCGGATGTTAAGGACGGTAATAACTGTGCTAGCTGACCTATAACAACTGGATCAAAACAGATATTTTTCCTTTTTTTTTTTTTTTTTTTAATCTTATTTATGTATTTAATGTCTATTTTTTCTTTCATGTCTGTCTCTATATGTTTTGCTGTATCGTTGTATTCAAATTGTTGTTCCATATTCATACCAAATAACTTTCAAGTGCAATTATTTACTAAATGCTGGTACTGAAAATTCAATAAACAAAGTATATATAAAAAAAAATAATAATATGCATGTCAATCTCTCCTGGTTCAAAGTGGAGGAGAGATTGACTTCATCACTACTTGTCTTTGTGAGAGGTGTTGACAAGCTGAATGAACCGAGCTGTCTGTTTAAACTACTAGCAGACAGCTCAGACACCCATGCATACCCCACAAGACATGCCACCAGAGGACTCTTCACAGTCCCCAAGTCCAGAACAGACTATGGGAGGCGCACAGTACTACATAGAGCCATGACTACATGGAACTCTATTCCACATCAGGTAACTCACAGTAAAATTAGATTTAAAAAAAAAGAAGATAAAAATACACCTTATGGACCAGCGGGGACTGTGAAGCAACACAAACATAGACACATGCATACAAACACACGATAACATACGCACTATACACACATGGATTTTGTGTTATAGATATGTGGTAGTAGAGTAGAGGCCTGAGGTCACACACTTAATATGTTGTAAAATCTGTTATGAATGTATTGTAATGCTTTTAAAATGTATAACTGCCTTAACTTTGCTGGACTCCAGGAAGAGTAGCTGCTGCCTTGGCAGGAACTAATGGGGATCCATAATAAACCCCAGGAAGAGTAGCTGCTGCCTTGGCAGGAACTAATGGGGATCCATAATAAACCCCAGGAAGAGTAGCTGCTGCCTTGGCAGGAACTAATGGGGATCCATAATAAACCCCAGGAAGAGTAGCTGCTGCCTTGGCAGGAACTAATGGGGATCCATAATAAATACAAATACAAATGTAGAAAAACACTTTTTTATGCATTTTATATTTTAATGTTTAATTATTGTATTTCAATTACTTTACTATTAATTTATTACAATGATTCTTAACACTGTTTTTAACATTGTTTTAAAAATTAATCATAATGCATCATTTTAATCCTGTTTTTAGAAGTTAATTGTCATGTTCTAAATGAAATGTTTCTGCGTGATAATCATTTGAGTCACATTTTTGGTATTTTATTAAGCATTAAAAGGCATCGTTGTTGAATAATAAACTGTGTTTGATTAAGAGGGGAACGGAGAGGGAGAATCTGCCCAAAAAACTACACCATATCAAAATAGTCATGCGGTGCGACCAGCAATGTTCATTCGGTACAACCAGTGTTTTTAATGTTAATTTTTTTCTATAAGAGACTGGTTTTCATTTATTTAACAGAAGTTGTAGTTGAGTCATTCAAAATGAGGGTTCGTCCAGTGAAAAGTGAAAAAGAAAGATATTTATTATACTGTAACTTATAACTTCTTTAATGTTGAATATTTGAGATATGCATATATTCATATTTTACTCTTATTTGCTTGAAATAATGGTCCGAAAACATTTTTTTATTTTTGATTCATGGTCGCACCAAATCACTTTTTTTTTGGAGGTCAATTTAACAAATCGCATAAAAAAAATGAAAATTAACAACCATTTTTTGCGACAAACCCTGAACGTAACACTCAAGGGAACATTAGTGTTTGAAATTAAATAGTTTTCCCTTTTCAAAATGTTTCCCTTTTTAAAACCTTATACGTTATTGACCCTTCAACAAAGTACTGAGTAAAGGGTCTGAATACTTTCCGAATGAACTGTAGATATGTGTCTGTCTGTCTGTCTGTCTGTCTGTCTGTCTGTCTGTCTGTCTGTCTGTCTGTCTGTCTGTCTGTCTGTCTGTCTGTGTGTCTGTCTGCGTCCTACTGTCCTTTCAGTCCTCCTCCTATTCCCCCCCCCCGCAGTAAGTCCAGTCTGTACTCTATCAGAGTAAAGTTGGTGATTTTGGCGATGGGCTCAGGGATGACGAACTCTCTGATCCGTGTGTAGCCCATGTTCTCATACAGCCTCTGTGCATCAGTCTGCACTACAGACGTGTAGAGGATGACAGCAGGGAAGCCTCTCTCCCTGCTGAAGTCTGCCACTGTCCTGCTGAGGGCCTTGGCGATGCCCATACCCCGGTGTGTCCGGCGTACAGACAACCTCTTCAGCTCCATGAAGCCTGGTTCCCTCTCCGCGGGCAGGCAGGCCACCGTTGCCACCACCCGGCCGTCGCTCTCAGCCACCCAGAAACACGAGTCCTTGTTCTCCAGGTAGGTCTCCTGGATGTGGTTGAGGTCCTTCTTAAGGGAGGTGTCGATGTAGCTGTTGAAGAGGTAGCCCACCAGCTGCTTGGCCCCGGCCAGGAGGAGAGTGACCGCTACTACAGGCAGCAGGATGGACTTGGAGCTGGCCAGCAGGGCGCAGAACGTGACCATCAGGGTCATCTGGGTCAGGGGCTGTTTGAGGAGGTGCATGAAGGAGGAGGGGACGTGCTCGCTCATCCCCAGGGTGAAGATCTCCTTCACGGACTCCTTGTCATCATCCTGGTACCTTCGGATCGTGACGCCAGCAACCATGGCACTGGTCTGTAGGGTTGGGCAGATATTATTAAATTGAACATCGTGATATTTGACATTGATGATATAGTGATGTGCAAGATGATATATCATGATTTACAAAAATATACTTATTTGAACTTTACAAATCAAAACTGTGCAGTTTTATCAGTTAGACTATCAATCTGTCAAATGAAGTCTAAATGAATTAACTAGGCTAAGCCTTATTTTTTCACCATACGGAGATTACTTAATGAGAATGCGACCATTATATAATAAATTAGCAAAATAATGACAGTCTGGATTTAGTCACAGTCTATAATGATTTAGTCATTAACGGTGCAAAACGATTATATCGTATATATCAATATATTTTTAGAGTAGCATATCGTAGAAGAAGTCTCCCCAAATATCAGCCAACCCTACCGTTCTGTCTACTGTCTGCCCAATAACAACACAGAAAGAGCAGAAACCTTCCGTTCAACCCACAAACAAACATGGTAGTCAGTCACACTAAACCGGAGTCTCCTCTGGCTCCCCGTCCATCCCCCATAAACACACACTGGTCTGCCCTTCAATACATACAGAGAGAACAGTGAGAGATGACAGTGAGAGATGACAGTGAGAGATGACAGTGAGAGAGAACAGTCTAGTAGTCTAGTCACTACAACCCGTAGAAATATAATCTATAGATGGTATAATAGGTGACCTGGCAACATTAGTTCACATTTCCAGGGTTAAAGGTTAAGCCCTTTCTATAGAGTATATGTCTACGCTACAACCTACCTACCACTCAACACTCCAAGGTACCTTCGACACACACACACAACACACACACGCAACACTCTCCCTCCCAACCCTCATCAACAGACTCCCTCATCAACAGACTCCCTCATCAACAGACTCCCTCATCAACAGACTCCGTGTCCTTGGAGGAGGTCTTGCCTCAGATAGGTACTTTCAGCAACACGGGTGTATTTACATACAGTGCATTCGGAAAGTATTCAGACCCCTTGACTTTTTCCACATTTTGTTACATTACAGCCTTATTCTAAAATTGATTAAATAGCTTTTCCCTTCATCAATCTACACACAATACCCCATAATGATGAAGCAAAAACAGTTTTTTGAAATTTTTGCAAATGTATTAAAAATGAAAAATGGAAATATGTACATTTACATAAGTACTCAGACCCTTTACTCAGTACTCTGTTGAAGCCCCTTTGGCAGAGATTACAGCCTCGAGTCTTCTTGGTTATGACACTACAAGCTTGGCACACCAGTATTTGGAGAGTTTCTCCCATTCTTCACTGTAGATCCTCTCAAGCTCTGTCAGGTTGGATGGGGAGCGTCGCTGCACAGCTATTTTCAGGTCTCTCAAGAGACGTTCTATCGGGCTCTGGCTGGGCCACTCAAGGACATTCAGAGACTTGTCCCGAAGCCACTCCTGCGTTGTCTTGGCTGTGTGCTTAGGGTCGTTGTCCTGTTGGAAAGTGAACCTTCGCCCCAGTCTGAGGTCCTGAGCGCTCTGGAGCAGGTTTTCATCAAGGATCTCTCTTTACTTTGCTCTGTTCATCTTTCCCTCGATCCTGACTAGTCCCTGCCGCTGAAAACATCCCCAGATATGATGCTGCCGACCACCATGCTTCACCGTAGGGATGGTGCCAGGTTTCGTCCAGATGTGACGCTTGGCATTCAGGCCAAAGAGTTCAATCTTGGTTTCATCAGACCAGAGAATCTTGTTTCTCATTGTCTGAGAGTCCTTTAGGTGCCTTTTGGCAAACTCCAAGCGGGCTGTCATGTGCCTTTTACTGAGGAGTGGCTTCCGTCTGGCCACTCTACCGTAAAGGCCTGATTGGTGGAGTGCTGTAGAGATGGTTGTCCTTCTGGAAGGTTCTCCTATCTCCACAGAGGAACTCTAGAGCTCTGTCAGAGCGACCATCAGGTTCTGGGTCACCTCCCTGACCAAGGCCCTTCTCCCCCGATTGCTCAGTTTGGCCAGGCGGCCAGCTCTAGGAAGAGTCTTGGTGGTTCTAAACTTCTTCCATTTAAGAATGATGGAGGCCACTGTGTTCATGGGGACTTTAAATGCTGCAGACATTTTTTGGTACCCTTCCCCAGATCTGTGCCTCGACACAATCCTGTCTCGGAGCTCTACAGACAATTCCTTCGACCTCATGGCTTGGTTTTTGCTCTGACATGCACTGTCAACTGTGGGACCTTATATAGACAGGTGTGTGCCTCTCCAAATCATGTCCAATCAATTGAATTTACCACAGGTGGACTCCAATCAAGTTGTAGAAACATCTCAAAGATGATCAATGGAAAGCTCAATTTCAAGTCTCATAGCAAAGGGTCTGAATACTTATGTAAATAAGTCTTTTTTATATTTTTTTTATACATTTGCTAACATTTCTAAAAACCTGTTTTCGCTTTGTCATTATGGGGTATTGTGTGTAGATTGATGAGGAACTTGTATTTATTTAATCCATTTTAGAATAAGGCTGTAACGTAACAAAATGTGGAAAAAGTCAAGAGGACTGAATACTTTCCGAATGCACTAGTATTGCTTTCAATTATCCTGGGTTGCACAAAAACAGTCCCTGGGAAGCCACAAGTTAAATACAATTCCATGTCAACTTATTGTGACAGTGGGAAGGACGGTTGGTCATTATGACGGGGGGAGTTTGAGACAACATATCTTAAGGTTCGTATTATGAAACAGACTTTCCAAACGTGAAACGGAATTGTATTTAACTTGTGGCTTCCCAGGGACTGTTTTTGTGCAACCCAATACAATTGAAAGCAACACTAGTGTATAAAACATTAGGAACACCTTTGTAATATTGAGTTTCACCCCCACAAATCATCAAGGAACCTACCAGGTACAACCCTAAATCCGTAAACATGGACACCCTCATAGATTTCATCCTGACTAACTTACCCTCTAAATACACCTCCGCTGTCTTCAACCAGGATCTCAGCGATCACTGCCTCATTGCCTGCGTCCGTAATGGGTCCGCGGTCAAATGTCAAACGCTCCCTAAAACACTTCAGCGAGCAGGCCTTTCTAATTTAGTCATTTAGCAGACACTCTTATCCAGAGCGACTTACAGTTAGTGAGTGCATACATTTTTCATACTGGCCCCCCCTGGGAATCGAACCCACAACTCTGGCATTGCAGTGCCATGCTCTACCAACTGAGCTACAGGAGACCCAAAATAGACCTGGCCCAGGTATCCTGGATGGATATTGACCTCATTCCGTCAGTAGAGGATGCCTGGTTGTTCTTTAAAAGTGCTTTCCTCTCAATCTTAAATAAGCATGCCCCATTCAAAAAATTCAGAACTAAGAACCGATATAGCCCCTGGTTCACCCCAGACTTGACTGCCCTTGACCAGCACAAAAACATCCTGTGGCGTACTGCATTAGCATCGAACAGCCCCCGCGATATGCAACTTTTCAGGGAAGTCAGGAACCAATATACACAAGCAGTTAGGAAAGCAAAGGCTAGCTTTTTCAAACAGAAATTTGCATCCTGTAGCACTAACTCCAAAAAGTTTTGGGACACTGTAAAGTCCATGGAGAATAAGAGCACCTCCTCCCAGCTGCCCACTGCACTGATGCTAGGAAACACTGTCACCACCGATAAATCTACGATAATTTCAATAAGCATTTTGCTACGGCTGGCCATGCTTTCCACCTGGTGCCTACCCCTAACCCGGCCACCAGCTCTGCACCCTCCGCTGCAACTTGCCCATGCCCCCCCCCCCCGCTTCTCCTTCACACAAATTCAGATAGCTGATGTTCTGAAAGAGCTGCACAATCTGGACCCCTACAAATCAGCTGGGCTAGACAATCAGGACCCATTCTTTTTTAAATTAGCCGCCGAAATTGTCGCAACCCCTATTACTAGCCTGTTCAACCTCTCTGTCGTAACGTCTGAGATCCCCAGAGATTGGAAAGCTGCCGCGGTCATCCCCCTCTTCAAAAGGGGGTGACACTCTAGATCCAAACTGCTACAGACCTATATCCATCCTGCCCTGCCTTTCGAAAGTATTTGAAAGCCAAGTTAACAAACAGATCACCGACCATTTCGAATCCCACCATACCTTCTCCGCTATGCAATCTGGTTTCTGAGCTGGTCATGGGTGCACCTCAGCCACGCTCAAGATCCTAAACGATATAATAACCGCGATTGATAAAAGACAGTACTGTGCAGCCGTCTTCATCGACCTGGCCAAGGCTTTTGACTCTGTCAATCACCGCATTCTTATTGGCAGACTAAATAGCCTTGGTTTCTCAAATGACTGCCTCGCCTGGTTCACCAACTACTTCTCAGATAGAGTTCAATGTGTCAAATCGGAGGGTCTGTTGTCTGGACCTATGGCAGTCTATGGGGGTGCCACAGGGTTCAATTCTCGGGCCGACTCTATTCTCTGTGTATATCAATGATGTCGCTCTTGCTGCTGGTGACTCTCAGATCCACCTCTACGCAGACGACACCATTTTGTATACATCTGGCCCTTCATTGGACACTGTGTTAACAAACCTCCAAACGAGCTTCAACGCCATACAACACTCCTTCAGTAGCCTCCAACTGCTCTTAAACACTAGTAAAACTAAATGCATGCTCTTCAATCGAACGCTGCTGGCACCCGCCCACCCGACTAGAATCACTACTCTCGGCGGGTCTGACATAGAATATGTGGACAACTACAAATACCTAGGTGTCTGGTTAGACTGTAAACTCTCCTTTCAGACTCACATAAAGAATCTCCAATCCAAAGTTAAATCTAGAATCGGCTTCCTATTTCGCAACAAAGCCTCCTTCACTCATGCTGCCAAACATGCCCTCGTAAAACTGACTATCCTACCGATCCTTGACTTCGGCGATGTCATTTACAAAATAGCCTCCAACACTCTACTCAGCAAATTGGATGTAGTCTATCACAGTGCCATCCGTTTTGTCACTAAAGCCCCATATACTACCCACCACTGTGACCTGTACGCTCTTGTTGGCTGGCCCTCACTACATATTCGTCGCCAAACCCACTGGCTCCAGGCCATCTATAAATCACTGCTAGGCAAATCCCCGCCTTATCTTAGCTCACTGGTCACCATAGCAACACCCACCCGTAGTATGCGCTCCAGCAGGTATATCTCACTGGTCATCCCCAAAGCCAACACCTCCTTTGGCCGCCATTCCTTCCAGTTCTCTGCTGCCAATGACTGGAACGAACTGCAAAAATCTCTGAAGCTGGAGACACTTATCTCCCTCACTAACTTTAAGCATCAGTTGTCAGAGCAGCTTACCGATCACTGCACCTGTACACAGCCCATCTGAAATTAGCCCACCCAACTACCTCATCCCCATATTGTTATTTATTTTGCTCATTTGCACCCCAGTATCTCTATTTGCACATCATCTTCTGCACATCTATCACTCCAGTGTTAATACTAAATTGTAATTATTTTGCACTATGGCCTATTTATTGCCTTACCTCCATAACTTACTACATTTGCACACACTGTATATAGATTTTATATTGTATTTTTGACTTTATGTTTTGTTTTACCCCATATGTAACTCTGTGTTGTTGTTTTTATCACACTGCTATGCTTTATCTTGGCCAGGTCGCAGTTGTAAATGAGAACTTGTTCTCAACTGGCTTCTTACCTGGTTAAATAAAGGTGAAATAAAAATAAATGTAAAAAACATCCAAGCTAAAAGTGCCTGCATATGGAATTTGGCCAATTTTACTGGGATTTTATCAACATCAAAATTACACACAAGCTGAAATTCTAAACCACCACCAGAGTCAAATAAATACTTAGGGAAGACATTCCAAATACTGTTCTGGTTCTTAATATACTTCAGAATCCAATTTATTTTACAATTATTATTTAGAGTATTGAAATCTAAAACCTCAAGACCTCCTTGTTCTTGGGTATTACTGATAATATCTTTCCGTAGAGTGAGGCTTGTTCCTCCAAATAAAATTATAAATAATCTTATCTAGGGGGTAAGTCAAGTGATAACCCTTTCGCTTTGGACAACTTGGGAACTATTTCACACTGGGACGATTTTTACATGACACCTGGCACCTACATCTTTTGTCTTGCCCATTCACCCTCTGAATGGCACAAATACACAATCAATGTTTCTCAAAATGCATGCTACCGTGCTCCGAGTACGCAAATGGGAGCTTCTCAAATGTACTCTCCTCCTCACAAGAGAACGTGGTCGGAGAATGCACTCGGAGCATGAGTGTGGAGCACGGTAGTTCGCATATTGAGAAACTCCCAATGTCTCAAGGCTTAAAAACCCTTCTTTAACCGGTCTCCTCCCTTTCACATCTACACTGATTGAAGTGGATTTAACAAGTGACATCAATACGGGACCATAGCTTTCACCTGGTCAGTCTGAAAGAGCAGGTGTTCCTAATGTTGTAAATACACCCGCGTTGCTAAAAGCACCCGGTTTCCCCGTTACCTGACTGCAGTGTCAGTGTCCTATCGGTCATCCAATTAAGATGAGACATCAAACCTCTGATCATCGCTAGCTATAATAAAAACAGTTATTTGATACCTAGCTATATTAGTTATCAAATCATTTAAATAAACTAAAATAATTTATCCCGATTAGCAAATAGCACGTGACTCTACTAGTAAGCTAAATGTAGGAATTGCTAACTCGCCAAATGATACGTTGGCCATCAAATTATTACTATTTCTGCTGTAATGCAAATGCTGTTTGTAAGAGATAACCCACCTGATTTCGATATGTCTCAGAGAAATATAATCCAATCTGAACAGGTCGAACAACAGGCGGACTTCCGTCTTCGCAGAGGTGGGAGGGATTTATGGTATGTCTTGTTTCTAATTGGCTGAAAGAAAGACCTTATAGCTCATATATTCTGAAGTTTATTTTAGCACCATTATAAAAATGAGAAAGAAACTCAAGGCCAATGTAGCTATTTAGAAAGGTAAAACAAGGGGTAGCTTAACATGTGAAAAATTATCTTGATAAAAAACAGCTCACACATGATTGTATACTTCAGAGGAAGGCCCTCAAAATTGTCAAAGACTCCAGCCACCCTAGTCATAGACTGTTCTCCCTGCTACCGCACGGCAAGCGGTACCGGAGTGCCAAGTCTAGGTCCAAGAGGCTTCTTAACAGCTTCTACCCCCAAGCCATAAGACTCCTGAACAGCTAATCATGACTACCCAGACTATTTGCACTGCCCCCCCACCCCATCCTTTTTACGCTGCTGCTACTCTGTTAATTATTTATGCATAGTCACTTTAACTCTACCCACATGTACATATTACCTCAACTACCTCAACTAGCCGGTGCCCCCGCACATTGACTCTGTACCGGTACCCCCCTGTATATATAGCCTCCCTACTGTTATTTTATTTTACTTCTGCTCTTTTTTTCTCAACACCTTTTTGTTGTTGTTGTTTTATTTTACTTTTTTATTAACAAATAAATGCATTGTTGGTTAAGGGCTGTAAGTAAACATTTCACGGTAATGTCTACACCTGTTGTATTCGGCGCATGTGGCAAATAAAATGCTGAGTCAGTATCTATCTAACCCTGCTGTACCCTACCGTGCTGAGTCAGTATCTCTCTAACTGCTGTACCCTACCGTGCTGAGTCAGTATCTATCTAACCCTGCTGTACCCTACCGTGCTGAGTCAGTATCTCTCTAACTGCTGTACCCTACCGTGCTGAGTCAGTATCTCTCTAACCCTGCTGTACCCTACCGTGCTGAGTCAGTATCTCTCTAACCCTGCTGTACCCTACCGTGCTGAGTCAGTATCTCTGTAACCCTGCTGTACCCTACCGTGCTGAGTCAGTATCTCTCTAACTGCTGTACCCTACCGTGCTGAGACAGTATCTCTCTAACCCTGCTGTACCCTACCGTGCTGAGTCAGTATCTCTCTAACCCTGCTGTACCCTACCGTGCTGAGTCAGTATCTCTCTAACCCTGCTGTACCCTACCGTGCTGAGTCAGTATCTCTGTAACCCTGCTGTACCCTACCGTGCTGAGTCAGTATCTATCTAACCCTGCTGTACCCTACCGTGCTGAGTCAGTATCTCTGTAACCCTGCTGTACCCTACCGTGCTGAGTCAGTATCTCTGTAACCCTGCTGTACCCTACCGTGCTGAGTCAGTATCTCTCTAACCCTGCTGTACCCTACCGTGCTGAGTCAGTATCTATCTAACCCTGCTGTACCCTACCGTGCTGAGTCAGTATCTATCTAACCCTGCTGTACCCTACCGTGCTGAGTCAGTATCTCTCTAACCCTGCTGTACCCTACCGTGCTGAGTCAGTATCTATCTAACCCTGCTGTACCCTACCGTGCTGAGTCAGTATCTCTCTAACCCTGCTGTACCCTACCGTGCTGAGTCAGTATCTCTCTAACCCTGCTGTACCCTACCGTGCTGAGTCAGTATCTCTCTAACCCTGCTGTACCCTACCGTGCTGAGTCAGTATCTCTCTAACCCTGCTGTACCCTACCGTGCTGAGTCAGTATCTCTGTAACCCTGCTGTACCCTACCGTGCTGAGTCAGTATCTCTCTAACCCTGCTGTACCCTACCGTGCTGAGTCAGTATCTCTCTAACCCTGCTGTACCCTACCGTGCTGAGTCAGTATCTATCTAACCCTGCTGTACCCTACCGTGCTGAGTCAGTATCTCTCTAACCCTGCTGTACCCTACCGTGCTGAGTCAGTATCTATCTAACCTTCATAACTTAGCCTACTGTTCTGACTTGGTGGTGCACATGTAGCCTATAGGCTGTTTTAGAGAAATGTAAATATCATCGAATATTGTAAGAGCTTTCATTGTCTGCTTATATGCCCCCTTTATTTATCCTACGGTTCTGACTTGGTGTACAGGGAGAACACTGTAAGAACGGCCCATGTTCTGAATTCTGTTGCTGTAGATTTCAAAAGCGCTGAACAAATAGTTATATTGACTACGTCCGTCCTAGCTCGCTCGTTAATGTCTTAAACAAAATTACGGATTGCCTCTTATCCGCTTGGCGTCCCCTTATGCCATAGTTTGTACATCTCAATTGTCAGTAGAAACCACATTTGTTTAAGCAAGTCAGCCATTTCAGAGAGACTACAGGGGACAGACAGAGAGACTGCAGGGGACAGACAGAGAGACTGCAGGGGACAGACAGAGAGACTGCAGGGGACAGAGAGAGAGACTGCAGGGGACAGACAGAGAGAGACTGCAGGGGACAGACAGAGAGAGACTGCAGGGGACAGACAGAGAGACTGCAGGGAATAGAAAGAGAGAGACTGCAGGGGACAGGAAGAGAGAGACTGCAGGGGACAGACAGAGAGAGACTGCAGGGGACAGACAGAGAGACTGCAGGGGACAGACAGAGAGACTGCAGGGGACAGACAGAGAGACTGCAGGGGACAGAGAGAGAGACTGCAGGGGACAGACAGAGAGAGACTGCAGGGGACAGACAGAGAGAGACTGCAGGGGACAGACAGAGAGACTGCAGGGAACAGAAAGAGAGAGACTGCATGGGACAGGAAGAGAGAGACTGCAGGGGACAGACAGAGAGAGACTGCAGGGAACAGAAAGAGAGGGACTGCAGGGAACAGAAAGAGAGAGACTGCAGGGGACAGACAGAGGGACACTGCAGTGGACAGACAGAGAGGGACTACAGGGAACAGAAAGAGAGAGACTGCAGGGGACAGACAGAGAGAGACTGCAGGGGACAGACAGAGAGAGACTGCAGGGGACAGACAGAGAGAGACTGCAGGGGACAGACAGAGAGACTGCAGGGGACAGACAGAGAGACTGCAGGGGACAGGAAGAGAGAGACTGCAGGGGACAGACAGAGAGAGACTGCAGGGGACAGACAGAGAGACTGCAGGGGACAGACAGAGAGAGACTGCAGGGGACAGACAGAGAGAGACTGCAGGGGACAGACAGAGAGAGACTGCAGGGGACAGACAGAGAGAGACTGCAGGGGACAGAAAGAGAGAGACTGCAGGGGACAGACAGAGAGACTGCAGGGGACAGACAGAGAGACTGCAGGGGACAGGAAGAGAGAGACTGCAGGGGACAGACAGAGAGAGACTGCAGGGGACAGACAGAGAGACTGCAGGGGACAGACAGAGAGAGACTGCAGGGGACAGACAGAGAGACTGCAGGGGACAGACAGAGAGACTGCAGGGGACAGACAGAGAGAGACTGCAGGGGACAGACAGAGAGAGACTGCAGGGGACAGACAGAGACTGCAGGGGACAGACAGAGAGACTGCAGGGGACAGAGAGAGAGACTGCAGGGGACAGACAGAGAGACTGCAGGGGACAGACAGAGAGACTGCAGGGGACAGACAGAGAGAGACTGCAGGGGACAGACAGAGAGACTGCATGGGACAGACAGAGAGAGACTGCAGGAGACAGACAGAGAGACTGCAGGGGACAGACAGAGAGAGACTGCAGGGGACAGACAGAGAGACTGCATGGGACAGGAAGAGAGAGACTGCAGGGGACAGACAGAGAGAGACTGCAGGGAACAGAAAGAGAGACTGCAGGGGACAGACAGAGAGAGACTGCATGGGACAGGAAGAGAGAGACTGCAGGGGACAGACAGAGAGACTGCATGGGACAGGAAGAGAGAGACTGCAGGGGACAGACAGAGAGAGACTGCATGGGACAGGAAGAGAGAGACTGCAGGGGACAGACAGAGAGACTGCAGGGGACAGACAGAGAGAGACTGCAGGGGACAGACAGAGAGAGACTGCAGGGGACAGACAGAGAGAGTGCAGGGGACAGACAGAGAGAGTGCAGGGGACAGACAGAGAGAGACTGCAGGGGACAGACAGAGAGACTGCAGGGGACAGACAGAGAGAGACTGCAGGGGACAGACAGAGAGACTACAGGGAACAGAAAGAGAGAGACTGCATGGGACAGGAAGAGAGAGACTGCAGGGGACAGACAGAGAGAGACTGCAGGGAACAGAAAGAGAGGGACTGCAGGGGACAGAAAGAGAGAGACTGCAGGGGACAGACAGAGAGACTGCAGGGGACAGACAGAGAGACTGCAGGGGACAGGAAGAGAGAGACTGCAGGAGACAGACAGAGAGAGACTGCAGGGGACAGACAGAGAGACTGCAGGGGACAGACAGAGAGAGACTGCAGGGGACAGACAGAGAGAGACTGCAGGGGACAGACAGAGAGAGACTGCAGGGGACAGAAAGAGAGAGACTGCAGGGGACAGACAGAGAGACTGCAGGGGACAGACAGAGAGACTGCAGGGGACAGACAGAGAGACTGCAGGGGACAGGAAGAGAGAGACTGCAGGAGACAGACAGAGAGAGACTGCAGGGGACAGACAGAGAGACTGCAGGGGACAGACAGAGAGAGACTGCGGGGGACAGACAGAGAGACTGCAGGGGACAGACAGAGAGACTGCAGGGGACAGACAGAGAGACTGCAGGGGACAGACAGAGAGAGACTGCAGGGGACAGACAGAGAGAGACTGCAGGGGACAGACAGAGAGAGACTGCAGGGGACAGACAGAGAGAGACTGCAGGGGACAGACAGAGAGACTGCAGGGAACAGAAAGAGAGAGACTGCATGGGACAGGAAGAGAGAGACTGCAGGGGACAGACAGAGAGACTGCAGGGGACAGAGAGAGAGACTGCAGGGGACAGACAGAGAGACTGCAGGGGACAGAGAGAGAGACTGCAGGGGACAGACAGAGAGACTGCAGGGGACAGACAGAGAGAGACTGCAGGGGACAGACAGAGAGACTGCAGGGGATAGACAGAGAGACTGCAGGGGACAGACAGAGAGAGACTGCAGGGGACAGACAGAGAGACTGCAGGGAACAGAAAGAGAGAGACTGCATGGGACAGGAAGAGAGAGACTGCAGGGGACAGACAGAGAGAGACTGCAGGGGACAGACAGAGAGACTGCAGGGAACAGAAAGAGAGAGACTGCATGGGACAGGAAGAGAGAGACTGCAGGGGACAGAAAGCGAGACTGCAGGGGACAGACAGAGAGAGACTGCATGGGACAGGAAGAGAGAGACTGCAGGGGACAGACAGAGAGAGACTGCAGGGGACAGACAGAGAGAGACTGCAGGGGACAGACAGAGAGAGACTGCAGGGGACAGACAGAGAGAGACTGCAGGGGACAGACAGAGAGGGACTGCAGGGAACAGACAGAGAGAGACTGCAGGGGACAGACAGAGAGAGACTGCAGGGGACAGACAGAGAGAGACTGCAGGGGACAGAAAGAGAGAGACTGCAGGGGACAGACAGAGAGACTGCAGGGGACAGACAGAGAGACTGCAGGGGACAGACAGAGAGAGACTGCAGGGAACAGAAAGAGAGGGACTGCAGGGGACAGAAAGAGAGAGACTGCAGGGGACAGACAGAGAGACTGCAGGGGACAGACAGAGAGACTGCAGGGGACAGGAAGAGAGAGACTGCAGGAGACAGACAGAGAGAGACTGCAGGGGACAGACAGAGAGACTGCAGGGGACAGACAGAGAGAGACTGCAGGGGACAGACAGAGAGACTGCAGGGGACAGACAGAGAGAGACTGCAGGGGACAGACAGAGAGACTGCAGGGGACAGACAGAGAGAGACTGCAGGGGACAGACAGAGAGAGACTGCAGGGGACAGAAAGAGAGAGACTGCAGGGGACAGACAGAGAGACTGCAGGGGACAGACAGAGAGACTGCAGGGGACAGGAAGAGAGAGACTGCAGGAGACAGACAGAGAGAGACTGCAGGGGACAGACAGAGAGACTGCAGGGGACAGACAGAGAGAGACTGCAGGGGACAGACAGAGAGACTGCAGGGGACAGACAGAGAGACTGCAGGGGACAGACAGAGAGAGACTGCAGGGGACAGACAGAGAGAGACTGCAGGGGACAGACAGAGAGAGACTGCAGGGGACAGACAGAGAGAGACTGCAGGGGACAGACAGAGAGACTGCAGGGGACAGAGAGAGAGACTGCAGGGGACAGACAGAGAGACTGCAGGGGACAGACAGAGAGAGACTGCAGGGGACAGACAGAGAGACTGCAGGGGATAGACAGAGAGACTGCAGGGGACAGACAGAGAGAGACTGCAGGGGACAGACAGAGAGACTGCAGGGAACAGAAAGAGAGAGACTGCATGGGACAGGAAGAGAGAGACTGCAGGGGACAGACAGAGAGACTGCAGGGAACAGAAAGAGAGAGACTGTATGGGACAGGAAGAGAGAGACTGCAGGGGACGACAGAGAGAGACTGCAGGGAACAGAAAGAGAGACTGCAGGGGACAGACAGAGAGAGACTGCATGGGACAGGAAGAGAGAGACTGCAGGGGACAGACAGAGAGAGACTGCAGGGGACAGACAGAGAGAGACTGCAGGGGACAGACAGAGAGGGATACCATTCAGTCATGTTTTGTGTTTATTACTATAATGGAATAATAGTTGTAAACATGGGATTACATTAATAAGACATTCATAATATTAAACTCTCCACAATCCAACATCTTCATGGGGTAGGCTGCAACATCTTCATGGAGTAGGCTGCAACATCTTCATGGAGTAGGCTGCAACATCTTCATGGAGTAGGCTGCAACATCTTCATGGAGTAGGCTGCAACATCTTCATGGAGTAGGCTGCAACATCTTCATGGAGTAGGCTGCAACATCTTCATGGGGTAGGCTGTAACATCTTCATGGAGTAGGCTGCAACATCTTCATGGAGTAGGCTGCAACATCTTCATGGAGTAGGCTGCAACATCTTCATGGGGTAGGCTGCAACATCTTCATGGGGTAGGCTGCAACATCTTCATGGAGTAGGCTGCAACATCTTCATGGAGTAGGCTGCAACATCTTCATGGAGTAGGCTGCAACATCTTCATGGGGTAGGCTGCAACATCTTCATGGAGTAGGCTGCAACATCTTCATGGAGTAGGCTGCAACATCTTCATGGAGTAGGCTGCATTTATTTTCTTCCATTAATATCTTTGAGCTATTAGCCGATTGCTCAGACTGTTAACTTCACTGGATGGTAGATTAAAGTAGACTACAATACAATCATTAGTGGAAAGTTGTTAAATAGACATAAATATTTGACCTCAGAATTAACCAGTGGGTTTTCCTCAGCCACTATAAAAGCCTCAGCCACTGGTTGATATTAACAACAGAAAGTTTTGAAGATGTGCTGTTGAAATAGTAATTTTCACCGTTCGCGTTCTGTGTCCACTTGTACACTATTCGACCCAGAAATAAAAAGTAGCGCTAAAGATCTGAAGTGATACATTAAATACCTGCAGGGAGTGAACTGGGAGGGAACTGGGAGGGAACTGGGAGTGAACTGGGAGGGAACAGGGAGGGAACTGGGAGGGAACAGGGAGGGAACTGGGAGGGAACTGGGAGGGAACTGGGAGGGAACTGGGAGGGAACAGGGAGGGAACTGGGAGGGAACTGGGAGGGAACAGGGAGGGAACAGGGAGGGAACTGGGAGTGAACTGGGAGGGAACAGGGAGGGAACAGGGAGGGAACTGGGAGGGAACAGGGAGGGAACTGGGAGTGAACTGGGAGGGAACTGGGAGGGAACAGGGAGGGAACTGGGAGGGAACAGGGAGGGAACTGGGAGGGAACAGGGAGGGAACAGGGAGGGAACAGGGAGGGAACTGGGAGTGAACTGGGAGGGAACAGGGAGGGAACAGGGAGGGAACAGGGAGGGAACTGGGAGGGAACTGGGAGGGAACAGGGAGGGAACAGGGAGGGAACAGGGAGGGAACTGGGAGTTGTGCTGGAGAAGGTTTTGAAGCGTCGCTGAACAAGAAAGGTGTAAATATTGCCTGCCGGATTCATTGAAATAAATAGTCTCCAATCCTACAGGAAAACAGAACAATCTCTTTCAGCGGAGGAAAGTGTTCATCGATCTAAAGCTGTTTCCATAAAATGCCCTTACATTCCATTGTTATAAATCAAGGCCTGCCATGATAAAGACAAATCCTGTTGCACATTAAAACCTCTTCTGGATATGACCCTTCATCTCAATTTCCGCCTAAAATGACATACCCCAAATCTAACTGCCTGTAGCTCAGTGCCTGAAGAAAGGATATGCATATTCTTGATACCATTTGAAAGGAAACGCTTTGAAGTTTGTGTAAATGTGAAATTAATGTAGGCCAATATAACACATTAGATCTGGTAAAAGATCAAACAAACAAAAAATACATGTTTTCTATTTTTCAAATCAAATCAAATCAAATTTTATTGGTCACATGCGGGGAGTGCATCATCTTTTAAATGCACAAGAAAGAAAAGGCCAGACGTTGAGACAGGAAGCTGGGGGTCATCTAGATGTTGTCCCCAACAGGGAAACAGTGTGAGTGCAAAGTTTCAGACTGATACATTCAAGAATGAATGTTTAGTATGAAGTCTCCCATGTGTCCCTCACGAGTTTGCCCAAATGTACCCAAGTGGCCAAATAGGTCAATTTATACATTTTCAAGTACATAACTATAGAGAACATACAAAAATGCTATAGTAATACAAAAAAAAAGTATGTTTACACACAAAGATGAAGGGGTCTGTACTTTCCAGCCATGTCACGGGGCGGCAGGTAGCTTAGTGGTTAAGAGCGTTGTGCCAGTAACCGAAAGGTCGCTGGTTCTAATCCCTGAGCCAACTAGGTGAAAAATCTGTCGATGTGCCCTTGAGCAAGGCACTTAACCCTAATTGCTCCTGTAAGTTGCTCTGGATAAGAGTGTCTGCTAAATGACAACAAAAAAAAATGTCCAGCTGAGGTCCTGGCTGCCTTTTAGGTCTAAATGTTGGTGGAAGTGGCTCCACATCAACCTCTAGCACAGTGGTAGTTGCCTCTGGTGCACTGGCCCTCCCCCGCTTCTGGGCTGGCCTCTTCACACCTCAGGATGGCCCGGCCCGGGGGGGTGGGTGTGGCGCCACAGACAGCAGGAGTCAGACTGGAGGAACCAGTTCCTACGTTTGAATGAGTGGGGGATGGAGGACTTGAATGTGGTCTCTTTTGGAGTTGGCTCCCCAGAGGTAATCTGAGTCAGAGATCTAAAAGTGGATATTTTCCTTCCAAAAACATTTATTCTGCGCTGGAATCAAAACTGTGCTCACTCAAGAGTCCTCATCCATTCGTTCCGTGTCACTCTCCCAGTCAATTTCTGCAATAATCTCATCCAAATATCTACACTTGGACTTCAATTTATCTTTTCCACTCTTAGTAGCCATGTTTAACTTTTTCAGTTTTGAGAGAAGTTTGTAGAAGAGAAGGAACTGCAGCGTGACGTAAACTACCGCGCGTCCTGTTTCCTTTCACCCTTGGAATGAACACTGCTCTAGCATGATGGCTGTTTGTCACACTGCTGGAGAGTCACAGCTCAGGGGAAATGAAACTTCAGCAGAGCAGCACACATTAATCATAACTAGCTAGCTAAATACATTCTAGAATAGCGACATAAAACAAAAGCACCATGGGTTTCCTGCTGTCTAAATCTATGGACCAGAACTTCAAGAAGCAGCAGGAGTTCATGCTGCACAACGCACGGCTCCAGATGGAGAGACAGATCCTGATGCAGAATCAGATGAGAGAGAGACAGATGGCCATGCAGATAGCCTGGTCCAGGGAGTTCCTCAAATACTACGGCACCTTCTTCAGCCTGGCTGCACTAGGCCTCACTATCGGTGCCATTAAGAAGAAGCCTGCTCTCTTTGCCCCTGTCGTGCCTCTCGGCTTCGTCCTGGCCTATCAGATGGACATGGCATATGGAACGCTAATCTACCGAATGAGGGGGGAGGCGGAGAGCATCATGGTCTCAGAACACGACCGATTGGACCTTCCACACGGTGTGCCCAACTTCGAGAGCATTGAGAAGGCAAGAAGAGCCAAGACCGCCCTCGGCTCCCTCTTTGAGAAATGACACTGACACTGCTATGGTGGGTGTGTTGTCCAGTGTCACACCTTTCTGATCTACACCCCTGGAAGTGAGTGAGTGATGCTCCTCCGTCCCAAGATCAACATTCATCAAGTCTTCACCACAGAGTTAAGCTGTGTTCACATGCTATCGGAATTATTGGAAACTCAGGACTGAGAAACTCCCGTAGTTCTCAGTCCTACGTAGTAAATACAAGTGAGAAACTTGTGTAGCATCGTTAAACCCTAGTTAGATATTTTAGAGTTTCCGATAATTCCGATAGCACATGAATGCGAAATTATACAGCCAGCCATGTACATAGGACACTTATTGAGCTGACCTAGGAATTACTGTTGTGATCAGAATCTGCATTGTTTTAGAATTATCCACACCAATGGTGTTCAGATATATATTTAATGGAAAATGGGTTAGTTCCATTTAAGCCTTAGAATTTGTGGCCACATTAAAATGGACTTCAATTGCTCACCAGTTGCAGTTCAAGATGCCTAAGATTAATGGTAAGAAGTCGCTACTCAGGCATGTCAAAAGTGTTTGTAAACGTTGTATAAAAAAATGAATTGCCATTGTAAAAGAAAAGTCGACTGCTGATGATACTATTCGTAACTTCAATAAAATACGATTATCTGTACGCAAAAAAAAAAAAAAAAAAAAAAAAAGAGAGTCACAGCTCATTGGCTATCTCGCTAGCAGGGTTTCAACATATTAGGTGGTCATTGGACCAAGACACTGTAAATCAAGTGAACACTGCTCGTCTCATTGGTGCGTAATGATGGCTGACCTTCATGGGCTAATTGACGTGTTGTGTAGCCAATACGTCATGTAGAATGATGAAACGTTTGGTTGCCTTCTAGAGTCTGGAGGATTGCACAGAAACCGAACTTGACCGGGTTAAACAACGTTTTTCTGATTAGATTTTCATAAATTGTTTTGTTGAAAGAGTCGGAATTCATGCAAAATGCTGCATTCAACATGGATCGTGTTAGGATATAAAAATGGATTTTATCAAACAAAACTATGCTACATTTTATCTCTGGGACCCTCAGGATGACAAATCAGAGCAAGATTACATTATTTACCTTCAGAGGTGAATGTATCAAACCAGTTGCCGTTATAAAAGTGTTTTGTTGTTGTACACTCTCCTCAAACAATAGCATGGTATTTTTTAGCTGTAATAGCTACTGTAAATTGGACAGTGCAGTTAGATTAACAATCATTTAAGCTTTCTGCCCATATAAGACACGTCTATGTCCCGGAAAGTTGGCTGCTGTTTACAACGTCATTCTAGTCACATATCGCATATTGAGCAGCAACTGTCCCGAATTCGGGACACTGATCCTGTAGAGGTGACATAGTTCGTCCTGTGATGTTCACTGAATCAATACTAGCGGGGCTATCCTATCAGTAACTGAATCAATACTAGCGGGGCTATCCTATCAGTAACTGAATCAATACTAGCGGGGCTATCCTATCAGTAACTGAATCAATACTAGCGGGGCTATCCTATCAGTAACTGAATCAATACTAGCGGGGCTATCCTATCAGTAACTGAATCAATACTAGCGGGGCTATCCTATCAGTAACTGAATCAATACTAGCGGGGCTATCCTATCAGTAACTGAATCAATACTAGCGGGGCTATCCTATCAGTAACTGAATCAATACTAGCGGGGCTATCCTATCAGTAACTGAATCAATACTAGCGGGGCTATCCTATCAGTAACTGAATCAATACTAGCGGGGCTATCCTATCAGTAACTGAATCAATACTAGCGGGGCTATCCTATCAGTAACTGAATCAATACTAGCGGGGCTATCCTATCAGTAACTGAATCAATACTAGCGGGGCTATCCTATCAGTAACTGAATCAATACTAGCGGGGCTATCCTATCAGTAACTGAATCAATACTAGCGGGGCTATCCTATCAGTAACTGAATCAATACTAGCGGGGCTATCCTATCAGTAACTGAATCAATACTAGCGGGGCTATCCTATCAGTAACTGAATCAATACTAGCGGGGCTATCCTATCAGTAACTGAATCAATACTAGCGGGGCTTACCTATCAGTAACTGAATCAATACTAGCGGGGCTATCCTATCAGCAGTTGCAGTGATCAGAAAGCCCTCTAGCGGTTAAAAGATCACTTCTGGGGAGACCAATATGGAGGTGACCGTTCAGACTGACCACACACTTGCCTGGCAAATTGCAACATGTTCAATTACAGAATGAAAACATTTAGTAGAGGATTAAATGGGAATAAATTGATAGCCCCCATATGACAACACATGGAACAATGGTAAAATGGACTGTTACTTCAATCCCAGTTTTAGAACGTGTAGTTTTGGGTAGCGGGGACAGTGAAGACAAAGTGAAATATGAAGGGTACTTTGGTAATTTATTCCCACTGGCTCCTTGTGGATATCACTTAATGGTATTCCAATTTACTGTAGGCTCCTAAACCCAATGGCCTACAGTAGTTAGATAGTTAATTAGTGTATGTAAAGCCTTACCAACAACATTGGACTTTCATTGTAGTCTGAAATTGACAAATCTAAATTATAGCAAAATAAAAACATACAAAATATATCTCCATTTACTTTATTATTGCAAATTCCTTCAATTATATCTTATTTACAACAAATCCCACACACAACATTGTCCATCCACCGTCTGAGAGTGTTGGGGTTTCTTGTGTCCCAGTACTCATCTCTGAGGGAGGTTAGGGAGAGGGTCTCAGTACTCATCTCTGAGGGAGGTTAGGGAGAGGTCTCAGTACTCATCTCTGAGGGAGGTTAGGGAGAGGTCTCAGTACTCATCTCTGAGGGAGGTTAGGGAGAGGTCTCAGTACTCATCTCTGAGGGAGGTTAGGGAGAGGGTCTCAGTACTCATCTCAGAGGTTAGGGAGAGGGTCTCAGTACTCATCTCAGAGGTTAGGGAGAGGTCTCAGTACTCATCTCAGAGGTTAGGGAGAGGTCTCAGTACTCATCTCAGAGGTTATAGAGAGGGTCTGGGTTAACTCCTGGGTACTGGGTAGTGGTTCAGTAAGTACGTCCCAAACTGCACCCTATTCCCTATATAGTACACAACCCATAGGGATCTGGTCAAAAGTAGTGCACTACGTTGGGTATAGGATGCCATGTCAGTACACATCTCTCAATGACGTAACAGTCAGAGCCTGGGCTAGCTGCTGGGAACTAGTCAGACCCCAGGGGTTAAAGGTGACTGTTCTGTTCCTGGTGACCATGAGGAACCCGTTGGTGCCGAATCGTCCTGGGACGTCCCCCACATCCAGCCATACGAAGGCTGCTACGGCGGAGGACTGCAGGGTCACGGTGTATTCTCCCACCTCGTCCTGCTGCACCTTGGCCTGAGAGGAGAGAGAGAGAGGGGTTACGGTGTATTCTCCCACCTCGTCCTGCTGCACCTTGGCCTGAGAGGAGAGAGAGAGAGGGGTCACAGCGTATTCTCCCACCTCGTCCTGCTGCACCTTGGCCTGAGAGGAGAGAGAGAGAGGGGTCACAGCGTATTCTCCCACCTCGTCCTGCTGCACCTTGGCCTGAGAGGAGAGAGAGAGAGGGGTCACGGTGTATTCTCCCACCTCGTCCTGCTGCACCTTGGCCTGAGAGGAGAGAGAGAGAGGGGTCACAGCGTATTCTCCCACCTCGTCCTGCTGCACCTTGGCCTGAGAGGAGAGAGAGAGAGAGAGGGGTCACGGTGTATTCTCCCACCTCGTCCTGCTGCACCTTGGCCTGAGAGGAGAGAGAGAGAGGGGTCACGGTGTATTCTCCCACCTCGTCCTGCTGCACCTTGGCCTGAGAGGAGAGAGAGAGAGAGGGGTCACGGTGTATTCTCCCACCTCGTCCTGCTGCACCTTGGCCTGAGAGGAGAGAGAGAGAGGGGTCACTACGGTAGTCATGCTGCCATCCAGAGAGACGGGCTGAAAACTGAGCACTCCTGGTCCATTCCTATCAATACCATATTCGTGATGTGTTATAGGCATGTTTATAACACCCTATGAACTATGCGTAATGTATTATAAACGCACAACCAATAACAATCTGTGTATTAACCCAGACTACCATAAGAGTGTATACATTAGTCATGCTGCCATCCGGAGAGACAGGGGGGGACGGGGGGCTGAAACATAGCACTCCTTATCTATCCAATAACAATCTGTATATTAACCCCAACTGCCCTATAGGAGATCCAGCGGACAAATGTGATTGATGTGACGTAATTAGAACCAGAACTAACGAAGATGCTGCAGTCAGTTGTGATGATGTCATTGTGCTGCTGGAGAGTGTGTCCTTCCTATTGGTTCATCTTACAGTGATGTTGGGTCTCAGCATCCCCTGGGCCTTTTTGGGTGAGCTGAGGAAGAGGTGGTTGATGGGACCTTGCTGGCCGTTGACATCCTCAAGGTGAAAGGTCAGGAGACAGGTGAGGCGGGTACAGCTCCCACCCCCACACCCCGCCAGCAGGGCTGTGATTGGCTGTTTGTGGATGACCTCGGCACTTCCTCCTTCCACCAGCACCTGTCCGGAAGCCACAGTGCACACAGGATCCAGACTGCTCCACTCATACACCGAAACCTGATAACAAGATAAATCAGTCTACAATCACTACTCTGTCACCGATGGTGTTGTATTTGTATTTATTAGGGATCCCCATTAGTTCCTGCCAAGGCAGCAGCTACTCTTCCTGGGGTTTATTATGGATCCCCATTAGTTCCTGCCAAGGCAGCAGCTACTCTTCCTGGGGTTTATTATGGATCCCCATTAGTTCCTGCCAAGGCAGCAGCTACTCTTCCTGGGGTTTATTATGGATCCCCATTAGTTCCTGCCAAGGCAGCAGCTACTCTTCCTGGGGTTTATTAAGGATCCCCATTAGTTCCTGCCAAGGCAGCAGCTACTCTTCCTGGGGTTTATTATGGATCCCCATTAGTTCCTGCCAAGGCAGCAGCTACTCTTCCTGGGGTTTATTATGGATCCCCATTAGTTCCTGCCAAGGCAGCAGCTACTCTTCCTGGGGTTTATTATGGATCCCCATTAGTTACTGCCAAGGCAGCAGCTACTCTTCCTGGGGTTTATTATGGATCCCCATTAGTTCCTGCCAAGGCAGCAGCTACTCTTCCTGGGGTTTATTATGGATCCCCATTAGTTCCTGCCAAGGCAGCAGCTACTCTTCCTGGGGTTTATTAGGGATCCCCATTAGCGGCTGCCAAGGCAGCAGCTACTCTTCCTGGGGTCCAACCACAATTTACATACAATAAAACAATACATACTACTCTACTATAACATATTTACAATACAAAATCAATAATACAGCAAAATAACAATATAAAAATGTGTGTGTGTAGAGTGCGTGTGTTAGCATGTGTTTGCGAATGCTGTGTGTGTGTGTGTGCCTGTGTGTGTGTGTGTGTGTGTGTGTGTGTGTGTGTGTGTGTGTTTCTTCACAGTCCGCGCTGTTCCATAAAGTGTTGTTTATGTAGTCATGGCTCTATGTAGCATTGTGTGTTTCCTGTAGTCTGTTCTGGACTGTGAAGAGACCTCTGGTGGCATGTCTCGTGGGGTATCCATGGATGTCCGAGCTGTGTGCTAGTAATTTAAACAGACAGCTCGGTGCATTCAGCTTGTCTACACCTCTTAAAAAAACAAGCAGTGATGAAGTCAATCTCTCCTCCACTCTGAGCCAGGAGAGACTGACATGCATGTCATTAATGTTAGCTCTCCGTGTGCTTTTAAGGTCCAGCCATGCTGCCCTGTTCTGAGCCAATTGCAATTTTCCCAAGTCCCTCTTTGTGGCACCTGACCACAAGACTGAACAGTAGTCCAGGTGCGACAAAACTAGGGCCTGTAGGACCTGCCTTGTTGATAGTGCTGTTAAGAAGGTAGATCAGCACTTTATTATGGACAGACTTCTCCCCATCTTAGCTACTGTTGTATCAATATGTTTTGACCATGACAGTTTACAATCCAGGGTTACTCAAAGCAGTTTAGTCTCCTCAACTTGCTCAATTTCCACATTATTCATTACAAGATGTAGTTGAGGTTTAGGGTTTAGTGAATGATTTGACCCAAATACAATACTTTTAGTTTTGGAAATATTTAGGACTAAGTTATTCCTTGCCACCCACTCTGAAACTAACTGCCGCTCTTTGTTAAGTGTTGCAGTCATTTCAGTTGCTGTAGTAGCTGACGTGTATAGTGTTGAGTCATCCGCATACATAGACACTCTGGCTTTACTCAAAGCCAGTGGCATGTCGTTAGTAAGGATTGAAAAAAGTAAGTGGCCTAGACAGCTGCCCTGGGGAATTCCTGATTCTACCTGGATTATGTTGGAGAGGCTTCCATTAAAGAACACCCTCTGTGTTCTGTTAGACAGGTAACTCTTTATCCACAATATAGCAGGGGGTGTAAAGCCATAACGCAGACTATTGGATTAGAGTTATCCACTTTGCCTGCCTGAGGTCTACGGAGGAAAATAGTTATCCACTTCGCCTGCCTGGGGACTGGTTCTAAAGGGCAGTAGTGAAGTACTTACATAAATACAGTCAGGTCCATAATTATTGACACCCTTGATAAAGACGAGAAAGAAGAGTGTATAAAATAAATACAAATACTGAACTTTATTGTAAAAAGAATTACAAGTATTTTATTTTATACTAATACAATTGCTCAGAGAAAGAGATTTTGTTTAACAAGTAATAAAAACATTTTTAAGATAGGGGTCAAAATTATTGGCACCCTTGTTTTCAATATTCTAGCACCCTCCCCTTGCTAGGATAACGACACTGAGCCTTTTTCTATAATGCCTAATGAGATTGGAGAACACATTGGGAGGGATCTTAGACCGTTCCTCCAATCAGAATATTTTCTGATCCTTGATATCCTTCGTCTGCGCTTATGGACTGCCCTCTTCAAACCAGATTTTTTCAATTGGGTTCAAGTCTGGAGACTGAGATGGCCATTGCCAAATGTTGATTTTGTGGTCAATAAACCATTGATTTGTGGATTTTGATGTGTGCTTGGGGTTATTATCTTGCTGGAAGATCCACTTGGAAGTGTCAGCGTCCTGGCAGAGGCATCCAGGTTGTTGGCTAAAATGTCCTAGTACCTGGAATATTTCATGACCTTAAAAAGGGCCTCAGGACCAGTGGAACCAACATAGCCCCATAAAATCGAAGATGAACCATTTTGCTTTCAACCTGTTCTGTAGCCCTTGTTAAGGTCAATGGCATCATGAACTTTACCAAGTACCAGCATATTTTTGCCAAAAACCTTTTTGCCTCTGCCAGGAGGCTGATATCCCCAAACACACATCAAAATCCACGAATAAATTGTTAATTGACTACAAAATAAACATTTTGCAATCGCCATCTCAATCTTCGGACATGAACCCCATTGAAAACATGTTGTTTTAATTGAAGAGGGCAGTCCATAAGCGCAGACAAAGGATATCAAGGATCTGGAATGATTCTGAATGGAGGAATGGTCTAAGATCCCTCCCAATGTGTTCTCCAATCTCATAAAACAGGGGGGTGTACTGAAATTAGGGTTACCAATAATCTTGACTCCTATCTTTTTGTAGATTTTTTTTATATTACTTGAAGCACCTTTGGCAGCGATTACAGTCTCAAATCTTCCTGGGTATGACGTTACAAGCTTGGCACACCTGCATTTGTGGAGTTTCTCCCAATCTTCTCTGCAGATCCTCTCAAGCTCTGTCAGGTTGGATGGGGAGCGTCGCTGCACAGCTATTTTCAGGTCTCTCCAGAGATGTTCGATCGGGTTCAAGTCCGGGCTCTGGCTGGGCCACTCAAGGACATTCAGAGACTTGTCCCGAAGCCACTCCTGTGTTGTCTTGGCTGTGTGCTTAGGGTAGTTGTCCTATTGGAAGGTGAACCTTCGCCCCAGTCTGAGGTCCTGAGCGCTCTAGAACAGGTTTTCATCAAGGATCTCTCTGTACTTTGCTCTGTTCATCTTTCCCTCGATCCTGACTAGTCTCCCAGTCTCTGCCGCTGAAAAACATCCCCACAGCATGATGCTGCCACCACCATGCTTCACCGTAGGGATGGTGCCAGGTTTCCTCCAGACGTGACGCTTGGCATTCAGGCCAAAGAGTTCAATCTTGGTTTCACCAGACCAGAGAATCTTGTTTCTCATGGTCTGAGAGTCTTTAGGTGCATTTTAGCAAACTCCAAGCGGGCTGTCATGTGCCTTTTACTGAGGAGTGGCTTCCGTCTGGCCACTCTACCATAAAGGCCTGATTGGTGGAATGCTGCAGAGATGGTTGTCCTTCTGGAAGGTTCTCCCATCTCCACAGAGGAACTCTACAGCTCTGTCAGTGACCATCGGGTTCTTGGTCACCTCCCTGACCAATGCCCTTCTCCCCTAATTGCTCAGTTTGGCCGGGCGGCCAGCTCTAGGAAGGGTCTTGGTGGTTCCAAACTTCTTCCATTTAAGAATGATGGAGGCCACTGTGTTCTTGGGGACCTTCAATGCTGCAGACATGTTTTGGTACCCTTCCCCAGATCTGTGCCTCGACACAATCCTGTCTCGGAGCTCTACGGACCTCATGGCTTGGTTTTTGCTCTGACATGCACTGTCAACTGTGGGGCCTTATATAGACAGGTGTGTGCCTTTCTAAATCATGTCCAATCAAATGAATTTACCACAGGTGGACTCCAATCAAGTTGTAGAAACATCTCAAGGATGATCAATGGAAACAGGATGTACCTGAGCTAAATTTCGAGTCTCACAGCAAAGGGTCTGAATACTTATGTAAATAAGGTATTTCTGTTTTGTATTGTTAATAAATTAGCAACATTTTCAAGAAATCCGTTTTTGCTTTGTCATTATGGGAAAGAGAAATATGGGTATTGTGTGTAGATTGATGAGGGAAAAAATAAATTTAATCAATTGTAGAATAAGGCTGTAACGTATCAAAATGTGGAAAAAGTCGAGGGGTCTGAATACTTTCCGAAGGCACTGTAGATCAATATATGTATTATTTATTTTATACAGTATTTTTTGCTAATCTTTATCAAGATAATTATGGATCTGACTGCATCAATAGGTTAATAAACAGACATGTTTCTGTGTTCTGTGTTCTTTGTTCTTAATGTGTGGACTCAATGTGGTATTGAGAAACAGTTATTTTATGGGTTAAAAATGGCGAGAGGGTCAACGTACCACAGTCCTGAGGTGAAGGTCGTGGCTCAGGTCAGACACAGCATAGACCACCAGACTACCCTGGTCCTCGAAACCCACCGGCAGCACAGGGGAGAAGAAGTCCTGGGCAAAGTAATGCAGCATCTTCCACTTCCCACCAAACTCTGCAGACGAAGAAGAAGAACAGTGAAGCGCAGGATCTGAACCCTGGTCTCCCATGGGAGAAACCAACGTCTTGACCGTGAGACCAAAAGGCAATTTCCCCTTCCGCCGAGGGTGACTGATTTTGAAGTCGCAGGCATGAGCCGGACTCACCTCTGCTTTAGAGGCACTGTATGATATGAAGCCTCCTGTAGCTCAGTTGGTAGAGCACGGCGCTTGTAACGCCAGGGTTGTGGGTTCGATTCCCACGGGGGGCCAGTATGAAAAATGTATGCACTCACTAACTGTAAGTCGCTCTGGATAAGAGCGTCTGCTAAATGACTAAAATGTAAAATGTAACACATTAGAGGCTGCTGCTGCCTATTGAAATCACTGGCCACTTTAAGAAATGGAACACTAGTCACTTTAATAATGTTTCCATATCTTGCATTACTCATCTCATATGTATAAACTGCATTCTATTCTATAATATTCTACTGTATCTTAGTCCATGCTGCTCTGTCATTGCTTGTCCATATACAGTGGGGAAAAAAAGTATTTAGTCAGCCACCAATTGTGCAAGTTCTCCCACTTAAAAAGATGAGAGGCCTGTAATTTTCATCATAGGTACATGTCAACTATGACAGACAAATTGAGATTTTTTTTCTCCAGAAAATCACATTTTTAATGAATTTATTTGCAAATTATGGTGGAAAATAAGTATTTGGTCACCTACAAACAAGCAAGATTGTTTGGCACCTGTTTGAACTTTTTATCAGTATAAAAGACACCTGTCCACAACCTCAAACAGTCACACTCCAAACTCCACTATGGCCAAGACCAAAGAGCTGTCAAAGGACACCAGAAACAAAATTGTAGACCTGCACCAGGCTGGGAAGACTGAATCTGCAATAGGTAAGCAGCTTGGTTTGAAGAAATCAACTGTGGGAGCAATTATTAGGAAATGGAAGACATACAAGACCACTGATAATCTCCCTCGATCTGGGGCTCCACGCAAGATCTCAACCCGTGGGGTCAAAATGATCACAAGAACGGTGAGCAAAAATCCCAGAACCACACGGGGGGACCTAGTGAATGACCTGCAGAGAGCTGGGACCAAAGTAACAAAGCCTACCATCAGTAACACACTACGCCGCCAGGGACTCAAATCCTGCAGTGCCAGACGTGTCACCCTGCTTAAGCCAGTACACGTCCAGGCCCGTCTGAAGTTTGCTAGAGTGCATTTGGATGATCCAGAAGAGGATTGGGAGAATGTCATATGGTCAGATGAAACCAAAATAGAACTTTTTGGTAAAAACTCGTCGTGTTTGGAAGACAAAGAATGCCGAGTTGCATCCAAAGAACACCATACCTACTGTGAAGCATGGGGGTGGAAACATCATGCTTTGCGGCTGTTTTTCTGCAAAGGGACCAGGACGACTGATCCGTGTAAAGGAAAGAATGAATGGGGCCATGTGTCGTGAGATTTTGAATGAAAACCTCCTTCCATCAGCAAGAGCATTGAAGATGAAACGTGGCTGGGTCTTTCAGCATGACAATGATCCCAAACACACCGCCCGGGCAACGAAGGAGTGGCTTCGTAAGAAGCATTTCAAGGTCCTGGAGTGGCCTAGCCAGTCTCCAGATCTCAACCCCATAGAAAATCTTTGGAGGGAGTTGAAAGTCCGTATTGCCCAGCGACAGCCCCGAAACCTGAAGGATCTGGAGAAGGTCTGTATGGAGGAATGGGCCAAAATCCCTGCTGCAGTGTGTGCAAACCTGGTCAAGACCTACAGGAAACGTATGATCTCTGTAATTGCAAACAAAGGTTTCTGTACCAAATATTAAGTTCTGCTTTTCTGATGTATCAAATACTTATGTCATGCAATAAAATGCAAATTAATTACTTAAAAATCATACAATCTGATTTTCCGGATTTTTGTTTTAGATTCCGTCTCTCACAGTTGAAGTGTACCTATGATACAAATTACAGACCTCTACATGCTTTGTAAGTAGTAAAAACCCGCAAAATCGGCAGTTTATCAAATACTTGTTCTCCCCACTGTAGGTCTTGGATGGCAGGAAGCTTGGCCCCAGTGATGTACTGGGCCGTACGCACTACCCTCTATAGCGCCTTACGGTTGGATGCCGAGCAGTTGCCATACCAGGCAGTAATGCAACCAGTCAGGATGCTCTCGATGGTGCAGCTGTAGAACCTTTTGAGGATCTGAGGACCCATGCCAAATCTTTTTAGTCTCCTGAGGGGGTAAAGGTGTTGTCGTGCCCTCTTCACGACTGTCTTGGTGTGTTTGGACCATGATAGTTCGTTGGTGATGTGGACACCACGGAACTTGAAACTCTCGACCCATTTTAACATTTGTGTTTATTGGTGTGAATTGTTAGATATTACTGCACTGTTGGAGCTAGGAACACAAGCTTTTTCGCTACACCCGCAATAACATCTGCTAAATATGTTTTTAACATTTTAAAGTATTTTATTTTAACGGACACTTCAGACAAAAGGCAACATGGGACATAATCATGCAGATGTGTGATGTGTAAATGCCCTCCAGTACATGCAGATGTGTGATGTGTAAATGCCCTCCAGTACATGCAGATGTGTAATGTGTAAATGCCCTCCAGTACATGCAGATGTGTAATGTGTAAATGCCCTCCAGTACATGCAGATGTGTAATGTGTAAATGCCCTCCAGTAACATACAGTAACAGTACCTACCTATAGAGGACCAGGAAGGGCCCTGCCAGATATCATTGAGTTGCCAATAGAGAGCTCCCATGGTGTGACCTTTGCCCTCGATGACCTCACTCTGGCTGCGGCGGTAGAACTCTGTCTGGGCCTTAACACATTGGGCCTGCATGACCTGGAGGAAGACCAGTCACAGTGAACCCTGAGACAGATGGCTGGAGACTCCTATGGAGTCGCTATATATATATATATATATATATATATATGTGTGTCAAGGCAAAGTGAACACAAGCTCTGATCTCTGGCTGTGGTGTAAAGTGTCTGGTGTACCTGTGTAATGTACAGTGCCTTCAGAAAGTATTCATACCCCTTGACTTATTCCCCTTGACTTATTCCACATGTTGTGGTGTTCAGCCTGAATTCAAAATGGATAAAAAAAAAAAAAAAAAAAAAAAAAATGTGTCACCCATCTACATACAATCCCCCTTAATGACAAAGTGAAAACATGTTTTTAGAAATGTTTGCACATTTATTGAAAATGAAATACAGAAATATCTAATTTACATAAGTATTCACGCCTCAGAAAATGTTAGAATCACCTTTGGCAGCGATTGCAGCTGTGAGTCTTTCTGGGTAAGTCTCTAAGAGCTTTCCACACCTGGATTGTTCAACATTAACCATTATTCTTTTAAAGATTCTTCAAGCTCTGTCAAATTGGTTGTTGATCGTTGTTAGACAACCATTTTCAAGTCTTGCCATAGATTTTCAAGTAGATTAAATAAAAACTAACTTGGCCACTGTTTTAGGTTATTGTCCTGATGAAAGGTCAATTAATCTCCCAGTGTCTGGTGGAAAGCAGATTTACCAGGCTTTTCTATAGGATTTTGCCTGTGCTTAGCTCCAATCCATTTCTTTCTTATCCTGAAAAACGATTACAAGCATACACATAACATGATGCAGCCACCACTATGCCTGAACAGCTAATCAAATGGCTACCCGGGCTATTTGCATTGTATTTTTCTTGAAACTGCATTGTTGGTTAAGGGCTGTAAGTAAGCATTTCACTGTAATGTCTACACCTGTTGTATTCGGCACATGTGACAAGTAAAATGTGATTTGATTGGAAATATGGAGAGCGGTACTCAGTGGTGTTGTATTGAATTTGTCCCAAACATAACACTTTGTATTCGGGACAAAAAGTGAATTGCTTTGCCAAATTTTTTGTAGTATTACTTTAGTGCCTTGTTGCAAACAGGATGCATGTTTTGGAATATTTTTATTCTGTACAGGCTTCCTTCTTTTCAATCTGTCAATTATGCTAGTATTGTGGAGTAACTACAATGTTGTTGATCCATCCTCAGTTTTCTCCTTTCACAGCCATTAAACTCTGTAACTGTTTTTAAGTCACCATTGGCCTCGTGGTGAAATCCCTGAACGGTTTCCTTCCTCTCGGGCAACTGAGTTAGGAAGGACGCCTGTATCTTTGTAGTGACTGGGTGTATTGATACACCATCCAAAGTGTAATTAATAACTTCACCATTCTTAAAGGGATATTCAATGCCCTTCTTTGCAAGGCATTGGAAAACCTCCCAGGTCTTTGTGGTTGAATCTGTGTTTGAAATTCACTGCTTGACTGAGGGACCTTACAGATAAGTGTATGTGTGGGGTACAGAGATGAGGTAGTCATTCAAAAATCATGTTAAACAATCCATGCAACTTATTATGTGACTTGTTAAGCACATTTTTACTCCTGAACATATTTAGGCTTGCCATAACAATTAATTTGTAAACATTTCGGAAAAAAAAAACATAATTCCTTTGACATTATGGGATATGGTGTGTAGGCCAGTCACCGAAAATCTCAATTTAATCACTTTTAAATTCAGGCTGTAACACAACAAAATGTGGAAAAAGTCTCACAGGGGTGTGAATCCTTTCTGAAGGGGTACCTGTGTGATGTAAAGCGTGTCTCTGTATGTCTTCAGTGGATCTGCCGAGGCTGGGAGCTGGTAGTGTAGCCCAGCCTGCTGGAGCATCTGCTGGTTACCAGTCTGATGGTGCTGACGGTGAGAAGAGAAGTGACTCCCATAGCTCCAGTCTTCTGACACAGACACCTGAGGGCATAGAAAATCTAAAATCACTGGATGACAAAATCAAAAAAAAAAATCACTGGATGACGTGAAGGTAGTCCAATAAAGGAATTGAAATGTGGCCATCCCCCAACCTTGGGACAGTACCTTCTGTAAGGTGGAGAAGGAGGGCCAGGACTGGAAGCCGTACTCTGAGGCGAAGCGTGTGCGTGGCATGGCCGTCCAGTCCCAGCAGTCACGGCTGTAGCTGTAGTAGTGTGTGTCTCCGTAGTGCAGGTCGTAGGGGTCGTGGGCCACCCAACCCTCCCGCTGAGACTCTGCTCCGTTTGTGGGACTGGAGACCAGGAACGGGCGACTACCGTCCTCCTGAGGGCGAGAAGGCGATACCCTGAAGCAGCGTTTTTCCCAAAACTAGGGGATTTGAAAATGGGGTCGTGAGAGAAACAGAACCGGGGTTACGTCAGGTAACCTCCGGTAGACGCTAGATGAGGTTGTAATCTTCTGTTTCCCTCTACAATGCCCACAAGCCACACAGGATTCATTACAACAGAGTGGACAAGCCCAGGCACTAAATCAAAAGGCACTAAATCAGACAACGTTGGTGAGCGCAGGGTTCAGTCCGGTTCAACCAGGCTAGGGAGAGATAGGGTTCAGTCTGGTTCAACCAGGCTAGGGAGAGATAGGGTTCAGTCCTGGTTCAACCAGGCTAGGGAGAGATAGGGTTCAGTCTGGTTCAACCAGGCTAGGGAGAGATAGGGTTCAGTCCGGTTCAACCAGGCTAGGGAGAGATAGGGTTCAGTCCGGTTCAACCAGGCTAGGGAGAGATAGGGTTCAGTCCGGTTCAACCAGGCTAGGGAGAGATAGGGTTCAGTCCGGTTCAACCAGGCTAGGGAGAGATAGGGTTCAGTCTGGTTCAACCAGGCTAGGGAGGGATAGGGTTCAACCAGGCTAGGGAGAGATAGGGTTCAGTCTGGTTCAACCAGGCTAGGGAGGGATAGGGTTCAACCAGGCTAGGGAGGGATAGGGTTCAACCAGGCTAGGGAGGGATAGGGTTCAACCAGGCTAGGGAGGGATAGGGTTCTACCAGGTGGTCCTCTGTAGCTCAGCTGGTAGAGCACGGCGCTTGTAACGCCAAGGTAGTGGGTTCGATCCCCGGGACCACCCATACACAAAAATGTATGCACGCATGACTGTAAGTCGCTTTGGATAAAAGCGTCTGCTAAATGGCATATTATTATTATTATTATTATTAGGGAGGGATAGGGTTCAACCAGGCTAGGGAGGGATAGGGTTCAGTCTGGTTCAACCAGGCTAGGGAGGGATAGGGTTCAGTCCGGTTCAACCAGGCTAGGGAGGGATAGGGTTCAACCAGGCTAGGGAGGGATATGGTTCAACCAGGCTAGGGAGGGATATGGTTCAACCAGGCTAGGGAGGGATAGGGTTCAACCAGGCTAGGGAGGGATAGGGTTCAGTCCGGTTCAACCAGGCTAGGGAGGGATAGGGTTCAGTCTGGTTCAACCAGGCTAGGGAGGGATAGGGTTCAGTCCGGTTCAACCAGGCTAGGGAGAGATAGGGTTCAACCAGGCTAGGGAGAGAGGGGCTCCTCCTTCATCCATCCGTTATCAAACTACTGAGTTATGGTACAACGACGTCACTGTATTACATGGCTGGGTCTGAAATGGTATCCTGTTCATTATACAGGACCCTGGTTAAAGGAAGTGTACTATGTAGGGAACAGGACCCTGGTTAAAGGAAGTGTACTATGTAGGGAACAGGACCCTGGTTAAAGGAAGTGTACTATGTAGGGAACAGGACCCTGGTTAAAGGAAGTGTACTATGTAGGGAACAGGACCCTGGTTAAAGGAAGTGTACTATGTAGGGAACAGGGCCCTGGTTAAAGGAAGTGTACTATGTAGGGAACAGGGCCCTGGTTAAAGGAAGTGTACTATGTAGGGAACAGGACCCTGGTTAAAGGAAGTGTACTATGTAGGGAACAGGACCCTGGTTAAAGGAAGTGTACTATGTAGGGAACAGGACCCTGGTTAAAGGAAGTGTACTATGTAGGGAACAGGACCCTGGTTAAAGGAAGTGTACTATGTAGGGAACAGGACCCTGGTTAAAGGAAGTGTACTATGTAGGGAACAGGACCCTGGTTAAAGGAAGTGTACTATGTAGGTGATTCTACAGAAGTGGTACAAATTGCAGTCCCACCCCTCAAAAACTATTTAAAAAAACAGTTAAGTCTCCAAATTTAGGACATTTATTTACATAATGATATGTTCTAATTCAATCCAAGGCAATAACAAACATATTGTTAAATTAATACACTGTAGCACCCAATCCTTGTTAATACACCTGTTTCTATAGAGGTGGCTGGCCCAAACACTGACTCCTAAACTTCATGTTGGAAAATAAAACTAAATCATGATTTTTGATTGTTTTTTAACACTATTATTTCAATAGAACATATCTTGAGTTGTTCTATTAATGCATTGCAAGATACTGACATAATTAGTCATTTTGTTGATTTTAAAACATCTTTCTCTGAAAAATATTGTCCCCACTTTCAATGTCACTACTGAAACACACACTTTAAAAAGACTGTAGAATAAATGTACCTTAAGCCACACCCCTACACATGTCACCAGGTGATGAGACTGTAGAATGAATGTGCCTTAAGCCACACCCCTAAACATGTCACCAGGTGATGAGACTGTAGAATGAATGTACCTTAAGCCACACCCCTACACATGTCACCAGGTGATGAGACTGTAGAATGAATGTACCTTAAGCCACACCCCTACACATGTCACCAGGTGATGAGACTGTAGAATGAATGTGCCTTAAGCCACACCCCTAAACATGTCACCAGGTGATGAGACTGTAGAATGAATGTACCTTAAGCCACACCCCTACACATGTCACCAGGTGATGAGACTGTAGAATGAATGTACCTTAAGCCACACCCCTACACATGTCACCAGGTGATGAGACTGTAGAATGAATGTACCTTAAGCCACACCCCTACACATGTCACCAGGTGAGGAGACTGTAGAATGAATGTACCTTAAGCCACACCCCTACACATGTCACCAGGTGATGAGATTGCACCCCTCTACCGTACCCTACCACCCCTCTACCGTACCCTACCACCCCTCTACCGTACCCTACCACCCCTCTACCGTACCCCCTACCACCCCTCTACCCTACCCTACCCTACCACCCCTCTACCCTACCCTACCCTACCACCCCTCTACCCTACCCTACCACCCCTCTACCCTACCCTACCACCCCTCTACCCTACCCTACCACACCTCTACCCTACCGTACCCTACCACCCCTCTACCCTACCACCCCTCTACCCTACCCTACCACCCCTCTACCTTACCTACCTTACCACCCCTCTAACCTACCCTACCACCCCTCTACCCTACCCTACCACCCCTCTACCCTACCCTACCACCCCTCTACCCTACCCTACCCTACCACCCCTCTACCGTACCCTACCACCCCTCTACCGTACCCTACCACCCCTCTACCGTACCCTACCACCCCTCTACCCTACCGTACCCTACCACCCCTCTACCCTACCATACCCTACCACCCCCGCTACCCTACCCCCTACCACCCCTCTACCCTACCCTACCACCCCTCTACCCTACCCTACCCTACCACCCCTCTATCCTACCCTACCCTACCACCCCTCTACCCTACCCTACCCTACCACCCCCTCTACCCTACCCTACCACACCTCTACCCTACCCTACCACCCCTCTACCCTACCGTACCCTACCACCCCTCTACCCTACCCCCTACCACCCCTCTACCCTACCCCCTGCCACCCCTCTACCCTACCCTACCACCCCTCTACCGTACCCTACCCTACCCTACCACCCCTCTACCGTACCCTACCCTACCACCCCTCTACCCTACCCTACACTACCACCCCTCTACCCTACCCTACCCTACCACCCCTCTACTGTACCCTACCCTACCCTACCACCCCTCTACCCTACCCTACCCTACCACCCCTCTACCGTACCCTACCACCCCTCTACCGTACCCTACCACCCCTCTACCCTACCCCCTACCACCCCTCTACCCTACCCTACCCTACCACCCCTCTACCCTACCCTACCCTACCACCCCTCTACCCTACCCTACCACACCTCTACCCTACCACCCCTCTACCCTACCGTACCCTACCACCCCTCTACCCTACCCCCTACCACCCCTCTACCCTACCACCCCTCTACCCTACCCTACCACCCCTCTACCGTACCCTACCCTACCACCCCTCTACCCTACCCTACCACCCCTCTACCGTACCCTACCACCCCTCTACCCTACCGTACCCTACCACCCCTCTACCCTACCATACCCTACCACCCCTCTACCGTACCCTACCACCCCTCTACCCTACCCCCTACCACCCCTCTACCCTACCCTACCACCCCGCTACCCTACCCCCTACCACCCCTCTACCCTACCCTACCCTACCACCCCTCTACCCTACCCTACCCTACCACCCCTCTACCCTACCACCCCTCTACCCTACCCTACCACCCCTCTACCCTACCCTACCCTACCACCCCTCTACCCTACCCTACCACCCCTCTACCCTACCGTACCCTACCACCCCTCTACCCTACCCCCTACCACCCCTCTACCCTACCCCCTACCACCCCTCTACCGTACCCTACCCTACCCTACCACCCCTCTACCGTACCCTACCCTACCACCCCTCTACCCTACCCTACACTACCACCCCTCTACCCTACCCTACCCTACCACCCCTCTACTGTACCCTACCCTACCCTACCACCCCTCTACCCTACCCTACCCTACCACCCCTCTACCGTACCCTACCACCCCTCTACCGTACCCTACCACCCCTCTACCCTACCCCCTACCACCCCTCTACCCTACCCTACCCTACCACCCCTCTACCCTACCCTACCACACCTCTACCCTACCACCCCTCTACCCTACCGTACCCTACCACCCCTCTACCCTACCCCCTACCACCCCTCTACCCTACCACCCCTCTACCCTACCCTACCACCCCTCTACCGTACCCTACCCTACCACCCCTCTACCCTACCCTACCACCCCTCTACCGTACCCTACCACCCCTCTACCCTACCGTACCCTACCACCCCTCTACCCTACCATACCCTACCACCCCTCTACCGTACCCTACCACCCCTCTACCCTACCCCCTACCACCCCTCTACCCTACCCTACCACCCCGCTACCCTACCCCCTACCACCCCTCTACCCTACCCTACCCTACCACCCCTCTACCCTACCCTACCACCCCTCTACCCTACCCTACCACCCCTCTACCCTACCCTACCCTACCACCCCTCTACCCTACCCTACCACCCCTCTACCCTACCGTACCCTACCACCCCTCTACCCTACCCCCTACCACCCCTCTACCCTACCCTACCACCCCTCTACCCTACCCTACCCTACCACCCCTCTACCGTACCCTACCCTACCCTACCACCCCTCTACCGTACCCTACCACCCCTCTACCGTACCCTACCCTACCACCCCTCTACCGTACCCTACCCTACCACCCCTCTACCCTACCCTACCCTACCCTACCACCCCTCTACTGTACCCTACCCTACCCTACCACCCCTCTACCCTACCACCCCTCTACCCTACCCTACCACCCCTCTACCCTACCCTACCACCCCTCTACCCTACCCTACCACCCCTCTACCCTTTCCTACCACCCCTCTACCGTACCCTACCCTACCACCCCTCTACCCCACCCTACCCTACCACCCCTCTACCCTACCCTACCCTACCACCCCTCTACCCTACCCTACCACCCCTCTACCCTACCCTACCACCCCTCTACCGTACCCTACCCTACCACCCCTCTACCCTACCCTACCACCCCTCTACCCTACCCTACCACCCCTCTACCCTACCCTACCCTACCACCCCTCTACCCTACCCTACCCTACCACCCCTCTACTGTACCCTACCCTACCCTACCACCCCTCTACCCTACCCTACCACCCCTCTACCCTACCCTACCACCCCTCTACCCTACCCTACCCTACCACCCCTCTACCCTACCCTACCCTACCACCCCTCTACCCTTTCCTACCACCCCTCTACCGTACCCTACCCTACCACCCCTCTACCCCACCCTACCCTACCACCCCTCTACCCTACCCTACCCTACCACCCCTCTACCCTACCCTACCCTACCACCCCTCTACCCTACCCTACCCTACCACCCCTCTACCCTACCCTACCCTACCACCCCTCTACCGTACCCTACCCTACCACCCCTCTACCGTACCCTACCCTACCCTACCACCCCTCTACCCTACCCTACCACCCCTCTACCCTACCACCCCTCTACCGTACCCTACCCTACCACCCCTCTACCGTACCCTACCCTACCCTACCACCCCTCTACCCTACCCTACCACCCCTCTACCCTACCCTACCCTACCACCCCTCTACCGTACCCTACCACCCCTCTACCGTACCCTACCACCCCTCTACCGTACCGTACCCTACCCTACCACCCCTCTACCCTACCGTACCCTACCACCCCTCTACCCTACCATACCCTACCACCCCTCTACCGTACCCTACCCTACCACCCCTCTACCGTACCCTACCCTACCACCCCTCTACCCTACCCCTACCACCCCTCTACCCTACCCCCTACCACCCCTCTACCCTACCCTACCACCCCTCTACCCTACCCTACCACCCCTCTACCCTACCCTACCACCCCTCTACCCTACCCCCTACCACCCCTCTACCCTACCCTACCACCCCTCTACCGTACCCTACCCTACCACCCCTCTACCCTACCCTACCCTACCACCCCTCTACCCTACCCTACCCTACCACCCCTCTACTGTACCCAACCCTACCCTACCACCCCTCTACCCTACCCTACCCTACCACCCCTCTACCCTACCCTACCACCCCTCTACCCTACCCTACCACCCCTCTACCCTACCCTACCACCCCTCTACCCTACCGTACCCTACCACCCCTCTACCCTACCCCCTACCACCCCTCTACCCTACCCCCTACCACCCCTCTACCCTACCCTACCCTACCACCCCTCTACCCTACCCTACCACCCCTCTACCCTACCCTACCCTACCACCCCTCTACCGTACCCTACCCTACCACCCCTCTACCCTACCACCCCTCTACCGTACCCTACCCTACCCTACCACCCCTCTACCCTACCCTACCACCCCTCTACCCTACCCTACCACCCCTCTACCCTACCCTACCACCCCTCTACCCTACCCTACCCTACCACCCCTCTACCGTACCCTACCCTACCCTACCACCCCTCTACCCTACCCTACCACCCCTCTACCCTACCCCCTACCACCCCTCTACCCTACCCTACCACCCCTCTACCGTACCCTACCCTACCACCCCTCTACCCTACCCTACCCTACCACCCCTCTACCCTACCCTACCCTACCACCCCTCTACTGTACCCAACCCTACCCTACCACCCCTCTACCCTACCCTACCCTACCACCCCTCTACCCTACCCTACCACCCCTCTACCCTACCCTACCACCCCTCTACCCTACCGTACCCTACCACCCCTCTACCCTACCCCCTACCACCCCTCTACCCTACCCCCTACCACCCCTCTACCCTACCCTACCACCCCTCTACCCTACCCTACCACCCCTCTACCCTACCCTACCCTACCACCCCTCTACCGTACCCTACCCTACCACCCCTCTACCCTACCACCCCTCTACCGTACCCTACCCTACCACCCCTCTACCCTACCCTACCACCCCTCTACCCTACCCTACCACCCCTCTACCCTACCCTACCACCCCTCTACCCTACCCTACCACCCCTCTACCCTACCCTACCCTACCACCCCTCTACCGTACCCTACCCTACCCTACCACCCCTCTACCGCACCCTACCCTACCACCCCTCTACCGTACCCTACCCTACCCTACCACCCCTCTACCCTACCCTACCCTACCCTACCACCCCTCTACCCTACCCTACCACCCCTCTACCCTACCCTACCCTACCACCCCTCTACCGTACCCTACCCTACCACCCCTCTACCGTACCCTACCACCCCTCTACCCTATCCTACCCTACCACCCCTCTACCCTACCCTACCACCCCTCTACCCTACCCTACCCTACCACCCCTCTCCAGCATGGCCACATGGTGAGCAATCTGTCTGCAAACATTTTGGAGAAAATGAGTGAGCAAGTTGGTCAATATTCATGTATTTTTAAGAAATGTCACTACCGAACATCTAATATATCAATAAATAAGTTTAGCACGGTTTTGGAACTAAATTATCCGTCAAAATGAAAAATAGCCAGCCATGTGGTAGCTATGGGGATTATTTAAAGTCCAAAATAAGTCAGAACTGCAAAATGTCACAACCGAAACAATTGATCCCATAGAGTTTGTGTTGTGTGGCCAAATCGTTGTATCTGTGACAGAACAGGCAGCACCATTGAGGCTGTCTTTTTAAAGCTGCATGGGTCATGCTCTACCAACTGAGCTACAGAGGACCAGCATGTGGGTCGTGGACAAGTAGAGTACTGAGATGCAAAGCCAGCAGGGGGGCTCCAACCCTCCAAGAGCCCAAACATTGACATCTATAATGTGCTATACTGTACTGCTCTGTATTGTACTGGACTGGACCCTACTCTACTGTACTCTACCGTACCCAACTCTACCCTACCGTACTCTACCCTACTCTACTCTACCCTACCGTACTCTACCCTACACCCTACCCTACCGTACCCTACCCTACCGTACTCTACCGTACCGTACCATGCCCTACCGTACTCTACCGTACTCTGCCCTACCGTACTCTACCCTACCGTACTCTACCCTACTCTACCGTACCCTACCGTACCATACCCTACCGTACTCTACCGTACTCTACCGTACTCTACCCTACCCTACCCTACTCTACCGTACTCTACCCTACCCTACCCTACCGTACTCTACCCTACCCTACCCTACCGTACAGTACCCTACCCTACCGTACTCTGCCCTACCGTACTCTACCCTACCGTACTCTACCCTACTCTACCGTACCCTACCGTACTCTACCCTACCCTACTCTACCCTACTCTACCCTACCGTACTCTACCCTACCGTACCCTACCGTACTCTACCCTACCGTACCCTACCCTACCGTACTCTACCCTACTCTACGGTACCGTACCCTACCGTACTCTACCCTACTCTACTCTACCCTAACCTACTCTACCGTACTCTACCTTACCGTACCCTACCGTACTCTGCCCTACCGTACTCTACCCTACCGTACTCTACCCTACTCTACCGTACCCTACCGTACCGTACTCTACCGTACTCTACTCTACCCTACCGTACCCTACTCTACCCTACTCTACTCTACTCTACTCTACCCTAACCTACTCTACCGTACTCTACCCTACCGTACCCTACCGTACTCTACCCTACTCTACCGTACCCTACCGTGCCGTACCCTACCCTACTCTACCCTACCCTACTCTACCCTACCCTACTCTACCCTACCCTACCGTACTCTACCCTACCCTACCGTACTCTACCCTACCATACTCTACCCTACCATACTCTACCGTACTCTACCCTACCGTACTCTACCCTACTCTACCCTACCGTACTCTACCCTACCCTACCCTACTCTACCCTACCCTACCGTACTCTACCCTACCCTACCGTACTCTACCCTACCCTACCGTACTCTACCCTACCATACTCTACCCTACCATACTCTACCGTACTCTACCCTACCGTACTCTACCCTACTCTACCCTACCGTACTCTACCCTACCGTACTCTACCCTACCGTACTCTACCCTACCGTACCCTAAACTACCGTACCGTACTCTACCCTACCGTACCCTACCGTACCCTACCGTACTCTACCGTACTCTACCCTACCGTACTCTACCCTACCGTACCCTACCCTACCGTACTCTACCCTACCGTACCCTACCATACCGTACTCTACCCTACCGTACCCTACCGTACTCTACCCTACCGTACCCTACCGTACCGTACTCTACCCTACCGTACTCTACCCTACCATACTCTACCCTACCGTACCCTACCGTACTCTACCCTACCGTACCCTACCCTACCGTACCCTTCCCTACCGTACCCTACCCTACCGTACTCTACCCTACCGTACCCTACCGTACCGTACCCTACCCTACCGTACTCTACCCTACCGTACCCTACCCTACCGTACTCTACCCTACCGTACCCTACCCTACCGTACTCTACCCTACCGTACCCTACCCTACCGTACCCTACCCTACCGTACTCTACCCTACCGTACCCTACCCTACCGTACTCTACCCTACCGTACCCTACTCTACCCTACCGTACCCTACCCTACCGTACTCTACCCTACCGTACCCTACCCTACCGTACTCTACCCTACCGTACCCTACTCTACCCTACCGTACCCTACCCTACCGTACTCTACCCTACCGTACCCTACCGTACTCTACCCTACCGTACCCTACCGTACTCTACCCTACCGTACCCTACCGTACTCTACCCTACCGTACCCTACCGTACTCTACCCTACCGTACCCTACCGTACTCTACCCTACCGTACCCTACCGTACTCTACCCTACCGTACCCTATTCTACCCTACCGTACCCTACCGTACTCTACCCTACCGTACCCTACCGTACCGTACTCTACCCTACCGTACCCTACCGTACTCTACCCTACCGTACCCTACCCTACTCTACCCTACCGTACCCTACCGTACTCTACCCTACCGTACTCTACCCTACCGTACCCTACCCTACCGTACTCTACCCTACCGTACCCTACCGTACCGTACTCTACCCTACCGTACTCTACCCTACCGTACTCTACCTTACCGTACCCTACCGTACTCTACCCTACCGTACTCTACCCTACCGTACTCTACCCTACCGTACTCTACCCTACCGTACTCTACCCTACCGTACTCTACCCTACCGTACTCAAGTTTACTCTACTTGAGTTTCTTACAACCACATCAATTCGGTCTTTAATTGTCATGGTCTCAACTCTCTGGGTCAGGATCTTATGACCAATGTCTTGGCTAATGATCCTGGATATTAACTTAGTCTTTGGAATATAAACCATAGGCAACCCAACTTGACGAAGAAGAAAATGCTCTCTGACCACCCAGTTGATTACTTTTAAATGGTGGAAGACTTCAATGGCAATGTCTATACTAAAATCAGTTATATATTATTATTATTTTTAATGCCATTTAACAGACGCTTTTATCCAAAGTGACTTAGTCATGTGTGCATACATTTTTACGTATGGGTGGTCCCGGGGATCGAACCCACTACCCTGGCGTTACAAACGCCATGCTCTACCAATTGAGCTACAGAGGATATGTATCTCTATGATTGATACTTGACACCAAAACACCTGTTATTTTGCCAAAATAAAGATGTTTAAATGATCACTTTACCTGTCTAACAACATAATTAATTAGATGCATAAATCAAATCAGCAAGTTTCAGATTCATACAATCAACACTGAACTTTTTACAGAGAAGAATAGAGATGATATTTCTCTAAATTCAATTTAAAGGTTTTGAAAATCAGTTTAAAAATATTGTTTTTACTATTTAGTTAATTTGGTATGCAAATAAAATGTCTAAAATGAATCTGTAATATTAGGTTCATATAAAATGATCACTACTGTGCAGGGGTCTCTCTCTCCTGCACCCTTTTCACCATGTTTCAGTAGTGACTAATGTAGTTTAGTATCCTGTATATGTCTACCTGGCATGTTGGAAGACGTGCTGAAAGTTAGGGGGAAAATAAGATGCAAATTAGAAGAAGAAAAATATAATCCCCCAATTTACACTTCTGTAGAATGACCCACATAGGCACTAGGGTTAATAATAATAATAATATGCCATTTAATAATAATAATAATAATAATAATAATAATAATAATAATAATAAGCCATTTAGCAGACGCTTTTATCCAAAGCGACTTACAGTCATGCGTGCATACATTTTTTTTTTGGTGTATGGGTGGTCCCGGGGATCGAACCCACTACCCTGGCGTTCCAAGCGCCGTGCTCTACCAGCTGAGCTACAGAGGACCACATTAGACGCAGGTCATGACTCTTACTACAGTATTTCTTAGTTAAATGCCTCAGACATGCCTCTCACCTTCTGAACAATAGCCCTGATGTTGTCCACATACAGAGTCACATAGTCTCTATGGTACCGGGGTTGCTGGGCAACAGGGATGCCGAACCAATCAGTGGCCAGGGCAGCCTCATTCTCGTTGTTCCCACTCCACACGATGACCGAGGGGTGGGACTTTAAGCGCCTCACCTGATTGGGGTGAGGAAACAGGAAGGAACACGTGTTATAACATGTTATTACATGCTATAACCAGGAAATGAGTCATCATAATCAATATTAACATACATCAAGGCCTTGTCCAGGGGATGCTACATTAAGCTGTCTGAAACAGAAGATTTGTAGTGTACTCTATGGGCCGTCGAGGCCTGGACAAAGCTACTAACATCAACCTGTAGTGTACTCTATGGGCCGTCGAGGCCTGGACAAAGCTACTAACGTCAACCTGTAGTGTACTCTATGGGCCGTCGAGGCCTGGACAAAGCTACTAACGTCAACCTGTAGGTGTAGCTCACCTGTTGGACAACCTCCTCTCTAACCGTCTCTATGAAGTCAGGCTCAGTGGGGTACATGGCACAGGCAAACATGAAGTCCTGCCAGATCTAAGGACAGACAAGGTATTTGTCAAAAGTACTGCACCATATAGGGAACAGGGTGCCATTCTCTGGTCTAAAGTAGTGCACTATATAGGGAATAGGGTGCCATTCTCTGGTCTAAAGTAGTGCACTATATAGGGAATAGGGTGCCATTCTCTGGTCTAAAGTAGTGCACTACATAGGGAACAGGGTGCCATTCTCTGGTCTAAAGTAGTGCACTATATAGGGAATAGGGTACCATTCTCTGGTCTAAAGTAGTGCACCATATAGGGAACAGGGTGCCATTCTCTGGTCTAAAGTAGTGCACTATATAGGGAATAGGGTGCCATTCTCTGGTCTAAAGTAGTGCACTATATAGGGAATAGGGTGCCATTCTCTGGTCTAAAGTACTGCACCATATAGGGAATAGGGTGCCATTCTCTGGTCTAAAGTACTGCACCATATAGGGAATAGGGTGCCATTCTCTGGTCTAAAGTAGTGCACTATATAGGGAATAGGGTGCCATTCTCTGGTCTAAAGTAGTGCACTATATAGGGAATAGGGTGCCATTCTCTGGTCTAAAGTAGTGCACTATATAGGGAATAGGGTGCCATTCTCTGGTCTAAAGTAGTGCACTATATAGGGAATAGGGTGCCATTCTCTGGTCTAAAGTAGTGTACTATATAGGGAATAGGGTGCCATTCTCTGGTCTAAAGTAGTGCACTATATAGGGAATAGGGTGCCATTCTCTGGTCTAAAGTAGTGCACTATATAGGGAATAGGGTGCCATTCTCTGGTCTAAAGTAGTGCACTATATAGGGAATAGGGTGTCATAGGGCTCTGGTCTAAAGTACTGCACTATATAGGGAACGGGGTGCCATTCTCTGGTCTAAAGTAGTGCACTATATAGGGAACGGAGTGCCATTTGGTACGGACCCCTTGTTTGAGTTTGGCAACAGACTTAGGTCTTGTCTGTCGGTCTCTATACTATTAAAATGGGGTAAAAAATGAACATTTGTTTACGAAGACAAGGAGAAAGAGCACTCGTCAGTCAGTCAGTCAGTTTGTTAGTTACCATGACGCCCATCTCATCACAGAGAGTGTAGAACAGGTCCTGCTCATAGACTCCACCCCCCCAGACCCTGAGAGCGTTCATATTAGCGTCTACAGTCGACTGTAGAAGGTTCCTCACACTGAAACAGAACACAACTGTTGTCAATGGTTAGGCAATGAATAAAACGAGACACTAACTACTGTCTGTTCAAATCTCTCAGGTTACAGTGAGAGTTTTAATTCTTTAGAGTCTAAGACGTTGGGGGAGGGGGGTTGCTAAGCTAAGACGTTGGGGGAGGGGGGTTGCTAAGCTGACATGTAGAATTGTTTTAAGATGGTCATACTAAGGATCATTTAGCTATTAGATTTTTAGGAACCCCTTAGGAAGAAAAAAAAATTGCTACATAAAAAAAAAAAAAACGTTTTTTTGTCCTTTACGTCTAAAGCCCATTGAAACACATTGAATAACGGAGAACACTGTTCCACAGTGGGGTTCCACGATGGGGTTCCACAGTGGGGTTCCACGATGGGGTTCCACAGTGGGGTTCCACGATGGGGTTCCACAGTGGGGTTCCACGATTTGGTTCCACAGTGGGGTTCCACGATTTGGTTCCACAGTGGGGTTCCATGATGGGGTTCCACAGTGGGGTTCCATGATGGGGTTCCACAGTGGGGTTCCACGATGGGGTTCCACAGTGGGGTTCCACGATGGGGTTCCACAGTGGGGTTCCACGATGGGGTTCCACAGTGGGGTCCCATTAATTTGTAGCCCAAACACTTCGGACGCTACAGACGTTTACATGAGAAGACCGATTTTCAGGATGTCTCACGGTCTGACAAACACCGCTCTAGCTCTGTCACCTTTCACCTCAGATATGGAAGTGGGACACTGGTGAATGTGGTGGATTGAGACTCATCCAATGCAAAAAAATATATATATAAAAATATATATATATATATATATATATATACAGTGGGGGAAAAAAGTATTTAGTCAGCCACCAATTGTGCAAGTTCTCCCACTTAAAAAGATGAGAGAGGCCTGTAATTTTCATCATAGGTACACGTCAACTATGACAGACAAATTGAGAAATAAAAATCCTGAAAATCACATTGTAGGATTTTTAATGAATTTATTTGCAAATTATGGTGGAAAATAAGTATTTGGTCACCTACAAACAAGCAAGATTTCTGGCTCTCACAGACCTGTAACTTCTTCTTTAAGAGGCTCCTCTGTCCTCCACTCGTTACCTGTATTAATGGCACCTGTTTGAACTTGTTATCAGTATAAAAGACACCTGTCCACAACCTCAAACAGTCACACTCCAAACTCCACAATAGCCAAGACCAAAGACCTGTCAAAGGACACCAGAAACAAAATTGTAGACCTGCACCAGGCTGGTAAGACTGAATCTGCAATAGGTAAGCAGCTTGGTTTGAAGAAATCAACTGTGGGAGCAATTATTAGGAAATGGAAGACATACAAGACCACTGATAATCTCCCTCGATCTGGGGCTCCACGCAAGATCTCACCCCGTGGGGTCAAAATGATCACAAGAATGGTGAGCAAAAATCCCAGAACCACACGGGGGGACCTAGTGAATGACCTGCAGAGAGCTGGGACCAAAGTAACAAAGCCTACCATCAGTAACACACTACGCCGCCAGGGACTCAAATCCTGCAGTGCAGACGTGTCCCCCTGCTTAAGCCAGTACATGTCCAGGCCCGTCTGAAGTTTGCTAGAGTGCATTTGGATGATCCAGAAGAGGATTGGGAGAATGTCATATGTCATATGGTCAGATGAAACCAAAATAGAACTTGTCGTGTTTGGAGGACAAAGAATGCTGAGTTGCATCCAAAGAACACCATACCTACTGTGAAGCATGGGGGTGGAAACATCATGCTTTGGGGCTGTTTTTCTGCAAAGGGACCAGGACGACTGATCCGTGTAAAGGAAAGAATGAATGGGGCCATGTATCGTGAGATTTTGAGTGAAAACCTCCTTCCATCAGCAAGGGCATTGAAGATGAAACGTGGCTGGGTCTTTCAGCATGACAATGATCCCAAACACACCGCCCGGGCAACGAAGGAGTGGCTTCGTAAGAAGCATTTCAAGGTCCTGGAGTGGCCTAGCCAGTCTCCAGATCTCAACCCCATAGAAAATATTTGGAGGGAGTTGAAAGTCCGTGTTGCCCAGCGACAGCCCCAAAACATCACTGCTCTAGAGGAGATCTGCATGGAGGAATGGGCCAAAATACCAGCAACAGTGTGTGAAAACCTTGTGAAGACTTACAGAAAACGTTTGACCTGTGTCATTGCCAACAAAGGGTAATAAACAAAGTATTGAGAAACTTTTGTTATTGACCAAATACTTATTTTCCACCATAATTTGCAAATAAATTCATAAAAAATCCTACAATGTGATTTTCTGGAATTTTTTTCCTCATTTTGTCTGTATTAGTTGACGTGTACCTATGATGAAAAGTACAGGCCTCTCTCATCTTTGTAAGTGGGAGAACTTGCACAATTGGTGGCTGACTAAATACTTTTTTTCCCCACTGTATATATATATCTCTTGTTTAAACTGACAGATTTTTATGGAGATTTTTTTGTTATGTAACTTAGATTGACGCACCGGTGTGTCAATCGACTCTAGGGGGTTAAATCAGAACACTAAAGTCTTGTTTGAATCATAATGCAAATACAATGACATTGTAATAGTCCCCTGTAGCTCAGTTGGTAGAGCATGGCGCTTGCAACGCCAGGGTTGTGGGTTCGATTCCCACAGGGGGCCAGTATGAAAAATGTATGCACTCACTAACTGTAAGTCGCTCTGGATAAGAGCGTCTGCTAAATTACTAAAATGTTAATGTAATGTGGCCGTTTCAAATATACAAAACACATCCCATCTTAGAAGTATTTAATGAGTGAAAGGTTGATATCATGATTAAGACCAAAGACGATTAAGTGTCTGTGTGTGTGTGTGTGTGTGTGAGTGTGTGTGTGTGTGTGAGTGTGTGTGTGTGAGTGTGTGTGTGCCTCACTCAGCAGGGCTGACCAGGTCCTGAAGGGCGTGAGCTGGGATCCAGTTTGACCCCTTCAGGAAGATGGGCTTCTTGTTGACCCGGAAGTAGAAACTCAGCCCAGGGGAACCAGCGATTGGCTCCTGGACCAGCTCCACTGTACGGAAATACACCTTGGGATTAACATAGAGAGGATGTTAAATACATCTGGAGATGGATGTTAAATACAGTAACACCTGTTGGAAGCAGAATACCAGCCTGGTTAAACCTAAGATCCTAAAGACTAAGATCACCAGTGAAGCAATAGTGATTTTAGCATTCTGTCTGGTTTAACCAGGTTAGCTAAATACTACTTACATTACATCTGATTAATTTACACTTTGAGAGGGAATAGGAGGTGAGAAGAGAGGGGACTGGAGAGAGAGGACTGGAGACAGTGAGAAGAGAGAGGACTGGAGACAGTGAGAAGAGAGAGGACTGGAGACAGTGAGAAGAGAGAGGACTGGAGACAGTGAGAAGAGAGAGGACTGGAGACAGTGAGAAGAGAGAGGACTGGAGACAGTGAGAAGAGAGAGGACTGGAGACAGTGAGAAGACAGAGGACTGAAGAGAGAGGACTGGAGACAGTGAGAAGAGAGAGGACTGAAGAGAGAGGACTGGAGACAGTGAGAAGAGAGAGGACTGGAGACAGTGAGAAGAGAGAGGACTGGAGACAGTGAGAAGAGAGAGGACTGGAGACAGTGAGAAGAGAGAGGACTGGAGACAGTGAGAAGAGAGAGGACTGGAGAACTTGAGAAGAGAGAGGACTGGAGACAGTGAGAAGAGAGAGGACTGGAGACAGTGAGAAGACAGAGGACTGGAGACAGTGAGAAGAGAGAGGACTGGAGACAGTGAGAAGAGAGAGGACTGGAGACAGTGAGAAGAGAGAGGACTGGAGACAGTGAGAAGAGAGAGGACTGGAGACAGTGAGAAGAGAGAGAATAGGAGAGAGGAGTAGAGATGTTGAGTTCTGACCTGTGTGTCTGTCCTGAGTATGGCTGTTCCCTCCAGCATGGTTCCTCTTACACTGAGACGATAGGAGGGCTGCTCACCATGGCCACTGGGCCACCACAGCTTCACCTGGTTACTCTACAACACACACACTAGACATTTACCTCAGCACTGCGAAGAACAGAGATATGCTAAAACTCTGACATTCAGAGGTCATTCCAGTAGTCATAGGATGTGTCCCAAATGGCATCCTATTCCCTATTTAATGCACTAACACTATGGACCCTAACACTATGGACCCTAACACTATGGGCCCTAACACTATGGACCCTAACACTATGGACCCTAACACTATGGACCCTAACACTATGGACCCTAACACTATGGACCCTAACACTATGAACCCTAACCCCCTGGACCCTAACACTATGGGCCCTAACACTATGGACCCTAACACTATGGACCCTAACACTATGGACCCTAACACTATGGGCCCTAACACTATGGACCCTAACACTATGGACCCTAACACTATGGGCCCTAACACTATGGGCCCTAACACTATGGACCCTAACACTATGGACCCTAACACTATGGGCCCTAACACTATGGACCCTAGCACTATGGACCCTAACCCCCTGGACCCTAACACTATGGACCCTAACACTATGGACCCTAACCCCCTGGACCCTAACACTATGGACCCTAACACTATGGACCCTAACCCCCTGGACCCTAACCCCCTGGACCCTAACCCCCTGGACCCTAACCCCCTGGACCCTAACACTATGGACCCTAGCATATGGACCCTAGCATATGGACCCTAACCCTATGGGCCCTAACACTATGGGCCCTAACACTATGGACCCTAACACTATGGACCCTAACACTATGGACCCTAGCACTATGGACCCTAACCCCCTGGACCCTAACACTATGGACCCTAACACTATGGACCCTAACCCCCTGGACCCTAGCACTATGGACCCTAACACTATGGACCCTAACACTATGGACCCTAACACTATGGACCCTAACCCCCTGGACCCTAACCCCCTGGACCCTAACACTATGGACCCTAACACTATGGACCCTAGCATATGGACCCTAGCATATGGACCCTAACCCTATGGGCCCTAACACTATGGGCCCTAACACTATGGGCCCTAACACTATGGGCCCTAACACTATGGACCCTAACACTATGGACCCTAACCCCCTGGACCCTAACCCCCTGGACCCTAGCACTATGGGCCCTAACCCCCTGGGCCCTAACCCCATGGGCCCTAACACTATGGGCCCTAACACTATGGACCCTAACCCTATGGACCCTAACCCTATGGACCCTAACACTATGGACCCTAACACTATGGACCCTAACACTATGGACCCTAACCCTATGGACCCTAACACTATGGACCCTAACACTATGGACCCTAACACTATGGACCCTAGCACTATGGACCCTAGCACTATGGGCCCTAGCACTATGGGCCCTAACACTATGGACCCTAACACTATGGACCCTAACACTATGGACCCTAACCCCCTGGACCCTAACCCCATGGACCCTAACCCCCTGGACCCTAACCCCCTGGACCCTAACCCCCTGGACCCTAACACTATGGACCCTAACACTATGGGCCCTAACACTATGAACCCTAACCCCCTGGACCCTAACACTATGGACCCTAACACTATGGACCCTAACACTATGGACCCTAAGACTATGGACCCTAACACTATGGGCCCTAACACTATGGGCCCTAACCCCCTGGACCCTAACACTATGGGCCCTAACCCCCTGGACCCTAACACTATGGACCCTAACACTATGGGCCCTAACCCTATGGACCCTAACACTATGGACCCTAACACTATGGACCCTAACCCTATGGACCCTAACACTATGGACCCTAACACTATGGACCCTAACCCCCTGGACCCTAACCCCCTGGACCCTAACCCCCTGGACCCTAACCCCCTGGACCCTAACACTATGGACCCTAACCCCCTGGACCCTAACACTATGGACCCTAACACTATGGACCCTAACACTATGGACCCTAACCCCCTGGACCCTAACACTATGGACCCTGCTCAATAGTAGTACACTATAAAGGGAATAGGGTGCCATTGGGAACACAACCATACAGTCACCTTCCCACCCAGCAGCCCATACTAACTGTGTTCACATGGAGGCTGAAGGTGTTCCTGCTCTGCCCAGAGAGAAACACCACTGTGAAGGTGTGTTCTGTAGACAGCTCCATCAGAGAGAGGTTGACCTGGGCTTTAGTCTCCTCCACAGCATCAACCAACACTTCCACCCTCACCACCCACTGAGACAGAGAGGAGTCTGGGAGACAGGAAGAGGAAGAAGAGGGCTTTCCATGACTAGCGGTGAATCCCAAACCACCCCCTCGCCCCTACCAACGTGCTTGGTGGGCCCGCCATTGTCACGTGTTGCTGACGAAACTCAGAGGGTGACTTCAAGAATTGCGAGGGGATCAAATAAAAGCATAAACTTCTGGACACACTTATAAAACTAGCATGAAATTCAACTGAGAAAATTCCCCGTCGTTTCACAAGAAATATACCTCAGTAACAGTTAAACAGTTCATTTGGAAAGTATTTCATATGTTACATTAGGCATGTGGTGTGTTATGGGATATATCACTTCACTCTGAAGCCAGCAGCGAAGCAGACTCGGTCAAAGTGGCTATCGATGAGTCTAATTAGCCACTACACCCTCCAGCATTTTAACTCCCTCAGCTTTGGGACATTTGTGCATATGGCAGAGGCGTGCCTGAACGCACAAATGGAGGCCAGAGGAGCGAGGGGAGGGGATGATCTGGGATTCAGCCTAGGAGAGTTCACCGAGTAACTGTACTGATACCGATTTCAGAATAGTTAGATGCACATGCAGAGAGAGAGAGAGACATACCATAGACTGGTACGGTAGAGAGATGGATCAGTCGCAGCACATCAAAGGCCTCCAGATGAACACCCTTCCACAGCCCCAGGGTTGGGAATGACGGCCCCCAGTCCCAACTGAAGGAACTCTGAGCCTGGCGGGGTAAAAGACCATCAGACAGGAGAGTTATCCAACAGGTGAATGGTGATCACAAATATAACTGACTGTTATTTTGTAGGGCACACAATAATGATGCCAATGTTTTAAGTATCTGTACGTTGGATGGTGATTTAAAACCTTAACCACACTGCTAACCTTATGCCTAACCTTAAATAAAACCAAAAAGCAACTTTTAGTTTTCATCCATTTTTACGATAGACTATTGTCTTTGTGGCTGTGGTAACTAGTGGAAACCGTGCCTGTTGTTCACACGCGTGTCTGCCCTCTCATGAGCTAGAATGGTTTCACCTGATCTTGCCTCCTCCCGACTGCGTTATATATATATATATTTGAAGACATTTATTTTAATTGTTAGAGCGGCCACTAGAGTATCTGGTTAAAGTAATGGATCACCTGGCTCCATCATGATAAACAGAGCAGTTAGAAAAACAGCAACATACTAGAAACCAGTGGACATGTGCAGGATGCCAGCGGTGCGTTATGGTGTGGAAGTGAAACGCCAAAGTAGGTAAGTTGAAATAAGCAAGCAGCAATTGCAAAGTGTTGTGGTGTCTCTCTTTATGTAGTGTTGTGGTGTCTCTCTTTATGTAGTGTTGTGGTGTCTCTCTCTTTATGTAGTGTTGTGGTGTCTCTCTCTTTATGTAGTGTTGTGGTGTCTCTCTTTATGTAGTGTTGTGGTGTCTCTCTTTATGTAGTGTTGTGGTGTCTCTCTCTTTATGTAGTGTTGTGGTGTCTCTCTCTTTATGTAGTGTTGTGGTGTCTCTCTCTTTATGTAGTGTTGTGGTGTCTCTCTTTATGTAGTGTTGTGGTGTCTCTCTTTATGTAGTGTTGTGGTGTCTCTCTTTATGTAGTGTTGTGGTGTCTCTCTCTTTATGTAGTGTTGTGGTGTCTCTCTCTTTATGTAGTGTTGTGGTGTCTCTCTCTTTATGTAGTGTTGTGGTGTCTCTCTTTATGTAGTGTTGTGGTGTCTCTCTTTATGTAGTGTTGTGGTGTCTCTCTTTATGTAGTGTTGTGGTGTCTCTCTTTATGTAGTGTTGTAGTGTCTCTCTTTATGTAGTGTTGTGGTGTCTCTCTTTATGTAGTGTTGTGGTGTCTCTCTTTATGTAGTGTTGTGGTGTCTCTCTTGTCGTGATGTGTGTTTTGTCCTATATTTTAATTTTTAATCCCAGCCCCCGTCCCCGCAGGAGGCCCTTTGGTAGGCCGTCATTGTAAATAAGAATTTGTTCTTAACTGAAATGCCTAGTTAAATAAAGGTAAAATAAAAATCAATCTCTAATCTGACGGTGGTCCTGACAGTGAGTCCAGCTGTTTTCAGTGGAAAGAGACAGATATTGATCTGTTTGTGTGTCTCTTTCTCTTGTTTGTGTCCCAAATTGCACCCTATTACCTATATAGTGCACTATATATGGTAGTGCACTATATATGGTAGTGCACTATATAGGGAATAGGGTGCCATTTGGGATGCACTCTGTGTCTATCACTCTGGTCTGACGTACTTGTTTAATCAAACCTGTGATCTGATCTGTTCTCTGATCTAGTGAAAAATATTTTCCATTTTGTAATTATTTCATTACTTTATTCTACTTCTTTCCAGAACAATTGAAGCTAAAAAGATTGAATAAATTGATGGTGGTAGAGGGAAAAACAAGCTTCTGGGTGTTTCTTTATGTATTCACCATATCTTTCTTTGACTGCTACTTCTGATGTCCATATATTAAAGAAAGCAACTTTACCTGCTAAAACTTCAACATCTGCACACTGCAATATTGAGTCAAGAGGTTGGCAAAAGATATATAAAAGTACCAGAGAATCTCTTTAATCTTTACTTCAAGTCAGATGTTTATGTGTTATGTATAAGAGGCATACAGGAAGTATTCACACCCCTTGACTTTTTCCACATTTTGTTGTGTTACAGCCTGAAATTTCTGTTTAAAATGATTACATTTAGATTTTGGGGGGACACTGACCTACACACAATACCCCATCATTTCAAAGTGGAATTATGTTTTTAGACATTTCTACAAATTAATAAAAATGAAAATCTGAAATGTCTTGAGTCAATAAGTATTCAAGCCATTTTTTTTTATGGCAAGCCTAAATAAGTTCAGGAGTAAAAATGTGCTTAACCCGCAGTCACATAATAAGTTGCATGGACTCACTCTGTGTGCAGTAATAGTGTTTAACATGATTTTTGAATGACTACCTCATCTCTGTCCCCCCACACATACAATTATCTGTAAGGTCCCTCAGTCGAGCAGTGAATTTCAAACACAGATTTAACCACAAAGACCAGGGAGGTTTTCCAATGCCTCACAAAGAAGGGCACCTATTGATAGATGGGTAAAAAGTAGACACTAAAGCAGACATTGAATATCTCTTTGAGCATGGTGAAGTTATTAATGACACTTTGAATGGTGTATCAATACACTCAGTCACTCCAAAGATACAGGCGTCCTTCCTAACTCAGTTAACGGAGAAGAAGGAAACCGCTCAGGGATTTCACCATGAGGCCAATGGTGACTTTAAAACAGTTACAGAGTTTAATGGCTGTGATAGGAGAAAACTGAGGATGGATCAACATCATTGTAGTTACTCCACAATACTAACCTAAATGACAGAGTGAAAAGAAGGAAGCCTGTACAGAATACAAATATTCCAAAACATGCATCCTGTTTGCAACAAGGCACTAAAGTAATACTGCAAAACATGTGGCAAAGCTATTAACTTTTTGTCCTAAATACAAAGTGTTATGTTTGGGGCAAATCCAATACAACACATTACTGAGTACCACTCTCCATATTTTAAAGCATAGTGGTGGCAGCATCATGTTATGGGTATGCTTGTAATAGTTAAGAACTAGGGAGTTTTTCAGGATAATTTTTTTTTTTAATGGAATGGAGCTAAGCACAGGCAAAATTCTAGAGGAAAACCTGGTTCAGTCTGCTTTCCACCAGACACTGGGAGATGAATTCACCTTTCAGCAGGACAATAACCTAAAACACAAGGCCAAATCTACACTGGAGTTGCTTACCAGGAAGACAGTGAATGTTCCAGTGGCTGAGTTTTGACTTAAATCTATGGCAAGACTTGAAAATGGTTGTCTAGCAACGATCAACAACCAATTTGACACAGCTTGAAGAATTTTGAAAAGAATAAAGGGCAAATGTTGCACAATCCAGGAGTGGAAAGCTCTTAGAGATTTACCCAGAAAGACGCACAGCTGTAATCGCAGCCAAAGGTGATTCTAACATCTATTGACTCAGGGGTGTGAATACTTATGTAAATGAGATACTTTTGGTGATGTAGTGTATGTGGACACCTGCTTGTCCAACATCTCATTCCAAAATCATGGGCATTAATATGGAGTTGGTCCCCCCTTTGCTGCTATAACAGCCTCCACTCTTCTGGGAAGGCTTTCCACTAGATGTTGGAACATTGCTGCGGGGACTTGCTTCCATTCAGCTACAAGAGCATTAGTGAGGTCGGGCACTGATGTTTGGCGATTAGACCTGGCTTGCAGTCGGCGTTCCAATTCATCCCAAAGGTGTTCGATGGGGTTGAGGTTAGGGCTCTGTGCAGGCAGGTCAAGTTCTTCCACACCGATCTTGACAAACTATTTCTGTATGGATCTCGCTTTGTGCACAAATGTCCCAGGAAAGGGTCTTCCCAAACTGTTGCCACAAAGTTGGAAGCACAGAATCATCTATAATGTCATTGTATGCTGTAGCGTTAAGATTTCCCTTCACTGGAACTAAGGGGCCTAGCCCGAACCATGAAAAACAGCCCCAGACCATTATTCCTCCTCCACCAAACTTTACAGTTGGCACTATGCATTCAGGCAGGTAGTGTTCTCCTGGCATCCACTAAACCCAGATTAGTCCGTCGGACTGCCAGATGGTGAGCGTTATCCATCACTCCAGAGAACGCGTTTCCACTGCTCCAGAGTCCAATGGCGGCGAGCTTTACACCACTCCAGCTGACACTTGGCATTGCGCATGGTGATCTTAGGCTTGTGTGCGGCTGCTCGGCCATGGAAACCCATTTCATGAAGCTCCCGACGAACAGTTATTGTGCTGATGTTGCTTCCAGAGGCAGTTTGGAACTCGGTAGTGAGTGTTGCAACCGAGGACAGATGATTCACGCGTTACGCGCTTCAGCACTCAGAGGTCCCGTTCTGTGAGCTTGTGTGGCCTACCACTTCACGGCTGAGCCGTTGTTGCTCCTAGACGTTTCCACTTCACAATAACAGCACTTACAGTTGACCGGGGCAGCTCTAGCAGGGCAGAAATTTGACAAACGGACTTGTTGTAAAGCTGGCATCCTATGACGGTGCCACATTGAATGTCACTGAGCTCTTCAGTAAAACCATTCTACTGCCAATGTTTGTCTATGGAGATTGCATGGCAGTGTGCTCAATTTTATACACCTGTCAGCAACGGTTGTGGTTGAAATAGCCAAATCCACTAATTTGAAGGGGTGTCCACATACATTTATAGATATATAGTGTATTTTTGTATTTCATTTTGAATAAATTTATTAAAATGTCTAGGTTAGGTTAGGATAATTAGGTTAAGGTTAGGATAATTAGGTTAAGGTTTGGACACTGGTTTAGGGTTAGTTAAAATGCTCCCTGAAACGATTCCAAAATGACGATGATTTTGATGATTTATGCGTCACTTCCATCCGTAGCTGGTATACCATCTAGCCACAACCTAAAATAAGGGTATGTTGCTAATATCATCTCAGTAGCTAGCTAGATCGCTAGCTTTTTTTTTTTGCAAAAAAAACTAGCCCATTCATTGCACATTGTAAATATCTGACGGCTACTAGGATAGAAAACACAAGACCAAATGCATAAATAAGCCAACAGATATTAGTTAAATAAAATATGGAACAGTAAATTAATGTTCAGTATATCTTTCGTTTTGGATCGAGCTAGCTAGTAGCGAGCTAGCTGACAGCAAAGGTGTCCTCTAGAGATGACGCGCAGGAGCTTGCAGGGATTTGTAGTCTTGCATGATGTCTACTTTGATGCTAATTAGCATTTTCGAAATCTGAGAGTAAATAGAGTCAAATATATTGATAAAAGTCACCTTGTCCGAGAGGGATTTACATGGGTTATCAAAACATCAGAGAAAAAAAAACAGACTTCATTTGAAGTGTTTCTAAAATGGGGGCTACTATTGGAACCATTTCCGCTAGGCTTAATGGGTATTATGACGACAACCCTGTGGGGATCTATAAAGGTTAAATAAATACAAATACATTCTTCCCAAGAGTTACAGCTTTCAAGAGTGACATAATTTGATGGAGATCAAATTACACATGACTAAACTGTAAAAAAACTGAAAGATTAAATGTTTTCTGTCAACACACAATAAGCACTATTAACTGAAAAGATGATATTATAAATTCCCAAGAGTTTCAAGCCACTCACCTTTCTGATAAAGTTGACGTGACATTCGCCCTTCTGGACGGGCGGAGGACAGTCCGGGGGCACCCTGTAGGAGGAGTGGGCCTGACTCCTTTCTGAGGCGTACACTACAGGGGAAAGGAGGCTCACCTTCACAACGTTCTTCCCTTCTCTCAACAACTGGCCTACGCTGAAGTCCTGAAGATCAGGGAAACCATGTTATCAAGTGGTCCTGTGTGGCTCTGCCTCAGTTGGTAAGCATAGTCAGGATTTCGGGTTCGATGCCCTCTGGGGGAGTGGGGGGGGGGTCACCCATATACGAAACATTTACGCACGCTTTGCTGAATGTCGCTTTGGATAAAAGTGTCTGTAAATGGCTTATGTTAGTAATGTTATCTAAAGAGATTGTTGGGCCAGATCAAACACAAATCACTATACATGCATATTATGTAAATGGTAACACAGATTTGACAATTGAACTAAAACTATCATACACACCTTAAATCATACTACAAAATGTGCAATATAAATCATGTTCATACGGGAAATAATATACTTTTTCATACATATCTGCGGAACATGTTGTCCGTCTTTCCCACAACAACTCCATTCAGAGAGATGGACGCTACAGTGTCCACCCCTTCAAACACCAGCTGGACTCTCTGTTTAGCCCTGGAGAAGGGGACAACAAGGTTTATCTTAGAAAAACGGAGGGGTGGCTTCCCGGACACAGATTAATCTTAGTCCTAGACTAAAAAGACAGCTCAATGGAGAATCTCCATAGAAAGTTATTTTTATTCCGAGACGAGGCTTATTCTGTGTCCGGGTGAACCGGCCCTGAAAGACAAGGCTTGTTCTGTGTCCGGGTGAACCGGCCCTGAAAGACAAGGCTTGTTCTGTGTCCGGGTGAACCGGCCCTGAAAGACAAGGCTTGTTCTGTGTCCGGGTGAACCGGCCCTGAAAGACAAGGCTTGTTCTGTGTCCGGGTGAACCGGCCCTGGGAGTGTAAGCTGTGCAAATAGTACCTTAGATCAGTTGAGGCAGAAAATGTAGTGGTGTATGTCCAGTTGTCAAGAGCGATCCACCTGTATGCTACGTCATTGAACCTGAAGTAGAGATCCTGAGAGAGAGAGAGAGAGAGACACAGAGAGAGAGAGAGACAGAGAGAGAGAGAGAGAGAGAGAGAGAGAGAGAGACAGAGACAGAGAGAGAGAGAGACAGAGACAGAGACAGAGAGAGAGAGACAGAGGGAGAGATGCATTTTCATGTAATAAAGGAGGCTACGTCAGTCAGTACGTGTAGCTGCAGCCCAACATGGCGACCGGAGTATGGGCGAGTCGAAAGGAGTGAGTACGGAAAGCGAATCAGCTAATTGGGCAGATTTGTTGCCACTCAAGACCGTTTTGCGTGGCTGATTGGGCTGCACGACGAGTCGATAAGCCGGTGCGAATGACTAGTGCACCGCCATTGGATGGATTTTTTTTCAATCTCAGGATTTTTTTTTCAAGTAGGATAGCAGCCTACACAAGAAATAACTAATATTGATAACCATCTAGATACATGTCATACTCTTTTTGGCCAGACAGCATCAGATACATGGGCTACACATAGAGAGACAGAGGGGCGCTGTTTCGCTCGCTCTGATGTTTTCTCCGGTGAGATAGTTTTAGCCACTTGCAAATTGAAGGAAAGTTGGCAGGTGCACACAATTTTCGTATGCTGGAATAATTTTTGGACTAACGTGCGAAGGAAACCTAGTTTTTGAAGTGATTTGTTTGACAATCAGATGAAAACATCATGACTGGTTGTGTTCATGCCACAATAAAAAGTAATACATTTTTACAGTTAAATTACATGTCTTTACTATAAAACCCATTAAAACTAAACATAAGCCTTGTGAAACAACGTGCTAGCCATGCTATAAAGTTATAGTTAGCCATGCTAGCCATCTCTGCTGCTAGCCATCTCATTTCAGCAACAAAACCCGCTAGGTAAATATTTTTGGTTAACGCTTACTAGTTAATAGAATTGATTCGCCATCTGGCTAGAATAGATGCAAGGTCCTCCGGCTGGTCACTGTAGATGGGAGCCTGGCAGACTGATCAGCCTGCAGCGCCTTCGGAAAGTATTCAGACCCCTTGAGACTTTTTCCACATGTTGTTACGTTACAACCTTATTCTAAAATGGATTCAATCGTTTTTTCCCCCCTCAACAATCTACACACAATACCCCATAATCACAAAGCAAAAACTGTTTTTTAGAAATGTTAGCACATTTATAAAAAATAAAAAACTTATATGACATTTACATAAGTATTCAGACCCTTTACTCAGTACTTTGTTGAAGCCCCTTTAGCAGCGATTACTGCCTCGAGTCTTGTTTGGTATGACGCTACAAGCTTGGCACACCTGTATTTGGGGAGTTTCTCCATTTTCTTCTCTGCAGATTCTCTCAACCACTGTCAGGTTGGATGGGGAGCGTTGCTGCACAGCTATGTTCAGGTCTCTCCAGAGATGTTCGATTGGGTTCAAGTCTGGGCTCTGACTGGGCCACTCAAGGACATTCAGAGACTTGTCCCGAAGCCACTCATGCGTTGTCTTGGCTGTGTGCTTAGGGTCGTTGTCCTGTTGGAAGGTGAACCTTCGCCCCAGTCTGAGGTCCTGAGCGCTCTGGAGCAGGTTTTCATCAAGGATCTCTCTGTACTTTGCTCCGTTAATCTTACCCTCGATCCTGACTAGTCTCCCAGTCCCTGCTGCTGAAAAACATCCCCACAGCATGATGCTGCCACCACAATGCTTTTGGCAAACCCAAAGTGGGCTGTCATGTGCCTTTTACTGAGGAGTGGCTTCCGTCTGGCCACTTTACCATAAAGGCCTGATTGGTGGAGTGCTGCAGAGATGGTTGTCCTTCTGGAAGGATATCCCATCTCCACAGAGAAACTCTGGAGCTCTGTCAGAGTGACCATCGGGTTCTTGGTCACCTCCCTGACCAAGGCCCTTCTCCCCCGATTGCTCAGTTTGGCCGGGTGGCCAGCTCTAGGAAGAGTCTTGGTGGTTCCAAACTTCTTCCATTTAAGAATGATGGACACTGGGTTCTTGGGGACCTTCAATGCTGCAGACATTTTTTGGTACCCTTTCCCAGATCTGTGCGTCGACACAATCCTGTCTTGGAGCTCTATGGACAATTCCTTCGACCTCATGGCTTGGTTTTTGCTCTGACATGCACTGTCAACTGTGGGACCTTATATAGACAGGTGTGTGCCTTTCCAAATCATGTCCAATCAATTGAATTTACCACACGTGGACTCCAATCAAGTTGTAGAAACATCTCAAGGATGATCAATGGAAACAGGATGCACCTGAGCTCAATTTCGAGTCTCACAGCAAATGGTCTGAATACTTATGTAAATAAGGTATTTTTGTATTGATTTACTTTATATAAATATGCAAACATATCTAAAAACCTGTTTTCGCTTTGTTATTAATTAATTAATTAATTAATTAATTAATTAATATGCCATTTAGCAGACGCTTTTATCCAAAGCGACTTACAGTCATGCGTGCATACATTTTTGTGTATGGGTGGTCCCGGGGATCGAACCCACTACCTTGGCGTTACAAGCGCCGTGCTCTACCAGCTGAGCTACAGAGGACCACATGTTATTACGGGGTATTGTGTGTAGATTGATGAGGATTTGTATTTATTTAATCAATTTTAGAATAAGGCTGTAACGTAACAAAATGTGGAAAAAGTCAAAGGGTCTGAATACTTTCCGAATGCACTGTATGTAGCAGCCTGCCAGACTGATTGTGCTAAGGACAACCATATCTACTCGCTGCTAGTGTGATCTTGCAATCGGCGAAACACAAAGGCCACAATAATTGCTACAAATCAGCCTCCCAAGTGGCGCAGCGGTCTAATGTACTGCATCTCAGTGTTTGAGGCGTCACTGATTGGGAGTCCCATAGGGCGGCGTACAATTGGCCCAGCGTCGTCCGGGTTTGACCGGTGTAGGCCGTTATTAAAAATAAGAATTTGTTCTTACTGACTTGCCTAGTTAAATAAAGGTAAAATAAATAAATAAAAATCGCAGTGCTTGAGGAGTCACTAGACCTGGGTTCAATCCCAGGCTGTGTCACAACCGGCCGTGATCGGGAGTCCCATAGGCCGGCGCACAATTGGCCCAGCGTCGCCCGGGTTAGGGGAGGGTTTGGCCGAGGGGGCTTTACTTGGCTCATCGCGCTCTAGCGACTCCTTGTGGCGGGCCGGGCGCCTGCAGGCTGACTTCGGTCGCCAGTTGAACGGTGTTTCCTCCGGCACATCGGCGCGGCTGCCTTCCGGGTTAAGCGGGCGGGTGTTAAGAAGCGCGGTTTGGTGGGTCATGTTTCGGAGGACGCATGACTCGACCTTCGCATCTCCCGAGCCCGTTGGGGAGTTGCAGCGATGAGACAAGATCGCAGTTGGATATCATGAAATTGGGTAGAAAATGGGTGTAAAATACAAACAAAAAAAATATATGCTACAAATCATGACTCCGTTTTTAGATCGGGCAGCAGGCTCAATCAACCAATGACAACATTGGTGGAACTCTCCCTGCGGGAAAAATTCTAAATACCGCTATAGTGCATAATTATGTCTGAAACACCCTCTAATCACTCAGGATTTTGTAGGGAGACTGGAAAAACACCCCACATAGTGTCTCGCGGTGAAGTTTCCACTGAATATCTTACTTAAAAGCTAAAAAGGTTTTGAAGGGGAATAATAACACTGTACTCTATATAGCCATTGAAACGTGTAAATGCCTGCTGAGCTTTATCCAACTGTCTCACACCATCACAACCATAAACATCAACGCATTTTACTCCATCGTTTGTAAACAATGTAATTGTAAATAAACACTTCATAGCTTCAAAACATGGTTAAAACTTTCATTTTGATCTCATGGATTGAGCCGTCCTTACATCCATGGCTCAGTCTATGAATTTGAAGAGGTCAGGGGGCAGGGTACAGTAGACAGGGAAGAGGTCAGGGGGCAGGGTACAGTAGACAGGGAAGAGGTCAGGGGGCAGGGTACATTAGACAGGGAAGAGGTCAGGGTACAGTAGACAGGGAAGAGGTCAGGGTACAGTAGACAGGGAAGAGGTCAGGGTACAGTAGACAGGGAAGAGGTCAGAGGTCAGGGTCCAATAGACAGGGAAGAGGTCAGGGGTCAGGGTACAGTAGACAGGGAAGAGGTCAGGGGGCAGGGTACAGTAGACAGGGAAGAGGTCAGGGGTCAGGGTACAGTAGACAGGGAAGAGGTCAGGGGGCAGGGGACAGTAGACAGGGAAGGGGGCAGGGGACAGTAGACAGGGAAGGGGGCAGGGTACAGTAGACAGGGAAGAGGTCAGGGGGCAGGGTACAGTAGACAGTGAAGAGGTCAGGGGGCAGGGTACAGTAGACAGGGAAGGGGTCAGGGGGCAGGGTACAGTAGACAGGGAAGAGGTCAGGGGGCAGGGTACAGTAGACAGGGAAGAGGTCAGGGGGCAGGGTACAGTAGACAGGGAAGAGGTCAGGGTACAGTAGACAGGGAAGAGGTCAGGGGGCAGGGTACAGTAGACAGGGAAGAGGTCAGGGGGCAGGGTACAGTAGACAGGGAAGAGGTCAGGGGGCAGGGTACAGTAGACAGGGAAGAGGTCAGGAGGCAGGGTACAGTAGACAGTGAAGAGGTCAGGGGGCAGGGTACAGTAGACAGGGAAGAGGTCAGGGTACAGTAGAGAGGGAAGAGGTCAGGGTACAGTAGACAGGGAAGAGGTCAGGGTACAGTAGACAGGGAAGAGGTCAGGGGGCAGTAGACAGGGAAGAGGTCAGGGGGCAGTAGACAGGGAAGGGGTCAGGGGGCAGTAGACAGGGAAGAGGTCAGGGGGCAGGGTACAGTAGACAGGGAAGAGGTCAGGGGGCAGTAGACAGGGAAGAGGTCAGGGGGCAGTAGACAGGGAAGAGGTCAGGGGGCAGTAGACAGGGAAGGGGTCAGGGTACAGTAGACAGGGAAGAGGTCAGGGGGCAGGGTACAGTAGACAGGGAAGAGGTCAGGGTCCAGTAGACAGGGAAGAGGTCAGGGTACAGTAGACAGGGAAGAGGTCAGGGGGCAGGGTACATTAGACAGGGAAGAGGTCAGGGTACAGTAGACAGGGAAGAGGTCAGGGTACAGTAGACAGGGAAGAGGTCAGGGTACAGTAGACAGGGAAGAGGTCAGAGGTCAGGGTCCAATAGACAGGGAAGAGGTCAGGGGTCAGGGTACAGTAGACAGGGAAGAGGTCAGGGGGCAGGGAAGAGGTCAGGGGTCAGGGTACAGTAGACAGGGAAGAGGTCAGGGGGCAGGGTACAGTAGACAGGGAAGAGGTCAGGGGGCAGGGGACAGTAGACAGGGAAGGGGGCAGGGTACAGTAGACAGGGAAGAGGTCAGGGGGCAGGGTACAGTAGACAGTGAAGAGGTCAGGGGGCAGGGTACAGTAGACAGGGAAGGGGTCAGGGGGCAGGGTACAGTAGACAGGGAAGAGGTCAGGGGGCAGGGTACAGTAGACAGGGAAGAGGTCAGGGTACAGTAGACAGGGAAGAGGTCAGGGGGCAGGGTACAGTAGACAGGGAAGAGGTCAGGGGGCAGGGTACAGTAGACAGGGAAGAGGTCAGGGGGCAGGGTACAGTAGACAGGGAAGAGGTCAGGGTACAGTAGACAGGGAAGAGGTCAGGGGGCAGTAGACAGGGAAGAGGTCAGGGGGCAGTAGACAGGGAAGGGGTCAGGGTACAGTAGACAGGGAAGAGGTCAGGGGGCAGGGTACAGTAGACAGGGAAGAGGTCAGGGGGCAGTAGACAGGGAAGAGGTCAGGGGGCAGTAGACAGGGAAGAGGTCAGGGGGCAGTAGACAGGGAAGGGGTCAGGGTACAGTAGACAGGGAAGAGGTCAGGGGGCAGGGTACAGTAGACAGGGAAGAGGTCAGGGTCCAGTAGACAGGGAAGAGGTCAGGGTACAGTAGACAGGGAAGAGGTCAGGGGGCAGGGTACAGTAGACAGGGAAGAGGTCAGGGGGCAGGGTACAGTAGACAGGGAAGAGGTCAGGGTACAGTAGACAGGGAAGAGGTCAGGGTACAGTAGACAGGGAAGAGGTCAGGGGGCAGTAGACAGGGAAGAGGTCAGGGGGCAGTAGACAGGGAAGGGGTCAGGGTACAGTAGACAGGGAAGAGGTCAGGGGGCAGGGTACAGTAGACAGGGAAGAGGTCAGGGGGCAGTAGACAGGGAAGAGGTCAGGGGGCAGTAGACAGGGAAGAGGTCAGGGGGCAGTAGACAGGGAAGGGGTCAGGGTACAGTAGACAGGGAAGAGGTCAGGGGGCAGGGTCCAGTAGACAGGGAAGAGGTCAGGGTCCAGTAGACAGGGAAGAGGTCAGGGTACAGTAGACAGGGAAGAGGTCAGGGGGCAGGGTACAGTAGACAGGGAAGAGGTCAGGGGGCAGGGTACAGTAGACAGGGAAGAGGTCAGGGTACAGTAGACAGGGAAGAGGTCAGGGGGCAGTAGACAGGGAAGAGGTCAGGGGGCAGTAGACAGGGAAGGGGTCAGGGTACAGTAGACAGGGAAGAGGTCAGGGGGCAGGGTACAGTAGACAGGGAAGAGGTCAGGGGGCAGTAGACAGGGAAGAGGTCAGGGGGCAGGGTACAGTAGACAGGGAAGAGGTCAGGGGGCAGGGTACATTAGACAGGGAAGAGGTCAGGGGGCAGGGTACAGTAGACAGGGAAGAGGTCAGGGGGCAGGGTACAGTAGACAGGGAAGAGGTCAGGGGGCAGGGTACAGTAGACAGGGAAGAGGTCAGGGTACAGTAGACAGGGAAGAGGTCAGGGGGCAGGGTACAGTAGACAGGGAAGAGGTCAGGGGGCAGGGTACAGTAGACAGGGAAGAGGTCAGGGTACAGTAGACAGGGAAGAGGTCAGGGGGCAGGGTAGAGTAGACAGGGAAGAGGTCAGGGGGCAGGGTACAGTAGACAGGGAAGAGGTCAGGGGGCAGGGTCCAGTAGACAGGGAAGAGGTCAGGGGGAAGGGTACAGTAGACAGGGAAGAGGTCAGGGTACAGTAGACAGGGAAGAGGTCAGGGTACAGTAGACAGGGAAGAGGTCAGGGGGCAGGGAAGAGGTCAGGGGGCAGGGTACAGTAGACAGTGAAGAGGTCAGGGGGCAGGGTACAGTAGACAGGGAAGAGGTCAGGGGGCAGTAGACAGGGAAGAGGTCAGGGGGCAGTAGACAGGGAAGAGGTCAGGGGGCAGGGTACAGTAGACAGGGAAGAGGTCAGGGTACAGTAGACAGGGAAGGGGTCAGGGTACAGTAGACAGGGAAGGGGTCAGGGGGCAGGGTCCAGTAGACAGGGAAGAGGTCAGGGGGAAGGGTACAGTAGACAGGGAAGAGGTCAGGGTACAGTAGACAGGGAAGAGGTCAGGGGGCAGGGTACAGTAGACAGGGAAGGGGGCAGGGTACAGTAGACAGGGAAGAGGTCAGGGTACAGTAGACAGGGAAGAGGTCAGGGTACAGTAGACAGGGAAGAGGTCAGGGTACAGTAGACAGGGAAGAGGTCAGGGTACAGTAGACAGGGAAGAGGTCAGGGGGCAGGGTACAGTAGACAGGGAAGAGGTCAGGGGGCAGGGTACAGTAGACAGGGAAGAGGTCAGGGGGCAGGGTACAGTAGACAGGGAAGAGGTCAGGGGGCAGGGTCCAGTAGACAGGGAAGAGGTCAGGGGGCAGGGTACAGTAGACAGGGAAGAGGTCAGGGGGCAGTAGACAGGGAAGAGGTAAGGGGGCAGTAGACAGGGAAGAGGTCAGGGGTCAGGGTACAGTAGACAGGGAAGAGGTCAGGGGGCAGTAGACAGGGAAGAGGTCAGGGGGCAGGGTACAGTAGACAGGGAAGGGGTCAGGGTACAGTAGACAGGGAAGAGGTCAGGGGGCAGGGTCCAGTAGACAGGGAAGAGGTCAGGGGGCAGGGTACAGTAGACAGGGAAGAGGTCAGGGGGCAGGGTACATTAGACAGGGAAGAGGTCAGGGGGCAGGGTACAGTAGACAGGGAAGAGGTCAGGGGGCAGGGTCCAGTAGACAGGGAAGAGGTCAGGGGGCAGGGTACAGTAGACAGGGAAGAGGTCAGGGTACAGTAGACAGGGAAGAGGTCAGGGGGCAGGGTACAGTAGACAGGGAAGAGGTCAGGGGGCAGGGTACAGTAGACAGGGAAGAGGTCAGGGGGCAGGGTACAGTAGACAGGGAAGAGGTCAGGGGGCAGGGTACATTAGACAGGGAAGAGGTCAGGGGGCAGGGTACAGTAGACAGGGAAGAGGTCAGGGGGCAGGGTACAGTAGACAGGGAAGAGGTCAGGGGGCAGGGTACAGTAGACAGGGAAGAGGTCAGGGGGCAGGGTACAGTAGACAGGGAAGAGGTCAGGGGGCAGGGTACAGTAGACAGGGAAGAGGTCAGGGGGCAGTAGACAGGGAAGAGGTCAGGGGGCAGGGTACAGTAGACAGGGAAGAGGTCAGGGGGCAGGGTACAGTAGACAGGGAAGAGGTCAGGGGGCAGGGTCCAGTAGACAGGGAAGAGGTCAGTGGGCAGGGTACAGTAGACAGGGAAGAGGTCAGGGGGCAGTAGACAGGGAAGAGGTCAGGGGGCAGGGTACAGTAGACAGGGAAGAGGTCAGGGTACAGTAGACAGGGAAGGGGTCAGGGTACAGTAGACAGGGAAGAGGTCAGGGGGAAGGGTACAGTAGACAGGGAAGAGGTCAGGGTACAGTAGACAGGGAAGAGGTCAGGGGGCAGGGTACAGTAGACAGGGAAGAGGTCAGGGTACAGTAGACAGGGAAGAGGTCAGGGTACAGTAGACAGGGAAGAGGTCAGGGTACAGTAGACAGGGAAGAGGTCAGGGGTCAGGTTACAGTAGACAGGGAAGAGGTCAGGGGTCAGGGTACAGTAGACAGGGAAGAGGTCAGGGGTCAGGGTACAGTAGACAGGGAAGAGGTCAGGGGGCAGGGTACAGTAGACAGGGAAGAGGTCAGGGGGCAGGGTCCAGTAGACAGGGAAGAGGTCAGGGGGCAGGGTACAGTAGACAGGGAAGAGGTCAGGGTACAGTAGACAGGGAAGGGGTCAGGGTACAGTAGACAGGGAAGGGGTCAGGGTACAGTAGACAGGGAAGGGGTCAGGGGGCAGGGTCCAGTAGACAGGGAAGAGGTCAGGGGGAAGGGTACAGTAGACAGGGAAGAGGTCAGGGTACAGTAGACAGGGAAGAGGTCAGGGGGCAGGGTACAGTAGACAGGGAAGAGGTCAGGGTACAGTAGACAGGGAAGAGGTCAGGGTACAGTAGACAGGGAAGAGGTCAGGGGTCAGGTTACAGTAGACAGGGAAGAGGTCAGGGGTCAGGGTACAGTAGACAGGGAAGAGGTCAGGGGTCAGGGTACAGTAGACAGGGAAGAGGTCAGGGGGCAGAGTACAGTAGACAGGGAAGAGGTCAGGGGGCAGGGTCCAGTAGACAGGGAAGAGGTCAGGGGGCAGGGTACAGTAGACAGGGAAGAGGTCAGGGTACAGTAGACAGGGAAGGGGTCAGGGTACAGTAGACAGGGAAGGGGTCAGGGTACAGTAGACAGGGAAGGGGTCAGGGGGCAGGGTCCAGTAGACAGGGAAGAGGTCAGGGGGAAGGGTACAGTAGACAGGGAAGAGGTCAGGGTACAGTAGACAGGGAAGAGGTCAGGGGGCAGGGTACAGTAGACAGGGAAGAGGTCAGGGTACAGTAGACAGGGAAGAGGTCAGGGTACAGTAGACAGGGAAGAGGTCAGGGGTCAGGTTACAGTAGACAGGGAAGAGGTCAGGGGTCAGGGTACAGTAGACAGGGAAGAGGTCAGGGGTCAGGGTACAGTAGACAGGGAAGAGGTCAGGGGGCAGGGTACAGTAGACAGGGAAGAGGTCAGGGGGCAGGGTCCAGTAGACAGGGAAGAGGTCAGGGGGCAGGGTACAGTAGACAGGGAAGAGGTCAGGGGGCAGGGTCCAGTAGACAGGGAAGAGGTCAGGGGGCAGGGTACAGTAGACAGGGAAGAGGTCAGGGGGCAGGGTACAGTAGACAGGGAAGAGGTCAGGGGGCAGTAGACAGGGAAGAGGTCAGGGGGCAGTAGACAGGGAAGAGGTCAGGGGGCAGGGTACAGTAGACAGGGAAGAGGTCAGGGGGCAGTAGACAGGGAAGAGGTCAGGGGGCAGGGTACAGTAGACAGGGAAGAGGTCAGGGGGCAGTAGACAGGGAAGAGGTCAGGGGGCAGTAGACAGGGAAGAGGTCAGGGGGCAGGGTCCAGTAGACAGGGAAGAGGTCAGGGTACAGTAGACAGGGAAGGGGTCAGGGTACAGTAGACAGGGAAGAGGTCAGGGGGCAGTAGACAGGGAAGAGGTCAGGGGGCAGGGTACAGTAGACAGGGAAGGGGTCAGGGTACAGTAGACAGGGAAGAGGTCAGGGGGCAGGGTCCAGTAGACAGGGAAGAGGTCAGGGGGCAGGGTACAGTAGACAGGGAAGAGGTCAGGGGGCAGGGTACAGTAGACAGGGAAGAGGTCAGGGGGCAGGGTACAGTAGACAGGGAAGAGGTCAGGGGGCAGTAGACAGGGAAGAGGTCAGGGGGCAGTAGACAGGGAAGAGGTCAGGGGGCAGGGTACAGTAGACAGGGAAGAGGTCAGGGGGCAGGGTACAGTAGACAGGGAAGAGGTCAGGGGGCAGGGTCCAGTAGACAGGGAAGAGGTCAGGGGGCAGGGTACATTAGACAGGGAAGAGGTCAGGGGGCAGTAGACAGGGAAGAGGTCAGGGGGCAGTAGACAGGGAAGAGGTCAGGGGGCAGGGTACAGTAGACAGGGAAGATGTCAGGGGGCAGGGTACAGTAGACAGGGAAGAGGTCAGGGGGCAGGGTACAGTAGACAGGGAAGAGGTCAGGGGGCAGGGTACAGTAGACAGGGAAGAGGTCAGGGGGCAGGGTACAGTAGACAGGGAAGAGGTCAGGGGGCAGGGTACAGTAGACAGGGAAGAGGTCAGGGGGCAGGGTACAGTAGACAGGGAAGAGGTCAGGGGGCAGGGTACAGTAGACAGGGAAGAGGTCAGGGGGCAGGGTACAGTAGACAGGGAAGAGGTCACGGGGCAGGGTACAGTAGACAGGGAAGAGGTCACGGGGCAGGGTACATTAGACAGGGAAGAGGTCACGGGGCAGGGTACATTAGACAGGGAAGGGGTCAGGGGGCAGGGTACAGTAGACAGGGAAGAGGTCAGGGGGCAGTAGACAGGGAAGAGGTCAGGGGGCAGGGTACAGTAGACAGGGAAGAGGTGAGGGGTCAGGGTACATTAGACAGGGAAGAGGTCAGGGGGCAGGGTACAGTAGACAGGGAAGAGGTCAGGGGTCAGGGTACATTAGACAGGGAAGAGGTCAGGGGGCAGGGTACAGTAGACAGGGAAGAGGTCAGGGGGCAGGGTACATTAGACAGGGAAGAGGTCAGGGGGCAGGGTACATTAGACAGGGAAGAGGTCAGGGGGCAGGGTACAGTAGACAGGGAAGAGGTCAGGGGGCAGGGTACATTAGACAGGGAAGAGGTCAGGGGGCAGGGGATGTTTATGAGGGGGAAGGCAGAAGGAAGTGTGCGACATTAAAAAGAGCACTGACAACAACAAAAGGAATGTACAGTAATATCAGGCATGGGAACTATTCAGATTGTAATTATACAACATGGAATTCAACATGTTACATTTTAATCCCAGATGTACATTTATAAAACTCCCTAGGTCAGCCAATTACTATGAAAAGACTACACAAAAGTATATTTAATGTCTAATCATCTATAGTAGGGCTGGGCAGTATACCTTATTTCACTATATACCGGAATTGATACCCGGACCGGTTTGGCTTTCTACTTTACCTTCTAAAACGACACTTGAATGTTTGGTTTTTTAAATGTGATACGCTGTGTGTAACGTCCATTTTCATAATTTACTACTTGAATCATCTACGTCTCTCTCTCTCCCTCCACACAGACCTAGCCCCGCCCCCTGTCACTCAAGGAGCACATGTGTTGTTCCTCGACCACGAGACTCTTGCGTTCAGTCTACATGGTCAATGCAGCACATGCAACAATGATGCTGTTTCCACTTTGCTTCTTAATATAAATCCACAAGCGTTCTATAATTACACTATTAGTTTGTGTTTCTTACATCTGCAAACAGCTAGTTTGTCTTTTCTTAGCAAGTTGTGGCTAAATTGTGTTAGCCGCTAATGCTAATAGCTAGCTAGCTAATAAATGTACTGATTCAGAGCAAACATAGCTTGCTGATACCAGTGATGGTGTCGGTTTGAACAACAGACCAAAGAGGATCAGGTGAAGCATGAATACAGCAGCTACATGAAGTAGCTACGAGAAAATATTTAATGTAGCAAAAGATTATAGGGTCCCCTAGGAAACACTGACCAACACTTTGGTTCCTACCTGGTCACAATAACTCCTCCCTGGCATTTACTGCCAACTACTATATTCTAACTATATAATTTGAATAATCATTCTATTTCCATGATTCCAACAGCTCACCCAAGTGTTTAGAAGTGTCAGAGCACCTTACCGATCACTGCACCTGTACACAGCCCATCTGAAATTAGCCCCCCCAACTACCTCATCCCCATATTGTTATTTATTTTGCTCATTCGCACCCCAGTATCTCTATTTGCACATCATCTCTTGCACATCTATCATTCCAGTGTTAATACTAAATTGTAATTATTTTGCACTATGGCCTATTTATTGCCTTACCTCCATAACTTGCTACATTTGCACACACTGTATATATATTTTCTGTTGTATTTTTGACTTTATGTTTTGTTTTACCCCATATGTAACTCTGTGTTGTTGTTTTTATCGCACTGCTTTGCTTTATCTTGGCCAGGTCGCAGTTGTAAATGAGAACTTGTTCTCAACTGGCTTCTTACCTGGTTAAATAAAGGTGAAATAAATAAATAATAAAAAGTCAAATCGCAAATGCAACATTTGGTTAAAAATAATGATTTTTTTCCAAAATCGTGCAGCCCTACAGTGCAGGAAATGCAAAAAAATGTATCAAAATGCTGGAAATTATTTTTGGTTGAAGTTTAATTGAACAGTATAAAAATAATCAGAATGGAGAAAGACCCACTGAAATAACTTAGAACGCATGTGTTGACACAACCTAGCGTCACGCACCACTCTTAAAGAAAATGTAGAATTTGTATTATTCAAAAACATAAAACACCGTCAAATTAGAAAAATACCATATGATCTTTTGGACATAAGTTCAAGAATTATATTTATCAACAGAGATGCAGAAGGTGTAAAGGAGAAGAAGTGAAGTGTCGGTTCAAAGTTGTAAAAAATCCATTATTAAAGGAGCCTGACTTCTGTTTCATGATGATGAATTGACGATGAAATAACCACCATATTACAGCGATCATGTTGGTTTTGGTGAGGACCACTTTTTGTGATTACTATACGTAAACTGGCCAGTAGATGACGATAGTATTGGTGACTGCTTTCCTTTCGACCCCCACTCGCCCATACTCCGGTCGCCATATTGTGCTGCAGCTACCCCCTTCTCGCTCACCTGGCTAATCTTAAAATAATGATGAAGTCCAAATCAGTACAAACCAAAAGGGGAAGACGGAAGACATCACGACTATTCTCACCTTGATAAAGCCCTGTTTCAGGAGAGCTGAGTGTACACACCCCGGTACCTCTGCAGGAAGCGACAGAGACCCATTTGAGTTCTGTATGGTCCATTCCCCGTTCAGGCTGAGTTGCTGCTCTTCTCTGGATACATTGTATCCGAAAAGGACGTGAAAACTCCAGACATAATAAAAGACAACAAAAATGCTTCCTCTTTTTCTTAAAGCGCTCATGTTGTGGCTTCTGCAGGAATTTCAGCCAGCTGCAGCGAAAAGTATCTAGTCAGGTTTCGAACATTTGATACGAACCAAATGATTTATCAACATGTATTACTGCATAAAAAAAAAAAAACTTTTAACATCAAACTCTGATTATAAACGTTATAAAAACGCTGTATGTTCTCAGTACAAACGGCTTCTTTCTTGTAGTTAAAAATCATGTGACCATACATATCAGCTGATCCATGGCCCATCACGTGGCAACATCTTCTTCTTCTATGGTATATTGGCGATCGCACAATTTAATGTGCATTCCGCCACCTACTGTGCGGGATGGAAACAGGATTCCCCAAAATGGAATCAAAATACCCCCCAGAAACTACCAAATATATATATATATATATATTAACTAAACTAAAATCAAACAATTTTTCTGGAAACAAATGTATAAAACAGATCTGATCCCTACACAGGCTCAAGGGGAACCTGGGAGGGCTGTTCTTCCGACGCCAGTACCACTTGCAAGTCTTCACTTTTCTGCCGCACCCACAATAATATCGAGTTTCTTAGATTTCTTTGAGACTTGTGCCTTACAGTTTATAACTGTGGCAATGAACGCCACAAAATCCACCTTTTTAACACACAGGGTATCTTGTGACTGGCAGCAAACATTTCCTACAGGCTGTAGTGCGTCCTCTACCATATCTTCACTAACATCACTTGTTTTCTCAATTATTTTAATCGCCTCCACATAGAAGATTCGATTGGTCGCTCTAACTTTTGCCACTCCTTCAGCCTTCCAGGGCACTCCAGGAACGGGATGATGATCCCCACCACAATTGCAACACCGTCGTCCTTCTACACAGCGTTCTTCAATAGACTATGTCCGTCTGCATACTCTTGAAAAATTGCCAAATCCTTTACAATTGTTACACTGCAGTGGTTTGGGGAGGAAAGCGCTCACATTGTTACACTGCAGTGGTTTGGGGAGGAAAGCTCTCACAGCGCATCTTACATAACCAAGCTTCACATGCGCAGGTATTTGCTCTTTATCTCAAAACCACAGGACCGACAGACTTTCTTATTTTTTTCCAGTCACCCAGCGGGTCAGACGCCGGGCACCAACATTCACCCAGTGGGTCAGACGCCGGGCACCAACATTCACCCAGCGGGTCAGACGCCGGGCACCAACATTCACCCAGTGGGTCAGACGCCAGGCACCAACATTCACCCAGCGGGTCAGACGCCAGGCACCAACCACACCTGGAATTCTCTTCAGGTATTCAACCTGAACATCCGTCGTCACCCCTGAGATGACTCCTTTGACGGGTGCTCTTCTCCGAAGTTCAAAACACAAAACTTCTGTTGTCCGGATTCTTTTGAGGCCTCACTGCAATTCTTCAGAAATACAATGAATCAAAATAAGACCACTCCCGGTCACTCTGACAGACTCCACTTTTCCCAGTGCATACTTCACCATTCGACACCTCAAACAGGTCTCCCACATATGCATCTTTACTCAACAAACGCTTCCCAACAAGAAGCGATTCATTATCATTCATACACGTATCCTCCACTCCGATTTTAGACTACTTCCTTTTTGTTCCAGTTTTAGATACTACTGTTGTCCATTCAGAACGTTCATCTTCACCAACCTTGCTCGACGCGCTGCTTGATTCGAACTCATCATCCACTTCTGCCATATTTCCCAATGTGGCAACATCAAAGTCAGGTTTGGAGCAAAATGATTTCCTTCCTCTCATTGGTCAGATGGATCATGATTTATAATAATCAGTGCTTTACAATATGCAATAATAGCCATTAGGAATTTACATGATATACTGAAAGCCTATGGAATTTACATGATATACTGAAAGCCTATGGAATTTACATGATATACTGAAAGCCTATGGAATTTACATGATATACTGAAAGCCTATGGCATTTACATGATATCCTGAAAGCCTATGGAATTTACATGATATACTGAAAGCCTATGGAATTTACATGATATACTGAAAGCCTATGGAATTTACATGATATACTGAAAGCCTATGGAATTTACATGATATACTGAAAGCCTATGGAATTTACATGATATACTGAAAGCCTATGGAATTTACACATCTCTTTTCTGATGGCAGGGATTCGTTTGAATGGATTAACCTGGGGTCTTTCTTACTTCATTTATATAAATATGACACTGATTGATATTACCAGGGCTGTGCACAGACCTTTTGGGGGGAATGTGCAAAAACTGCAACTGCGGTCCCAGACTCAGACTGGGCAGTTATTCCAAGAAGAGGGGAAAGCAGCACAATCTGACGAGGAGGGAAAGCAGCACAATCTGACGAGGAGGGAAAGCAGCACAATCTGACGAGGAGGGAAAGCAGCACAATCTGACGAGGAGGGAAAGCAGCACAATCTGACGAGGAGGGAAAGCAGCACAATCTGACGAGGAAAGTATTTTTTCTAAACCATTTTGAACTCAAATAAATGCTGAATTTATTAACAATGACCAACACAATTCCATTCAAAATAGAAGATTGTTTCTTACAATTGTGGAAAGCCGTTTTAACATCCACACAGTGTATTAGCTACACCCATCTAGTACTGGGCCTACCCCCCACGTTGCCTCCAGAACAGCCTGGACGGGTGACGCCAGGCAGGATGGGGCCATGGACTCACGCTGCTTACGCAAAATCCTGACTCTCCCATCAGCATGATGCAACAGGAACCAGAATTAATCGGACCAGGCGATATTTTTCCACTCCTCAATTGTGTTCACTGGAGCCACTTCTTGTTTTTAGTTGATAGGAGTGTAACCCGGTGTGGTCGTCTGCTGCACATCCATGACAAGGACCGACGAGTGCCGTTCTGCGCCGTTAATTGCCTGTTTGTGACCTGCCTTGTAGCTGCCACTGACTGGATGTCTTTTGGTCTGCCTACGGCGGCCTTTCTCAATATCAAGGCTATGCTCACAGAGTCTGTACATAGTCAAAGCTTTCCTTTGTTTTGGGTCAGTCACAGTGGTCAGGTATTCTGCCAGTGTGTGGACTCTCTGTTTAGAGCCAAATAGCATTCTAGTTTGCTCTGTTTTTTTGTTAATTATTTCCAATGTGTGAAGTAATTCTCTTTTTGTTTTCTCATTTGGTTGGGTCTAATTGTGTTGTTGTTTTTGTTTGTCGCACCATTCTCGGTAATGATAATTACATTTTTGATATCGATAATAGATAAAATATACATCGATAATTACATTTTTGATAAACATTTTGAATTATATCAAAAATAGTTTGATTCAAAATGTCTACATTTTGAGATCAATAATTCCATTTGTATATATATATATATATATATATATACACACACACAAATATTTTTTTACAAATATAAATAATTGTCTCGTTCCACATATATTTAGCATTATTAAGACTTAAGCCGATGTATTGGGCTCCCGAGTGGCGCAGCGGTCTAAGACACTGCATCCCAGTTGAGGCGTCACTACAGACGCCCTGGTTCGATTCCAGGCTGTATCACGACCGGCCGTGATTGGGAGTCCCATAGAGTGGCGCACAATTGGCCCAGCGTTGCCAGGGTAGGCCGTCATTGTAAATAATTTGTTCTTAACTGACTTGCCTAGTTAAATGAAGAAAAAATGTGAAGACGTATGTTGACTTTTACTTGTCACTGTACGGCGTGGTGTGGGCGAGTGGTTTGCTGATGTCAACGTTGTGAACAGAGTGCCCCATGGTGGCGGTGGGGTTATGGTATGGGCAGGCATAAGCTACAGACAACGAACACAATTACATTTTAATCGATGGCAATTTGAAGAGATCCTGAGGCCCATTTTCTTAAGGTATCTGTGACCAACAGATGCATATCTGTATTCCCAGTCACGTAAAATCCATGGATTAGGGCCTAATGAATATATATCAATTGACAGTTGCATGTATATTTTTGTTCAGTATAGTGAGACATGAACTGGGTAGATAGTGGAGTCAAAGATGATCAATATACATTACTGATTTCCTCTCCGTTCAGTGCTGCCTGACTCTCCTCCCCCCCACCCCACCACTCTAGGACCCCCCCTCCCCTTCAACCACTACATATAAACTCAACAGATCGCACACAGGTGTATATAGATCATTTACAGTAGCCAACGATAAAATTGGTAAGAATCTACAAAGTGTTTATGATTTAACTTTTATTGATGGGAAAACTAAAAAAGGCGACAGAGGCACCAGTTGATAAGTTCAACCGTTAGCTCTGCATAACGTCTCAGGGCTACAAGAAGACAGTGTTTTAGGTAGGTGACTTAACTATAAGCTCTCAACTTCTAAAACCATCAAAAAGATAAAAGCTTTAATTTAATATTTTTTTTTACCCCATTTGCCCTGCAATGTATCCACTTCATATGGATAACATCCCCCCTATTACTTATATCTCCATTAACATGCATAAAATACATTACATTTCTTATTTTTTTCTGACTGTGGATGTTGTTGACTCATACCGCAGCATTTTTCTGTCTGTTCACACATCTGGTTATGACGTGGTAAATATTCTCTCAGGCCATGGGGGGGGGGGGGGGGCATTACACTGCTGCCAAACGAAATGGCACCCTATTCCCTATATAGTGCACTACTTTTGACCAGGATCCATAGGGATATTCCCGTAGTAGGGTTCTGGTCAAAAGTAGTGCACTATATATAGGGAATAGGGTGCCATTTCAGACAGCCAACATCACACACACCAGTGGGTGGATCCTGAAGAGACATGTCGGTCGGTCGGTCCGGTCCGGTCCGGTCAGGTGCCTTTAACGTCTTGTGGTTTAGTCTGATAACCAAGGAGGCCAGCGCAGGCAGGCCAGCCGGCACAGCTGTATACTGTTGTTGCATGCTCAACACGGAGAGTTCAGAACCCATGAAAGACTTTACATTACATTTTTTTTTTTGGTTTTTTCCCCCCACTTAAAATGAAAATGGTACACGCCGACTGTCCGAGCAGGAAACACTATCTTTTTAATAGCACATGAATGAAAGAGTGAAAATGTGAGCAAAATGGGTCTAATTCAATAACAAAAACGAGAAGAAAAAAAATTAAAACCAGCAATTGAAGTTTGACTCCAGCTACGACGACGTTCTCCTTCAGATGATCCGTGTCATCACATGGCGTATTTCTGTGTCCATTCTCTTGCTATTCTGCTGTATCTGTAGGAGAGAGAACACAATACATGATGCGGTCCAAATGGCACCCTGTTCCCTATATATATTACACTACTTTTGACCAGGGTCAGAAAGGGGGCCATTTGGGACGCAAACAAATCTAGCTGTTCATCAGGAAATCCAAAACAGACAGTCATCAGAGCAGGTTCAATATCCATGCTGAGGAAAGAAGCCAGTCAGAGATACACATTACATACAACGTTTGTGTTCTGTATAGAACAAATGAACGGCGCCGGAGGAGATTGCTGCCGTTTTACGGAATCCTAACCAATGGTGCTCTTTTGTGTGTTTTTTTCCCCATTGTTTGTAGCTTATTTTGTACATGTTTCTGTCAACCGTCTCTTATGACCGAAAAGAGCTTCTGGACATCAGAACAGCGATTACTCACCTCCAACTGGACAATGATTTTTTTCTTTAACGAGTCGAACGCGAAGGATTTAATGCTGATACCAGACCAGGCCCAAATCCCCGTCATTCACATGAAGAAGAGACGCAGGTCCGGGTGCCTTGTGAGAATTAGTCGGCGAGTGGGTAACGCGCCTCTACCATTCGTCCTATTGGCCAACTTCCAATCACTGGAGAATAAACTGGATGAGCTCCGTTCGAGACTATACTACCAACGGGACATTAAAAACTAATATCTTATGTTTCACCGAGTCGTGGCTGAACGACGACATGGATAATATACAGTTGGCTGGGTTTTCTGTGCATCGGCAGGACAGAACAGCTGCCTCCGGTAAGACGAGGGGCGGCGGTCTATGTCCATTTGTCAATAACAGCTGGTACGCAAAATCTAATATTAAGGAAGTCTCGAGGTTTTGCTCGCCTGAGGTAGAGTATCTCATGATAAGCTGTAGACCCACTATCTACCAAGAGAGTTTATCTATATTTTTCATAGCTGTATATTTATCACCACAAACTGATGTTGGCACTAAGATTGCACTCAATGAGCTGTATAAGGCCATAAGCAAACAGGAAAACGCTCATCCAGGTGACACTCCTATTGGCCGAGGACTTTAATGCAGGGAAACTTAAATCCGTTTTACCTCATTTCTACCAGCATGTCACATGTGCAACCAGAGGGGGGGGGGGGGGGGGGGGGGAAACTAGACCACCTTTACACAACACAGACGTGTACAAAGCTCTCTCACGCCCTCCAAATGGCAAATCTGACCGTAATTCTATCCTCCTGATTCCTGCTTACAAGCAAAAACTAAAGCAGGAAGCACCAGTGACTCACTCAATGCAGAAGTGGTCAGATGACGCAGATGCTAACCTACAGGACTGTTTTGCTAGCACAGACTGGAATATGTTCTGGGATTCATACGATGGCATTGAGGAGTACACCGCATCAGTCACCGGCTTCATTAATAAGTGCGCCGATGACGTCGTCCCACAGTGACTGTACGTACAGACCCCAACCAGAAGCCATGGATTACAGGCAACAGCCGCACTGCGCTAAAGGATAGAGCTGCAGCTTTCAAGGAGCGGGACTCTAACCCGGACGCTTATAAGAAATCCCACTATGCCCTCCGACGAACCATCAAACAGGCAAAGTGTCAACACAGGACTAAGATTGAATCCTACTACACCGACTCCGACGCTCATCTGATGTGGCAGGGCTTGAAAACTATTACGGACTACAAAGGGAAGCCCAGCCACGAGCTGCCCAGTGACACGAGCCTACCAGATGAGCTAAATTACTTCTAAGTTCAATTCGAGGCAAGTAACCCTGAAGCATGCATGAGAGCACCAGCTGTTCTGGACGACTGTATGATCACGCTCTCCGTAGCAGATGTGACTAAGACCTATAAAACCGGTCAACATTCACAAGGCCGCAGGGCCAGACAGATTACCAGTACGTGCACTCAGAGCATGCACTGATCAACTGGCAAGTGTCTACACTGACATTTTCAACCTGTCCCTGTCTGAGTCTGTAATACCTACATGTTTCATGCAGACCACCATAGTCCCTGTGCCCAAGAACACCAAGGTAACCTGCCTAAATGACTACCGACCCGTAGCACTGACGTCTGTAGCCATGAAGTGCTTTGAAAGGTTGGTCATGGCTCACATCAACAGCATTATCCCAGAAACCCTAGACCCACTCCAATTTGCATACCACCCCAACAGATCGACAGATGACGCAATCTCCATTGCACTCCACACTGACCTTTCCCACCTGGACAAAAGGAACACCTAAATGAGAATGCTGTTAATTGACTACAGCTCAGTGTTCAACACCATAGTGCCCTCAAAGCTCATCACTAAGCTAAGGACCCTGGGACTAAACACCTCCCTCTGCAACTGGATCCTGGACCTCCGGACGGGCCGCCCCCAGGTGGTAAGGGTAGGCAACAACACATCTGCCACGCTGATCCTCAACACGGGGGCCCCTCAGGGGTGCGTGCTCAGTCCCCTCCTGTGATCCCTGTTCACCCACGACTGCGTGGTCAAGCACGACTCCAACACCATCATTAAGTTTACTGACGACACAACAGTGGTAGGCCTGATCACTGACAACGATGAGACAGCCGATAGGGAGGAGCTCAGAGACCTGGCAGTGTGGTGCCAGGATAACAACCTCTCCCTCAACGTGATCAAGACAAAGGAGATGATTGTGACAGGAAAAGGAGGGCCGACCATCGAGAGCATCCTGACTGGTTGCATTACCGCCTGGTATGGAAACTGCTCAGCCTCCGACCGCAAGGCACCACAGAGGGTAGTGTGTACGGCCCAGTACATCACTGGGGCCAAGCTTCCTGCCATCCAGGACCTCTATACCAGGCGGTGTCAGAGGAAGGCCCTAAAAATTGCCAAAGATTCCAGCCACCCTAGTCATAGACTGTTCTCTGCTACCACAAGGCAAGCGGTACTGGAGCGCCAAGTCTAGGTCCAAAAGCCTTCTTAACAGCTTCTACCCCCAAGCCATAAGACTCCTGAACATCTAATCATGGCTACCAGGACTGGCTACCCCCCCCCCCCCCCTTTCATTATTTTACTTTAGTTCCTTACTAATCAGTGACCAGGGCCTGTATTCATAAGGAGGGGAGTTCCTTACTAATCAGTGACCAGGGCCTGTATTCATAAGGAGGGGAGGGGAGTTCCTTACTAATCAGTGACCAGGGCCTGTATTCATAAGGAGGGGAGGGGAGTTCCTTACTAATCAGTGACCAGGGCCTGTATTCATAAGGAGGGGAGGGGAGTTCCTTACTAATCAGTGACCAGGGCCTGTATTCATAAGGAGGGGAGGGGAGTTCCTTACTAATCAGTGACCAGGGCCTGTATTCATAAGGAGGGGAGGGGAGTTCCTTACTAATCAGTGACCAGGGCCTGTATTCATAAGGAGGGGAGGGGAGTTCCTTACTAATCAGTGACCAGGGCCTGTATTCATAAGGAGGGGAGGGGAGTTCCTTACTAATCAGTGACCAGGGCCTGTATTCATAAGGAGGGGAGGGGAGTTCCTTACTAATCAGTGACCAGGGCCTGTATTCATAAGGAGGGGAGGGGAGTTCCTTACTAATCAGTGACCAGGGCCTGTATTCATAAGGAGGAGAGTTCCTTACTAATCAGTGACCAGGGCCTGTATTCATAAGGAGGAGAGTTCCTTACTAATCAGTGACCAGGGCCTGTATTCATAAGGAGGGGAGGGGAGTTCCTTACTAATCAGTGACCAGGGCCTGTATTCATAAGGAGGGGAGTTCCTTACTAATCAGTGACCAGGGCCTGTATTCATAAGGAGGGGAGGGGAGTTCCTTACTAATCAGTGACCAGGGCCTGTATTCATAAAGCATCTCAGATTAGGAGTGTTGATCTAGGATCAGGTCCCACCTGTCCATATAATCTCATTCATTATAAACTAATAGGCTAAACTGGCCCTAGATCAGCACTTTTACTCCGAGATGCTTTATGAATACAGGCCCTGATGACGATCAACACCATACATTAACTCTCAATTGCACATCACCTGTGTCATGAAACATCTGAACTTTAAGGTCAATTTAGTTCTCTAATTAAAAATCACTGGCTGGACAATAAGCACCGACAAACCCATTCACCAATATCCATACTCAAGCCTAGCTTTTAGACTACAGCAAAAACACATTTGCTGTCCACACACAACCAAACTAAAGCCTTACAAGGACTGTGGTAGACAGTTGTGGGCTGAGTGATGCGGAAGCTTCTGGAGAATCCAGCGAGACCAGACAACATGCTGCCATAAACACCAAACAACAACCTCCTCTCCACCTTCTGGCACAAACCATACTGCCCCCGTCCATTCAGCCAGTGGGGTTCTCCGTCCATCGCGGGACAGAAATATCTCTCCGGGGAAAAAGAAAGCCGGAGGTTTCATGATTAACTACACATGGTGTGATTGTGGTAACGTACAGGAACTCAAGTCATTTTGTTCTCCCGAGCTGGAATACCATCAATTGCAGACCCAATTACCTAGAGGGAATTTTCTTTGGTCATTGACACAGCCATGTATATCCCCCCTTTAATAAAGGAAATCTGAGGTAACGTTACCAAAGTTCCATCAACACATCTCCTGTGCTACTCGTTCATCGAGAACTCTTGACCATTGCTACTCCTCCTTCCGGGGTGGCTACAAGCCCCTCCCCTACACTTCCTTCGGCAAATCAGATCACGCCTACATTTTGCTCCTCCCCTCCTATAGGCAGAAACCTAAACAGGAAGTACCCGTGGTAAGGACTGTTCAACGTTGGTCTGACCAATTGGAATCTACACTGAGTATATCAAACATTAGGAACACCTTCCTAATATTGAGTTGCACCCCCTTTTGCCCTCAGAACAGCCTCAATTCATCGGGGCATGGACTCTACAAGGTGTCGAAAGCGTTCCACAGGGATGCTGGCCCATGTTGACTCCAATGCGTCCCACAGTTGTGTCATGTTGGATGGATGTCCTTCGGGTGGTGGACCATTCTTGATACACACAGGAAACTTGAGTGTGAAAAACCCAGCAGGGTTGAAGTTCTTGACACAACCCGGTGTGCCTGGCACCTACTACCTTAACCTGTTCAAAAGGCACTTAAAACCTACTTTGAGGAAAACACAGCCGCCGCCGCGGGTCGCCGCCGCCGCGGGTCGCCGCCGCTCATGAGGACTGTGAGCTCTCGTTCTCCGTGGCCGATGCGAGTAAGTCATTTAAGCATGGTAAGGCTGCCGGCATAGACGGCATTCCAAGCCGCATCCTCAGAGCATGTGCAGACCAGCTGGCTAAGAGAACACGCCCCCTTGCTGGCTGAGAGAACACACCCCCCATCCACAGGGCCACAGTGGAGCGGATGAAAAGCTTCAAGTTCCTCGGCAATCTGAAACGGTCCAGCCACGCAGACAGTGTAGTGAAGAAGGCGAGAGCCTCATCCTCAGGAGGCTGAAGAATTTCGGCTTGGCCCCCAAGACCCTCACAAACTTCTACAGATGAATCATTGAGAACATCCTGTCGGGCTGTATCACCGCCTGGTACTGCAACGTCCACAACCGCAGGCCTCTCCAGAGGGTGGTGCAGTCAGCACAACGCATCATCGGGGGCACACTGCCTGCCCTCCAAGACATCTACAGCACCCGGTATCACAGGAAGGCCAAAAAGATCAAAGGGCCTCAGCCAACCGAGCCACAGCCTGTTCACCCCGCTACCATCTAGATGGAGACAGAACAGGTGTACTCACACCACACCATCACACATCTTTCTCTCCCTCACACCACACCCTCACACATCTTTCTCTCTGCTTCGAGAGAGACACTGGGCATTATTCTGCTTCGAGAGAGACACTGGGCATTATTCTGCTTCGAGAGAGACACTGGGCATTATTCTGCTTCGAGAGAGACACTGGGCATTATTCTGCTTCGAGAGAGACACTGGGCATTATTCTGCTTCGAGAGACACTGGGCATTATTCTGCTTCGAGAGACACTGGGCATTATTCTGCTTCGAGACTGGGCATTATTCTGCTTCGAGACTGGGCATTATTCTGCTTCGAGACTGGGCATTATTCTGCTTCGAGACTGGGCATTATTCTGCTTCGAGACTGGGCATTATTCTGCTTCGAGACTGGGCATTATTCTGCTTCGAGACTGGGCATTATTCTGCTTCGAGAGAGACACTGGGCATTATTCTGCTTCGAGAGAGACACTGGGCATTATTCTGCTTCGAGAGAGACACTGGGCATTATTCTGCTCCGAGAGAGACACTGGGCATTATTCTGCTCCGAGAGAGACACTGGGCATTATTCTGCTCCAAGAGAGACACTGGGCATTATTCTGCTCCGAGAGAGACACTGGGCATTATTCTGCTTCGAGAGAGAGACACTGGGCATTATTCTGCTTCGAGAGAGAGACACTGGGCATTATTCTGCTTCGAGAGAGACACTGGGCATTATTCTGCTTCGAGAGAGACACTGGGCATTATTCTGCTTCGAGAGAGACACTGGGCATTATTCTGCTTCGAGAGAGACACTGGGCATTATTCTGCTTCGAGAGAGACACTGGGCATTATTCTGCTTCGAGAGAGACACTGGGCATTATTCTGCTTCGAGAGAGACACTGGGCATTATTCTGCTTCGAGAGAGACACTGGGCATTATTCTGCTTAGTCTCTGCTATAGACCATGATTGTGTGTAAAGGTAACCAACAACGCAGACAGGAACATGTTATAATGTATATCACTTTCCCAGTGACCAAAACTGGTTGAAAATAAGTATTTTCACTGGGTTATACAGAACGAAAATATGAAAGATAAAGTGTGCCCTTCCAGGACACCTGCTGTATAAAATGAGACGGGTGCATTTCCAACAGACAGCAACAGTATAAAAGGACACTTACTTGTCACTATCTGTTTTATAGATGCGCGCGATCTCTGGCACTAGAGGGTCGTCTGGGTTGGGGTCACATAACAGGGAGCAGATGGAGAGAAGAACTGCAGAGGAAGACCGTTACAAGAGTTACAACCCATTTCTCTGTAATGTAACAAGGAACAGGGGCATGGGATTAGATCCCCACTATAGACTACTCTCTCTCTCTGACATCAAGGCCATGCGATGTAGTAATGTCTGATATACAGTATATCCACTGGGGGCACATTCATTCTAGAAAACATCTCCAGAATCTCCATTGAAATAACTTTATAGTCCAGGACTAGGCTTTAATCCGTGTCCAGGAAACTGCCCCATAATGCACCTTTAGTGGATCTGTCCGCCGCAGAGTAGTCCTAACTCACCTTTAGAAATAGTTAACGCCGGAGACCACTGTGATCTGAGAATATCCAGACAGATACTGCCGTTACTGTTAATATTGGGGTGGTAAATTCTTGTGGTAAACGCTAACTGGAAGAGAGAGAGAGAGAGAGAGACAGAGAGAGACACAGAGAGAGACAGAGAGAGAGAGAGAAAGATGAATTCAACAAAATGTTAATACAGTAAATCATGCCCTCCTGCTACCTAACATCAACTACATACAGCACCACCAGGCTGCGGCCTAGAACAATAAAAAATGGCCGTAAGTCTAACCATTTGACACTGATTTAGGAACGAGCCCCTTTGCTAACCTATGTGAGGTGACATGGACCCCTTACCTTGGGGGGTTTGAAAGGATAGTGTGTAGCATGGCCCCTTACCTTGGGGGGTTTGAAAGGATAGTGTGTAGCATGGCCCCTTACCTTGGGGGGTTTGAAAGGATAGTGTGTAGCATGGCCCCTTACCTTTGGGGGTTTGAAAGGATAGTGTGTAGCATGGCCCCTTACCTTGGGGGGTTTGAAAGGATAGTGTGTAGCATGGCCCCTTACCTTGGGGGGTTTGAAAGGATAGTGTGTAGCATGGCCCCTTACCTTGGGGGGTTTGAAAGGATAGTGTGTAGCATGGCCCCTTACCTTGGGGGGTTTGAAAGGATAGTGTGTAGCATGGCCCCTTACCTTGGGGGGTTTGAAAGGATAGTGTGTAGCATGGCCCCTTACCTTGGGGGGTTTGAAAGGATAGTGTGTAGCATGGCCCCTTACCTTGGGGGGTTTGAAAGGATAGTGTGTAGCATGGCCCCTTACCTTTGGGGGTTTGAAAGGATAGTCTGTAGGGAAATGAATGGTCAAGAAGAAAACACCCCCCTGATATGGACTGTCATTCTGAAAGGAGAGAAAGAGCATCACATTACAGTCCATCTGTAATTACTACTGATCACATTTCACTCCAAAAGCCTTTACTTCCAGAAAATGGAATACATTCATCAAACTAGCAATTCAAGAATTTAGAAAATTCTCCCATTAAAGTGGGATATATGACTTGTACTTACAGGTCCCATGATTGTGGCTTGCCAGTGAAACACTGACGGAAGGAGAGAAAGTGAGTTAGTGCACATTAAATGGGTATTATAATCTTTAACCAGTGTTTCTTAACGCTCGTCGCACCTTTGATCAGGGCAAAAACTAAAATATTTCACCCCTTTGGTTCTTCGGGACCAGGATTAAGAAACACTGCCTTCAACAGTTCCACGACAACACGACTAAGACACCTACTGTCATCTCCCACTGGTCCTGCCGAGCACTGTGCCGGAGGGTCACGAGCCAGGTCATTCAGCTCCTGCAAATCAACAAAGAGACGAGGAACAATTAGCTCTGGAAACCAGGCAGACATTTTGAATGATTAAAGCTACACAGTGCCTACCGTTGAGCTCCCATCTGAGAACAAAGAATGAGCGATGGCCTATCAGCCCACAGTAACCTACACCTGGGGCATATTCAGTAGGGCACACCGTAGCAAAACGTCAGCCCATAGTAACCTACACCTGGGGCATATTCAGTAGGGCACACCGTAGCAAAACGTCAGCCCACAGTAACCTACACCTGGGGCATATTCAGTAGGGCACACCGTAGCAAAACGTCAGCCCACAGTAACCTACACCTGGGGCATATTCAGTAGGGCACACCGTAGCAAAATGTCAGCCCACAGTAACCTACACCTGGGGCATATTCAGTAGGGCACACCGTAGCAAAACGTCAGCCCACAGTAACCTACACCTGGGGCATATTCAGTAGGGCACACCGTAGCAAAACGTCAGCCCACAGTAACCTACACCTGGGGCATATTCAGTAGGGCACACCGTAGCAAAACGTCAGCCCATAGTAACCTACACCTGGGGCATATTCAGTAGGGCACACCGTAGCAAAACTTTTGGCAAAGGGAAACAGGTAGTCCCTCCCTGTTTCCGTTGGTTTCCTTCCCTTTGGTGTCTACTAGTAGTAGTGAATACAACCCAACTGTGAGTTGTTCTGAAAGGAAGATGCCATTTCTCCCAGAACCAGTCAGACGGTCATTCAACACCACCTATACAATGAGGCAAGCATAACATCACCTCCGCCACCATGGCAACCACTGATTGAAAGTTGTTGTACTGTACACATTACAGAAAACAGAACTATGGGCTCTGGTCAACAGTAGTACACTATAAAGGGAATAGGGTACCATTTGGGACTCACTAGGGCCGACAGCAAGATGGCGGCTTTTAAGATGTGGGGGCTACGCTCTACCCTGCGGGGGCTCGACACCACAACCACCCACGTACCTTTAGAATTTACACTAAGGGCTTTCTCACAGTAGCCGTGGGGTTATGTAAATGAAGTATCTAGGTCTTGTGCAGGTTACTTTCCCATTGCACGACTTCATTTGGCTGAATCACCCATGCCATGGCAGAAGGCAGATTCACTGAAAGAGAAAGACCCTACCAGGAAACCAAATATTTTGATTATATGAGGAACGTGTTGCCGCAAACAACCAGTGTGTGTGGCCCAAGTCATCGTCACAGCAGTGTACATTCCCCTCAAGCAAATACCACAACGGCTCTCACGGAACTACACTGGGCTTTGTGCAAACTGGAAACCGCATATCCTGAGGCCACACTTATTGTTACTGGGGACTTTAACAAAGCAAATCTGAGGAAAACACTACCGAAGATTTACCAACACATTGACTGCGCCACTAGCACATCAAACTCTCGATCATTGCTACACTCCCTTCCGGGGCGGCTACAAGGCCCTCCCACACCCTGCCGCAAATCAGATCACGCCTCCATTCTGCTCCTCCCTTCCGAGAGGCAGAAACTCAAACAGGAAGTACCCGTGGTAAGGACTGTTCAACACTGGTCTGACCATTCGGAAGATTGTTTTGATCACGCGGACTGGGATATGTTCTCGTCCTCTGTAGCTCAATTGGTAGAGCACGGCGCTTGTAACGCCAGGGTAGTGGGTTCGATCCCCGGGACCACCCATACGTAAAAATGTATGCACACATGACTAAGTCACTTTGGATAAAAGCATCTGCTAAATAGCATATTAATTATTATTACCTCTGAGAATAACATTGAAGTATACACTGACACGGTGACTGAGTTTATCATCAGGAAGTGTATAGGGGACATTTCCACCGTGACTATTAAAACCTATCCAAACTAAACCTGTGGATAGATGGCAGCATTCATGCAAAACTGAACGCACAAACCACCACATTTAACCACAGCAGGGTGACTGTGAATATGGCTGAGTACAAACAGTCCAGTTATGCCCTTTGTAAGGCAATTAAACTGGCAGAATGTCAGGACGGGAACAAAGTGGAGTCAGAATTCAAATGGCTCAGCCACGAGAAGTATGTGGCAGGGCCTCCAGACAATCACGGATTATAAAGGGAAAATCAGCCAAAATCGCGGACACCGACATCTTGTTACCGGACAAGCTAAACACCTTCCACCACCACTCCCCAGGACCGTGAGCTCACCTTCCACCAACACTCCCCAGGACCGTGAGCTCACCTTCCACCAACACTCCCCAGGACCGTGAGCTCACCTTCCACAGCCACTCCCCAGGACTGTGAGCTCACCTTCCACTCCCCAGGACTGTGAGCTCACCTTCCACTCCCCAGGACTGTGAGCTCACCTTCCACCGCCACTCCCCAGGACTGTGAGCTCACCTTCCACCCCCACTCCCCAGGACCGTGAGCTCACCTTCCACCGCCACTCCCCAGGACCGTGAGCTCACCTTCCACCGCCACTCCCCAGGACTGTGAGCTCACCTTCCACCGCCACTCCCCAGGACTGTGAGCTTACGTTCTCTGTGGCCGACATAAGACATTTAAGCATGTTAACCCTCGCAAGGCTGCCGGCCCAGACGACATCCCTAGCCACGTCATCAAAGCATGCACAGAACAGCTGGCTGGAGTGTTTACGGAAATATTCTCTCTCTCCCTATCCCAGTCTGCTGTCCCCACTTGCATCAACATGTCCACCATTGTTCCTGTACCCAAGAAAGCAAAGGTAACTGAACTAAATGACTATCGCCCCGTAGCACTCACTTCTGTCATCATGAAGTGCTTTGAGAGGCTAGTTAAGGATCATATCACCTCCATCTTACCTGACACCCTAGACCCATTGCAATTTGCATACCACCCGAATAGACTTCAGAAGCCAGCAGAGGGAGCACACCCCATCCACATCGACGGAGTGGAGAAGATTAAAAAGCTTCAAGTTCCTCGGCGTACACAACACTGACAATCTGAAACGGCCCACCCCACACAAACAGTGTAGTGAAGAAAGCGCCACAGTGCCTCAACCTCAGGAGGCTGAAGAAATGTGTCTTATAGCCCCTAAGACCCTCATAAACTTCTATAGCACCATTAAGAGCATCCTATTGGGCCTTTTGGACCTAGACTTGGCGCTCCGGTACCGCTTGCCGTGCGGTAGCAGAGAGAACAGTCTATGACCTGGGTGACTGAAGGCCGACCATTTTTTGGGCCTTCCTCTGACTGTCACGTGCCTTTTACTGAAGAGTGGCTTCCGTCTGGCCACTCTACCATAAAGGCCTGATTGGTAGAGTGCTGCAGAGACGGTTGTCCTTCTGGAAGGTTGTCCCATCTCCACAGAGAAACTCTGGAGCTCTGTCAGAGTTTACATCGGGTTCTTGGTCACCTCCCAGACCAAGGTCCGTCTCCTCCCATTGCTCAGTTTGGCCGGGAGGCCAGCTCTAGGAAGAGTCTTGGTGGTTCCAAACTTCTTCCATTTAAGAATGATGGAGTCCACTGTGTTCTTGGGGCCCTTCAATGCTGCAGACATGTTTTGGTACCCTTCCCCAGATCTGTGCCTTGACACAATCCTGGCTCGGAGCTCTATAGACAATTCCTTCGACCGCATGGCTTGGTTTTTGCTCTGACATGCACTGTCAACTGTGGGACCTTATATAGACAGGTATGTGCCTTCCCAAATCATGTCCAATCAATTGAATTTAACAGGTGGACTCCAATCACCTTGTAAATATATCAAGGTTGAGCAATGGAAACAGGATGCACCTGAGCTTAATTTAAAGTCCCATAGCAAAGGGTCTGAATACTTATGTAAATAAGGTTCCTTTTATTTGTAATTCATTTGCAAACATTTCCACAATTTTTTTTTCGCTTTGTCATTATGGGGTATAGCGTGTAGACTGAGGAAAAACAATTATTTAATCCATTTTAGAGTAAGCCTGTAACATAAAATGTGGAAAAGGGGTCTGAATACTTTCCGAATGCGCTGTATCTACAGAAATAAAATAGATCCTACTTCTGTTGCCTGTTTGAGTGTTTGTTTAATAGCCTACTGATTCCTTGAGCACCAACCACAACATGTCGGATAAACAATTTCACAAATTTGGCTGGTTTTTAATTTTATTTAACCTTTATTTAACTAGGCAAGTCAGTTAAGAACAAATTCTTATTTACAACGACGGCCTACACCGGCCAAACCCGGACGACGCTGGGCCAATTGTGCGCCGCCCCTATGGGACTCCCAATCACGGCCGGTTGTGATACAGCCTGGAATCGAACCAGGGGGTCTGTAGTGACGCCTCAAGCACTGAGATGCAGTGCCTTAGACCGCTGGGCCACTTGGGAGCTTTGCTATGCTGTAATAAAGGCTTTACACTTTTTTCTCTCTCTCTCTCTCTCTCTCTCTATCGTTAGAACAGCCTCTAATAATAATGGTATTATTTATAATGTATTGATCTCCTTAATGATATTACTATTACTGTTACGATCATCATTATTATTAGAATAAGTAATGTCATTATCAATAGTAGGCTTAGTATAGCAGCCTTGTCTAACCACCATGGAGCTGTAGGCCTAAGAGCGTGTCCTGTTTAGTCTTAATACCGGAACTTCCTTAGGCCTATATTTCAATACTTATCAGCTATAGTCCTGTATCAATCATACATTCGTACATGTCATCACACAGCATACCAGTCATTCATGATTTGAAATGCAATTAAGCATTTTAGTTGTAAAATAAAATAAAAGCGACTCTTGAATAATTAGCATAAACAACAAATAAACCGTTCCATTTAGGAAATTGCATTCACAAATTAATGCGGCTGGTTTTAGTCTTTGCTATAAAAAAAAACATTTGCTCCTTACCTTATTTTCCTAGATCTCCAGTATCTTCCACACATCTGACTTCCCCTTTACCTCCTGAGCAACCAGTAAACATTCCCCTTTACCTCCTGAGCAACCAGTAAACATTCCCCTTTACCTCCTGAGCAACCAGTAAACATTCCCCTTTACCTCCTGAGCAACCAGTAAACATTCCCCTTTACCTCCTGAGCAACCAGTAAATATTCCCCCGTTTAGAGTTTATTTGTCACTTCCTCTGCATCCATTTTGCTGTCACGTGTTACGGCGTTATAACCAGTTTATTGATGTGATTATGATATGCTATAGGTATTGATCATGTGCATGCAATGCATTACATGTGTCATGTAAAGACAACAAGGGTGTCACGTCTCCTCCCGTTGCTCCCCTCCGGCGCTCTGATTCGCCGGTCTACCGAGCCACCGGTCAGAGCGCACCACCTCGGCAACACCGGAATGGAAACCAAAAACGACTCAAATGAAACCCAACGCACCCTAAAATCACCTCCAGCGCACCTGCACCTCATCACCACCCCTATATAGCCCTGGACTGTTCTGGGTGATGTTGTGTGTGATTGTTAAGCTTCGTGTCGGTTACTCCATCTTTGTTATTTCTCTTCCTCATTGTTAAGTCAACCTTGACCTTGTTAATTCCTGTGTCCTGCCTCTTCGTATACTCAGTACTCGTCACAAAGGGTTGAGGGAATAGGGAATGTTTTCCTAAACAAATGGAGGGATTTCTGTAACAACTTTTCAGTCAGGCTGTAATTATGTTGCATCTTCAGCAATACGGACAGCGTGATAAATACTCAATGTTATGTGGTGTTCGCTGCAGCAGGGAGGAGAGAGAGACGATGGGTGCTAGTCACTCGCAGTAATTTTTAACACAGCGCAGCCAGTCTGAGCCAGGCCCAATCAAAATCAATTGCGGTCGAACTCCCTCTAGTCCTTTGTGCGTCTTAATTATTTCATCAAACAGCGCTTAAAGCATCAGACAAGCTCAGTGCATATACAGTGGGGGAAAAAAGTATTTAGTCAGCCACCAATTGTGCAAGTTCTCCCACTTAAAAAGATGAGAGGCCTGTAATTTTCATCATAGGTACACGTCAACTATGACAGACAAAATGAGGAAAAAAATCCAGAAAATCCCATTGTAGGATTTTTAATGAATTTATTTGCAAATTATGGTGGAAAATAAGTATTTGGTCAATAACAAAAGTTTCTCAATAGTTTGATATATACCCTTTGTTGGCAATGACACAGGTCAAACGTTTTCTGTAAGTCTTCACAAGGTTATCACACACTGTTGCTGGTATTTTAGTCCATTCCTCCATGCAGATCTCCTCTAGAGCAGTGATGTTTTGGGGCTGTCGCTGGGCAACACAGACTTTCAACTCCCTCCAAAGATTTTCTATGGGGTTGAGATCTGGAGACTGGCTAGGCCACTCCAGGACCTTGAAATGCTTCTTACGAAGCCACGCCTTCGTTGCCCGGGCGGTGTGTTTGGGATCATTGCCATGCTGAAAGACCCAGCCACGTTTCATCTTCAATGCCCTTGCTGATGGAAGGAGGTTTTCACTCAAAATCTCACGATACATGGCCCCATTCATTCTTTCCTTTACACGGATCAGTCATCCTGGTCCCTTTGCAGAAAAACAGCCCCAAAGCATGATGTTTCCACCCCCATGCTTCACAGTAGGTATGGTGTTCTTTGGATGCAACTCAGCATTCTTTGTCCTCCAAACACGACGAGTTGAGTTTTTACCAAAAAGTTATATTTTGGTTTCATCTGACCATATGACATTCTCCCAATCCTCTTCTGGATCATCCAAATGCACTCTAGCAAACTTCAGACGGGCCTGGACATGTACTGGCTTAAGCAGGGGGGACACGTCTGGCACTGCAGGATTTGAGTCCCTGGCGGCGTAGTGTGTTACTGATGGTAGGCTTTGTTACTTTGGTCCCAGCTCTCTGCAGGTCATTCACTAGGTCCCCCCGTGTGGTTCTGGGATTTTTGCTCACCGTTCTTGTGATCATTTTGAGCCCACGGGGTGAGATCTTGCGTGGGGCCCCAGATCGAGGGAGATTATTAGTGGTCTTGTATGTCTTCCATTTCCTAATAATTGCTCCCACAGTTGATTTCTTCAAACCAAGCTGCTTACCTATTGCAGATTCAGTCTTCCCAGCCTGGTGCAGGTCTACAATTTTGTTTCTGGTGTCCTTTGACAGCTCTTTGGTCTTGGCCATAGTGGAGTTTGGAGTGTGACTGTTTGAGGTTGTGGACAGGTGTCTTTTATACTGATAACAAGTTCAAACAGGTGCCATTAATACAGGTAACGAGTGGAGGACAGAGGAGCCTCTTAAAGAAGAAGTTACAGGTCTGTGAGAGCCAGAAATCTTGCTTGTTTGTAGGTGACCAAATACTTATTTTCCACCATAATTTGCAAATCAATTCATTAAAAATCCTACAATGTGATTTTCTGGATTTTTTTCCCTCATTTTGTCTGTCATAGTTGACGTGTACCTATGATGAAATGGGAGAACTTGCACAATTGGTGGCTGAATAAATACTTTTTTTCCCCATTGTAGTTGATTTGATTAAAACACATAGGAAGTGTCTATATGGAAAAATAGATGATACAATTTCAACCAATCGATTGTTCGAAAGAACAGACGACTCTCGGTCGACCAAGATTTTGTCTGTCGGGGACAGCCATATTAGTAATGTTTTCATACTGTTTGTCCCACTTCATATGTATATACTGTATTCTAGTCATGGTTCATCCTATATAACTACTGCTGTCCTCTTCATATGTATATACTGTATTCTTGTCAAGGCCATCCTATTGAACTATTGCTGTACATATACTATTCTTCAGATATACTACATATTCTATCCATATACTATTCTTCAGATATACTACATACTCTATCCATATTGTCTATACATCCCATCATATACACAAAACACACACGTGTATATACACACACACACAAAATATACAAAAGTATGTGGACACCCTTCAAATTAGTTGATTGAACGCAACCTGCCCCAATGCATAGTGCCAACTGTAAAATTTGGTGGAAGAGGAATAATGGTCTGCGGCTAGGCCCCATAGTTCCAGTGCTTTCAACTTTTTAGCAACAGTTTGGGGAAGGCATTTTCCTGTTTCAGCATGACAATGTCCCCGTGCACAAAGCGAGGCCCATACAGAAATGGTTTGTCGATATCTGTGTGGAAGAACTTCACTGGCCTGCACAGAGCCCTGACCTCAACACCATCGAACGGCTTTGGGATGAATTGGAACGCTGACTGCGAGCCAGGCCTAATCGCCCAACATCAGTGCCCGACCTCACTAACGCTGTTGTGGCTGAATGGAAGCAAATCCCCACAGCAATGTTCCAACATCTAGTCGAAAGTCTTCCCAGAAGAGTTGAGGCTGTTATAGCAGCAAAGGGGGGACCAACTCCATATTAATGCCCATGATTTTGGAATGAGCTGTTTGATGAGCAGGTGTCTGTTGTATGTATACTGAACTAAAATATAAGCGCAACATGTTGGTTTCATGAGCTGAAATTAAAGATCGCAGAAATTGCTCATACGCACAAAAAGCTTATTCCATCCACCTGGCTGCAGGAATGAGGAGGATTTCTGTCTGTAATAAAGCCCTTTTGTGGGGGAAAACTAATTCTGATTGGCTGGGCTTGGCTCCCAAGTGGGTGGGCCTATGCCCTCCTAGGCCCACCCATGGCTGCGCCCCTGCCCAGTCATGTGAAATCCACAGATTAGGGCCTAATGAATTCATTTCAATTGACTGATTTTGTTATATGAACTGTAACTCAGTAAAATCTTTTAAAATTGCTGCATGTTGCGTTTATATTTTTGTTCAGTATACATTCACATATACATATTAGTACATACATACTGTACTCCAGACTACGACATCGCTCGTCCTAATATTTCTAAATGCCATTATTTTAATTTCTAGATGTGTATATTGTTAGTTATTACTGCACTGTTGGCGCTAGGAACACACATTTCACTACACCCGCAACAACATCTGCAAAATATGTGTATGCAAACGATAAGATTTGATTTTGATTTGTGTTGCATTACCCCATGTTGAATTTAAGTAACTTCATGTGATCCCTTCGAAAACAAAGCTGTTATCAATATGAAACATTAACTACACCTGCTGATGTGTAACTGAGTGACTGATAATCACTGATGACTGTATTCATGTCCACATCTTGTGGCCCCCCAGGGGCCTCTCCATTGGGATATCAATGGCCCAACTTCATCAAATGGCTGTGGTGTCGCTTACAGACGAACAGGTTCAGAGAGGGTACCAGAATTAGATACACACATTTATATTAAGTTATATTGTTAGTGATCTTCCTAGCTAACGTTTTATCAACCTAGCTAGCTACCCCATCCCACCTACATGTACGTTTTGCTAGCTAACGTTTCCGTTAGCATACGTTACCTGTAACTTTTAGCTAGGTCTGGTGAGACGGCTAACAACTAAATTAGTTAGCTGGCAGCACAACAATGATAACTGAAATTCAGTAGCCAACTAGCATTAACGTTGCCTCTGAAATGCTGTTGGTTTTCACTCAGACAGGCCTTGTATCAGAAGTTAGCGGAGTGTCTCGCTTTGAGATAGCCGATGATGATAGCTATAGCTTATTTATTGCCTTACCTCCATAACTTACTACATTCGCACACACTGTATATATATTTTCTGTTGTATTTTTGACTTTATGTTTTGTTTTACCCCATGTGTAACTCTGTGTTGTTGTTTTTATCGCACTTCTTTGCTAGGTCGCAGTTGTAAATGAGAACTTGTTCTCAACTGGGTTACCTGGTTAAATAAAATAAAGAAATAAAATGAAACTCAACTCCAAGGTACGAATTACGATGGAGTTTAACCGCGGCTATGTGGGCGGGCTGGAACTCCGACGTCACTTAACTAGATTGTATCAAAACCTCCATATTTCAGCACCCAAAGGATAGCAGGCAATTACACACGATCGGTCTGTGGAATTACGGGCTATTCGTTGGGTGCTCAAATCAGTAGTTTGATAACTTTCATCAGTAAAAGGCCAAATAGTAAGTCAATGTAACGTTAGCTAACGTTAGTTAGCTAGATTACTAATTTACTGTACAAATAACCAGTTTAGTTAACTAACTAGACTTACACGAGACCCCAAAACCCAAATAACTAGTAATACATACCGTACTAGCTCGTTAACTAGCTAGCTACTACTACCTAACGAGCTAGCCAGTCTAGTGTCAACAAACTGATGGCACAGATGAAAGGGGAAAAGTATATTTGGATATGGGACGGGCGTTAGCTAGCTAGATAGTTAGCCAACTTTAGCCATAATTAACGTTAACTAGCTCGCTAACGACGTACATCGACAATCGAGGTAACGTAAACCTGGCTAACTAGCTACCTAGTTAGTTACCTTATGGATCCTTTTCAGCGCCATCCTCGCTTCGAGAGAGTCGCAATCAATGTTGCAATGCGAATCTTCACCGAGTTTGCCCAACTGGGCAACTGACGCGGTATAACAGGGGAGCTAGCTTGCTGGCCAGGCAAATCCAATGTTAGCTAACGTTAAGCGTCGACCCTAATATAGCTAGCTAGGCTAACGTTAGCTAGATGGCTAACGTACGACTGTGCGTATGCCGCGGCGTCGAAAAACCAAACAGTTCCTTGACAAAAAAAAGCTATCTATCTAATCTTCACTTGAAATAAATCAATACGGGACGACCACGTCTTTATCGTCGTTAACGTATATCTTCCTCCGTAGCTTGTATAAATAACTGTTCTTCCGTAAAATATTAGCAACAAGATGTCGTCTCCGTCCGAAACAACTAGCATGACAGGGAGCTAACCGCTTGCTAGCCACATCATGCATTCCTAATGGGCGGTCCTGTGGAGAACTCCGCCCCAGCCCTTTTTGACCATCATATAATAATATCCCACTAATACGTACCTATTTATGTATTAGGTGACGCATAGTTACAGTAATCACACACACACATCATTTATATACAAAAATAATGAGTAGTTATACATCTCAGCAGTTGGACAACAGGAGCCACTGTTCAATTCTGTGCTTCATACATATCGGTACCGCAGGTATCATAGGAAATTACTTCAAACAACCATAGAGCATCGTGTCAGCAAACATGATTCATTAGTTTATAATCCACAGTAGACAATATGGTAGTTTATGTTATTGTTGGCCTATAAATAAACCTGAAGTGACCATGAACATGGAGCTTTGTACAGTTGACACAGAACTATGATGAGACAATTGCCATTTACAAATGGCAGAACAAATATGCACTTGGTTTTTCTGAGGCAGAATTGTAGTCAAAAGAAAATAACATGCTCCCCAAGAAGGTACTTCATTTTCAGGTTTATGCTACCTTATATTGTTAGCCTGGGTACCAGTCTGTTTGTGCTAACATTCCCCTCCTTGTCATGTTTGGCATGGCAAAGAGTTGGAATGATAGCACAAACAGATCTTCGACCAGGCTAACCTTCTATATCATCATCATTATTATTATGATTATTATTTATTTAATACCAAACGACAACATCACTCCTGCCCAGACCCACCACCACATCACCCCTGCCCAGACCCACCACCACATCACCCCTGCCCAGACCCACCACCATATCACCCCTGCCCAGATCCACCACCACATCACCCCTGCCCAGACCCACCACCACATCACCCCTGCCCAGATCCACCACCACATCACCCCTGCCCAGACCCACCACCACATCACCCCTGCCCAGACCCACCACCACATCACCCCTGCCCAGACCCACCACCACATCACCCCTGCCCAGACCCACCACCATATCACCCCTTCCCAGACCCACCTGCTCACACCCCCATCTCCAGCGCCCGTTTCACACACCACCACATGGCGTCAAACGTCACCATTTTGTTTCTCTCCGTCGCCCACGTACTTTCAACATTTAGATAATAAACATTTGACCTTTCCACTGTGTTAACGATGGAGGATTGGTTGATTTCTAGTTTTTAAGTATACGTTTTTTCAAGATGATTGACAAGGAATGTATCGTCCAACCCATCGGGTATCTCTGCACCCTCATATGACATGTCTTGAAATATGCAAGCAGACGGATTAAAAGTACATTTCCATTGTAATACTTCTGACGGTCAACTTTCTAACTCCGCCCACAACTTTTGGACTTTACAACATTCCCAGAAGCCATGAATTATTGAGTCATTGTTAGTTTTACACTTAAGACATGACTCTGCCATTGTGCTGTAGAATTTGTCAATTTTGTCTCGTGCAATACGTTCTATACATTAGTTTATACTGGATTAAGCGTACTTTTTAGTTATCTGTAATTTAGTTAATTATGTTCCAACTTTCCTTCCATCTTGTGCCAACATCAGTTATATTTAATGTCTTGGTTCCAATAGTTGATATATTTGTTTCTAAGAGGTAGTCAGTTGGATCGGCTCTCTGCTCTCTGCAAGGTTTGGTAGATCTTCCCTATCATATGAATATCATTTACATGTTTTTTTACACTTTTCTGACTCAAATAGGGTTCCCTCAAGATTACTCTGATGTCCAAAAGCATTTCAAGCACATGAATTATTAGATTGTCAGCTGAAGGGTTGGACATTTGTTTTCCAACATTGTTTCACAGGTTTTTCAGTGGACTTGTTGGGAGTTTCCCTTCACCACTCCTTCAAGGTCCCGTTGTGATGGGGTCCCCCCTCCTCTGTTCTGATAGGTCCTGTTGTGATGGGGTCCCCCCTCCTCTGTTCTGATAGGTCCTGTTGTGATGGGGTCCCCCCTCCTCTGTTCTGATAGGTCCCGTTGTGATGGGGTCCCCCCTCCTCTGTTCTGATAGTAGAACTACAGGTCCTGTTGTGATGGGGTCCCCCCTCCTCTGTTCTGATAGGTCCTGTTGTGATGGGGTCCCCCCTCCTCTGTTCTGATAGGTCCCGTTGTGATGGGGTCCCCCCTCCTCTGTTCTGATAGTAGAACTACAGGTCCTGTTGTGATGGGGTCCCCCCTCCTCTGTTCTGATAGTAGAACTACAGGTCCTGTTGTGATGGGGTCCCCCCTCCTCTGTTCTGATAGTAGAACTACAGGTCCCGTTGTGATGGGGTCCCCCCCTCCTCTGTTCTGATAGTAGAACTACAGGTCCCGTTGTGATGGGGTCCCCCCCTCCTCTGTTCTGATAGTAGAACTACAGGTCCCGTTGTGATGGGGTCCCCCCTCCTCTGTTCTGATAGTAGAACTACAGGTCCCGTTGTGATGGGGTCCCCCCTCCTCTGTTCTGATAGTAGAACTACAGGTCCCGTTGTGATGGGGTCCCCCCTCCTCTGTTCTGATAGTAGAACTACAGGTCCTGTTGGCCCATCTGTGTAGCCTAGATCTCTGTCACAGAGTAGGATTTCACCTCTCAGGGCGTGTCCAGTTCTACACTGTATGACCGTGGCCGTCCCCTGTGTTCATGGTTCTGTTGGGTGAGGTCTCCCATCCTGCTCGCAGTCTCAGCCCTTGAGGTCTTTCTGGTTGTTTTCCCTGACAGAGGTCCACAGCTGTTTTCTCCTAGAAGGTTGTTCTCAGTCCTGCAGTTCTGTATAGCCACATTCACTCTAGTCAATACTCGGCCATTCCACTCTTTGGGAGTAGATTGCACTAATAGTCCTTTGGTTATGCAGTCAACCCCTCCGCCGTTGCTCCTGCTCCCCTGAAGGCCTGTGTTGTCCCTGTTGGTAGGATGAGCTCCATCCCAAGGCTCCAGTCTCCAGGACTATCCCCAGAAGAGCAGCTGGACCCTAGGCTGACAAAGCCTACAAAGTCCCCTGTGGAGCTGAAGCGGAGACCCTGGGCAGGCTTCCTGTGTGGGCATCCAGGTCTGTCCTCTCTATCTAAACCTCCCTCTCCCAGGGTCTCTGGCCCTCCTGGTGATCTGGGGAGCCTGGGGATGGCCGGTTAGCTGCAGTTCGTCAACACGGCTGAGCTCATTTCCTGGAAAGGAAGAGATGTGTGTTTTACTGGAAGGAACGAACAAGAACTAGCCAAGCTCAAAACTCTCTCAAAGCTCTCTCCCAGGAACTTCAACCCTCTGACTATTTGGTATGATTAACTATTTGGTAAATCATAATGCCATGACTGTGTTTATACTGTGCCCATATCTATATATACATACAGTGCTTTCAGAAAGTATTCACACCCCTTGACTTATTCCACATTTTGTTGTGTTACAGCCTGAATTAAAAATTGATTTAAAAAAAAAGCCACTCACCCAAATATACACAATACCCCATAATTACAACGTGAAAACATGTTTTTAGACATTTTAGCAAATGTATTGAAAATGTATTACAGAAATATCTAATTTCCATAAGTATTCACGCCTCAGTCAATAGTTTGTAGAAGCACCTTTGGCAGCGATTGCAGCTGTGAGTCTTTCTGGGTGAGTCTCTAAGAGCTTTCCACACCTGGATTGTGCAACATTTGCCCATTATTTTTTTCAAAATTCTTCAAGCTCTGTCAAATTGGTTGTTGATCATTGCTAGACAACCTGTTTCAGGTCTTGCTATAGATATTCAAGTAGATTTAAGTCAAAACTAACTCCGCCACTCAGGAACATTCACTGTCTTCTTGGTAAGCAACTCCAGTGTAGATTTGGCCTTGTGTTTTGGGTTATTGTCCTGCTGAAAGGTGAATTCATCTCCCAGTGTCTGGTGGAAAGCCGACAACCAGGTTTTCCTCCAGGATTTTTCCTGTGCTAAGCTCCATTCCGTTTTTTATCCTGAAAAACTCCCCAGTCCTTATCGATTACAAGCATACCCATAACATGATGCAGCCACCACTATGCTTGAAAATATGGAGAGCGGTACTCAGTAATGTGTTGTATTGGATTTGCCCCAAACATAACACTTTGTTTTCAAGACAAAAAGTTAATTGATTTGCCAAATTGTTTGCAGTATTACTTTAGTGCCTTGTTGCAAACAGGATGCATGTTTTGGAATATTTGTATTCCTTCTTTTCACTCTGTCATTTAGGTTAGTATTGTGGAGTAACTACAATGATGTTGATCCATCCTCAGTTTTCTCCTATCACAGCCATTAAACTCTGTAACTGTTTTAAAGTCACCATTGGCCTCATGGTGAAATCCCTAAGTGGTTTCCTTCTTCTCCGTTAACTGAGTTAGGAAGGACGCCTGTATCCATTCAAAGTGTAATTAAATAACTTCCCCATGCTCAAAGGGAAATTCAATGTTTGCTTCTTTAATTTTTACCCATCTCCCAACCGATGCCCTTCTTTGCCGAGGCATTGGAAAACCTCCCTGGTCTTTGTGGTTGAATCTGTTTGAAATTCACTGCCGGGGTACAGAGGTGAGGTAGTCATTCAAAATCGTGTTAAACACTATTATTGCACACAGAGTGAATCCATGCAATGTATGTGACGTGTTAACCCTTCAGACCCCAATATAATGATAGAATGCTGCTGCAGATTACTGAGACATGGCTCAAAAACAAAGAACAAATGACAATTACAAGGTGACGTAGTTTTAAAGAGCACGACCTCTTCTTTAATATGACACCCCATTCAGGTCAAGAGGAATAACACTTATTTTGTCCTCCAGTGTGTAAAGACACGCACTATCAAACAACGATTAACACTCAACACAGCGAAAAACCCCTAGAGTATTTAAATTGCAGTAAATTTGACTAAATTACTCACTCAATATGTACTAAGTATAATATATAATACTAATAAATATTATGTACATATGAATAAAACTATTATCCAAAATGTGACCAGAGGACAATATTCAGAAAGTATTTCAAAACACAAAATAGGCTATTTGATTAACAACAATTGTAACTTCTGTAACAATGTAAAAATGCAAAACAACTATTCAGAGACTATTTCAAAATGTAGATAACCTCCCTCAATAAGATTTAGTGAAGACCATGCCTGATCTTCCTGTCCGGTTTTGCGCCCCCTTGGGGTCGTGCGGTGGAGGAGATCTTCGTGGGCTATACTCAGCCTTGTCTCAGGGTAGTAGGTTGGTGGGCTATACTCAGCCTTGTCTCAGGGTAGTAGGTTGGTGGTCTGTTGATATCCCTCTAGGGGTGTGGGGGCTGTGCTTTGGCAAAGTGGGTGGGGTTATATCCTGCCTGGTTGGCCCTGTCTGGGGGTATCGTCGGACGGGGCCACAGTCTCAGCCTCCCCCCTGTTTCAGCCTCCAGTATCTATGCTGCAATAGTCTATGTGCCGGGGGGCTAGGGTCAGTCTGTTATATCTGGTGTTATTCTCCTGTCTTATCCGGTCCTGTGTGAATTTAAGTATGCTCCCTCTAATTCTCCCTCTCTCCCTCCCCTCCCAGAGGACCTGAGCCCTAGGACCATGCCTCAGGACTACCTGGCCTGATGACTCCTGTCTGTCCCCAGTCCACCTGGTCCTCTCTCCCTCCCCTCCCAGAGGACCTGAGCCCTAGGACCATGCCTCAGGACTACCTGGCCTGATGACTCCTGGCTGTCCCCAGTCCACCTGGTCCTCTCTCCCTCCCCTCCCGGAGGACCTGAGCCCTAGGACCATGCCTCAGGACTACCTGGCCTGATGACTCCTTGCTGTCCCCAGTCCACCTGGTCGTGCTGCTGCTCCAGTTTCCACTCTTCTGCCTGCGGCTATGGAACCCTGACCTGTTCACCGGACGTGCTACCTTTTCCCGGACCTGCTGTTTTCAACTCTCTCTCTCTCTACCGCACCTGCTGACTCGACCTCTGAATGCTTGTGTCGTATATGATGAATGGTGGTCATTATTGCTGTCAACAAAAGGAGTCTGCTCATACTGAACATTGATCATAAGGTTTATTCAGACCACAAGCTTCAGCATGAGTTTACAGACACGCGTGGTCCGGAGAGCAGTGTCCTCCAATTCTAATGTCTGCTCTGTCCTATCTTCTTCGTTCACCCCTATTTATAACCAATGCAACAAGATGGGCTCCCTCTTCTGGCCAGTTTACAATACACTTCCTGTCTATTATATGTTACATTATACTAACCATTGTCTTGTGATACTAACATAACCAACATTCCATTTCGTCATGAAAAACATTTAACAAAGGCATAATCTTCAGATACGATATTCCCCCCTTTCGAGACGAAATAAACGTCTCGAAAACAGAATAAGATTATGACGATCAACCATTTATCTCATTGAGTATCTTTAACATTAAACCAAACACATTCTCCTCTAGAGTGTAAATACCTTTCTATGAAATACCTGTTTATGAAGTGTGAAATACATTACTATGACATATGAAGAAATCTCTATGGAGTGTAAGAGCGAAAAACTGTCCAGGCAGCCATCCATCCATATCAATCAAGACAGTAAAATTCTCTCACGGTCCCTCTGCCCCAGGCAACCACCGTCGGTACTCCAGATAACCTCATTAACCATGTAAATGCATTTGAAACTATGATGCAATTAAATACACATGTAAGCCCCTGCAAACATGCAAACAAAATCCTATCCATAAACATCCATTGTACGGCTGGTCAACCCATAGGACCGGACAATGAAACTCTCCCTTCCTAGCCTCTCTGTCCCTAAACATTCACCGAAATAAACAAAAACATCTAAGATCCTCCCATGTATTCAATAACATCAAACATCATTCTACAAAAATTAATACCTGAGACTATTACACAATTATGTATTACACATGTCTATATTTCATTGCAAACACTGGAATGTAGTCCACTACACTTCATCTCCCTGTAGTGTCCTCTTCCAATGGACTTGTTGATGATGGAATCAGCCACACCCTCCTTGTTTCATCTCCTCCAGTCATATTGTCCCTTCATATTGTCTTTGTTTGAGTATTCCAATCTCCACATGTTCTCCCAAATGCTTCTGGAATGACAAGAAAATAAACGACCAAACAGTATCTTTTCCAAAAAACACTTTCAAATTAAACATCAATATCCACTAAGACTATAAACCTGATATATAAATGATGCATGAATCACATAAACCCATTCCCCCCTTGATTCATAAATCATACTAAACATCACACTAATATTGGAAAAAAAAAAAAAAAAAATTTAAATGATCAAATAATCAAAAAGGATATTTATCCATCAGTAGTCCATCTAGATCCCCTCGTCCATCTTCGTCCAGATCAGGAACAATCAACAACGGCATCTGAGTGTTGTCTCCAGGCACCACTTCTCCAACCTATCTCAATCTCATAACTTTCTCAAAAGTCAGTACAAACATCACACAGTGTTATCAAAGCTGTCATTAACCCATCACTACCCCTACTGGCCTAATTGATCTTGCATCCTCTCAGATCTCCCAAACACATCCCTTATAATGCATCTATAACCCCAGTGATATTATCTGAACTATCTGGACTCAAAAGATAACTAATATTTATCAATATGATCTTCCCAAATGTTACACCATACCATGAATAAAGTCCCCCCTTCTCCCTTAGACTTATTCTTCAATGATAGGCTTGAAGACTATGACATGTCGCCATGTCACCCTTTTAACCCTAGATTTAGCTGTGTCCAATGCTATCCCTCTTATAATGGTAAAACCTCATATGGAAGCTTCAACGTTGACATGTAACAAAATCCTTTTCATCCATAATGTAAGACTATATATTTTATCATCACAAACCCACCAAATATCTCTAAAATTCTCCATAGTTACATTGTCAGTCAAAAGCTAATCGTTCAACCATCAAAGTCCTGCTCTTCTTACTCCCTGGTATATTAAAAATTACATTATATTTGTCATCTCTAACCTTATGTTAATCCCTTCCAAAGTTATCATCTAACATCCCAATCTGATCTTCCCATAAACACACCCTTTACCTCATGTTTTATTAGAACAAAAACAACTTTTAGCCCTCAATATTTCACCTGAATACTTCAGGGTTCCGTTGTTATCTGATTTTACTTTCCATCTAACAATTCCCATAGGGTAATCCATTTACCCAAGAACACTACCTAGGCTTAAACCACTGTTCTGACAACAACATTATTTTATCTGTCAATGACTGTTGCCGACACCACAGTCATGACAAAGCATAACCCTGACCCACACCTGATAGAGGCCGCGCGACCGTCTAACACGTCTTGGGCTGGCACCCCCAACAGACATCAACCCTCAAGATTCCTCACTGATTCTTACAGAATGAGTTAATCTATCTCTAATTTCCACAACAGACGAACAAGCGGCACTGCAGATACCTCTTCCCGTCCGTCATCAAAATCAAAGACCTCATCCTGCAGCCCCATGATGAATCTATATTCTCCATTTCAGATTAATCTATATTGTTTCTATCTGCTCTCCTATTTTAACCCCATTCGTACCATAACCTCCTGAGTCCCTCTTGCTACCTCTAATTTCAGAACAGTTGTTGTCGGTGTCATCCTTCCTACATTTGCTATTGCCATCGTATCATTAATCCCTTCCCCAAAGTTACCATTAACGTTGTTGATTTAGTTGATTAATTAAAACCCTTAATTCCTTCTAGTGGAAAAGCTACCAATATACTCTGTGTATTATTTACTGTTTGAGTGACTACTGTAATCTACACTTCCTGAACTCCCTTGGTGACTGCGGAAGCTTCAACAGACCTCAACTCTTCCATTATAAGCATCACTTTATGAATTACATAGCCCTTTACCCAATAATTCCCAACCAAAACAAATTCTAATGCTTGCACTAGATAAGTACACATATTCTCCCTGACCTTTCTCTGTAACATTACGCAACATAAGTGAACAGTCACTCCTAACCCTCTTCTAAACTATACCTCCTTTTACTCCTGGTCCTGATAACAACACTTATTCTCCATAATTATCTCTCCATATGAGAGAAACGTCCCCATCCTAAACCCTAATAAGTATTTCCCCCCCTAAAATTGGTGCTGTATTGGTTCCCTTATAATCAAATGCAATATATTTATGACTTTAATACCTATCAATGTTGAAAGAGTTAAATTGCTTCTTACTGTTGTTATAATAGCCTCACGTGTTGATGTCCTTAGTTACTCCTAGTTTTCCCCCAGTTTTCCCCTAAGACTTTGAACTCTTTCCTTGTACTTCCATCCCTCACCACTAGTGTCACTTTTTCCCCAAATCTCAGTCCTATCTCTAAATCCCTGACTTTCAAACTTTTGATTACACAAAATACACCTATAATGACCTTGATCTCCCTGCTGGAAACTGTAAATATAGACACTCAATCACCCTCAAATCATTCAGCAACACATACTTTCTCAATGCATCTGCCCCTATCAGATCTAAACTCCTACCATATCTTCCCACTAAACTTTAAAATGTCCTTCATCACTGTTCTCTCTCTCTCTTTCTACTACCTTTGAAACTTAGCTTACTGTCTCAAAGTTCCTTCAACCCTAATCTACTCCTAACTTATTTTAATCTAATCTTTTCTCTCATAACATTTAAAACCTTTTCCCCTGACTTATTGACAAAATCTCCTACCACCAAATGTTTAGACTACGTGATTGGGAAAGTTCCCCACCTGCTTCTGACTCATTACACACAGACTTGGCAAAACGTCTAAACACCTTTTAGCCTAGCCTGAAATCTCTTAGTGTAAGAATGTAACCCAGAATAAACAGTCACCCTATTAAGTTTATTTTCCCAGACAGATTGTCTAACAGGTAATCTAATACATTATCATCCTTCCTATGATATTATCTTTTAAGCAAATGATTCCCAAAAAACCCTACTTCTTAAAATATTCTACCAGACAGTCAGTCGTCTAGTGTACATGTTATTGTACGCTTCAATTTACACCATGCATCTCTTTCCACAATGTCATTGGTATATTGTCTCTTTTAATTCCTATTTGACTTCTATAGCAGAGCTCAATTGATTCCTTAAGAGTAATTAAACTGTTTTACAACTTCCAATCCCTATCCTAACCTAATTAGTTTATTTTACAGAGTGATATGTTTAACCTCTTTAGACTGAACCCAGATAAGTTTTCCCCCTATTCACTATCACTTCTAATGGTCAGTTGTTTTTACTTCAATTGTTGGCTATTTTCTCTTCTCCTCTAATCGAGGCTCTCAGCAATGCACCCCCCTTCCGGATCTCCTCTAGACACTAACAGGTAATCTTGAATTGCCCCTGTATCTTCCTTAAAAATGTTCTCTGTTCTTCCTCCTAACTTGTTGCATGAACAGGTAAAGTACCCAATCTGTCCATAATTATACCAGTCTTCTGAAAGTTGCTGAAAGTGTAGCTGAAATATTCCTCCTTCTTCTTTGTTCTTCTCCCTCTCCAATTCTGTGTCTGTCCAGAAACTGGTGGTCGATATGGAACATCTGGTCCCCCCTTGGCTGGTACAATTGCCTTTGATATTGTTCAGTTAAAGCTGTAACAGTGATTGTTGATTTGATTCACTCTGATTCTTCATAACCAACACTTATTTTCTTCTTCTCCACCACCCGTTATAAGTTGTATTTGATTGAGTTTTCTTCGTCCTGTTGTTCTCGTCGTTGACATATCAGTATTCTTCAAAAGGTTCTCTTCTAAGTTCTGTCCTCGAAATATCATCTTCTTACCAGTGGCCTTTCCTTTGGCCTCACTGTATTATTCTTCTCCTTCAATTCTTGAGGTCTTCATCCAGTCGTGTTACTTCTTCCACTTCTCCATTTCTTCTTTCCTCTCTTGCCACTTCCCTCTGATCACAGAGTCACCTCCACCCATGACCTCTCATCAACATCATCCTCTTCTCCTTCACGTTCCAGACATCTCATTTTCTTCCGTCTTCTGGATTCATCTTCATCGTTATTTCTGCGGGTACCCTATCTATTATCTATATTTCTGATGCAATAATCACTCCTGGAGGATCATTGTAAGCTGAGAATAAACATCCCTAAGCTCTACTTTTTAAACCTATCTTATCGCTGACATATTTTATCAATTTCTGTTTGAGAATGAAGGGCAACTTTTGTTTCACTTGCCGGATAACCTAGCCACACTTTAATTAAAGGATTACCACTATTTCAACCCGTGTAATGACTTTCATAGTCCTGATATCTTTTTCCCCATTGTAACAAGCCTTTCTATTCCTTTATTGTGAACTATGTTATTCTAGACTGTATAACCTAAAGCTTACCCCCTTAAATTATTAATATAACCCTAACAACTCCAAATAAATCCTGAATAATTAAACCCAATTTTATTCCTATATCCTATGTCACCAACTTATCAATTAGTGTTGAGTATATTACCACAACCCATCAAATGCAAGTAAATTAGTCAACTTCAAAGCAATCCCAAAAACAAAGCCTCCAACCCTTCAATACTACAATCCCCATAAACCCCCTTGCTCTATAGGCCCTTGCACTATAAGCACCTAATTATCTTAAATTTAAAGAATAATGTCAATCCTTGATTCCCAACCCAACTGTAATTAAACCCCAGTGATGCACATAGCCTCCAAAATGCAATTTTTAATGAAATAGTATTTGCCAAGCCTATGTAAAATTGTCATAACATCACATATTCTGTTAGGATGATTTTGTAACCATAATCAGTACCAAAACCTTTTTGACTTGATCCTCTGCCGCGTGACGTGACCACTTCCTGTATCTCCTCGCTCCCCCTCTCTCCTGTCTCTCATGACAAGGGACAAAGACACAAGAACAGCTTTTAGTAGTTAATGCCATCACTGAGTATTTCCAACCATTCAATATTCATTCGTTCTACATTATTCACTCTAAGACTAAACTCAGAACTAAATAGATCGCTCAAAAACATTATTTTAATCCGTTATTTAATTATTTAATTCAATCCATTATAATCCATTATCCTATATTTAATTTATAAATTCAATAGACTACAAAACAAGTTTCCTCTTTAACCAATCGCAGTTTAAACTAGAATCATCATGTTAAAATCTCTTTATGCGTATTTGTTCCGTCGTCTGTGTTCCTCTGTCTCCCCCTGCAGTTTAACCAATGTGTTGTTTTACAGAATTCCACGCATGCGCAAATATCATTTTAAAATTAAACGCATCCCCATACATTTACTAAATAGATCGCTCCAAACCATTTCATTTAATTTTAATCGTCTTATTTTAATTAATTATACTCCGTCAACATATATTTGATCTATAAATGTACTACATCTCGCCAAATAGTTTAACGTTCACATAACAGTTACTTTTAACGATTTTAAAAGAGTCGTGTTCACCTTTCTTTTCCGGTAGCCATTAAACCCCTGAAAGAGGAAACCCCTGAAAAGGAAACCCCAAACAAACATATGACCTTACGCCACCATTTTGTTTCGTCGACCGCATGTCGTAGATTTAGTGCCGTAAACCAAAACGTGTCCTAATCTCGTGTCATAAACTCCCCCTTTCTGTAGTGTAGTGTCGCAAAATTAAACGCATGCGCACAACCATTCAAAAATACCTTTCCCCGTGAAAGAATGATTCTCTACTCTCTCTCCCCAAATAGAAAGAATAACAGCCAGCTGTAACTTCCCATTTCCCCCTTATAGTCAAACAACATTTAACAGCGCTCACAAAACATACAACCTGACTTACAGACAGTGACAAGTTTAAGAGACTTTAATCCATCGCAATGGAATCTCTAAGGATATCCGTTAGCATGTAGCATGCAACACAATTAGCCTTCAACCTTAGCATTTAGCTTAGCCTAAGGTACACCGTGGCACAAAACACAATTAGCATGTAGCATTTAGCATTAGCCTTAAGCATTGTACCACGTGGCCCGAACCATACAATCAAGCCTTAGCCACGAGGCACCACGTGGCCTGAAACAATCCAGCATTAACACCAACCTCCAGCTAACTGCAGCCTACTAGCTATACAAATGAACACCCCGCACCGCGGCCCAATCATTGTCCATGATTATCAATAATATCTCCTTCTAACTTTTTGTTGCCTTGAAAGATGAATCTCATATCAAGCGGTTATCCCCAACATATCTCCCGTCGGCTATAGACGAAGTATAACATAAATACAACCATTCACTTCATAATTCCCGCTTAAGGAATCAACCTGACCCATCTAACTAAGTCCGGATTTGTAGCCCATTCCTAAAGAATCGCCTCGATCAAGAGGTCTTGTCCAGATTCACGGTGCTCTAACTATGCAGATATCTTCCCAACATTATTCTCTACCAATCCATTTGTACAATCCATTGTTGTAAACAGCGTTTACACATCAACCAAATTTAAAATATTTTCGTTCAGACTCCCAGTTAACAGCCATAACGCCACCCGAAACACGGTCGTAAGGGTACACTCCTCCAGTGTACATAAGCAGTAACAAAACCAACAACTTAGCTGTGTCTAGTCGGGTCATGACTCCAAATCAAAGTCAGCCTGAGTTAGCTTGATGACTCCAAATGCAGCAAAGAAGGATTGCATCATCCCTCCTGGCAAGCTCGCCATTCTGTCGTATATGATGAATGGTGGTCATTATTGCTGTCAACAAAAGGAGTCTGCTCATACTGAACATTGATCATAAGGTTTATTCAGACCACAAGCTTCAGCATGAGTTTACAGACACGCGTGGTCCGGAGAGCAGTGTCCTCCAATTCTAATGTCTGCTCTGTCCTATCTTCTTCGTTCACCCCTATTTATAACCAATGCAACAAGATGGGCTCCCTCTTCTGGCCAGTTTACAATACACTTCCTGTCTATTATATGTTACATTATACTAACCATTGTCTTGTGATACTAACATAACCAACATTCCATTTCGTCATGAAAAACATTTAACAAAGGCATAATCTTCAGATACGATACTTGGCTATGAAAAGCCAACTGACATTTACTCCAGAGCCTGGTTCCTCTCTAAGTTTCTGCCTTTCTAGGGAGTTTTTCCTAGCCACTGTGCTTCTACATCTGCATTGCTTGCTGTTTGGGGTTTTAGGCTGGGTTTCTGTATAGCACTTTGTGACATCTGCTGATGTAAAAAGGGCTTTATAAATACATTTGATTGATTGATTGATTGATGCCTGACACAAAATGTAGATAACCTCTCTCAATAAGATTTAGTACAGAGCAGGCCTGACAACATGTAGAAATAGACTCAGCAAAAAAAGAAATGTCCCTTTTTCAGGACCCTGTCTTTCAAAGATCATTAATAATAATCCCTCTTCCTTCCTCTTCCATTTTCTCAACCGTACTCGCTCTCTTCCTAATAAGGGGTTTTCTCAACCGTACTCACTCTCTTCCTAATAAGGGGTTTTCTCAACCATACTCACTCTCTTCCTAATAAGGGGTTTTCTCGATGAGAGACGAAAGACGAGTCTAACTGAGTCTCATATTACATCCCAGCTCTGAATCATGCATATTTCAGATCCTGAGGGGAACATAAGGAACTAATGCACCCAACTTCTGCCAGCACTGCAACTTAACCTTTCTACATTAGCTCTGACAGCCAGAGGTTTCTCAATAAAAAACAACAACATGACATTCTCTCCTGCTACCATTGTACAGAATGACCTTCTCCCTAACCTAGCACCGACATCCTGCTCTGAGACAGTGGATATAGTGCATTCCAGATATAGTGTGCAGGTCTGTGCAGATAATATGATTGTTTGTGGTTCCTGAGACTTGTCAAAACATTGTTAAAGGGATCCTTCGGGATGTTGGTAATGAAGCCCTTTATCTACTTCCCCAGAGTCAGATTAACTCGTGGATACCATTTTTATGTCTCTGCATGCAGTTTAAAGGAAGTTGCTAACTAGCATTAGCATGCTAGCTGTTCCTGTAGACTTCCAGTCATTGCGCTAACGCTAGTTAATATTGGCTCACGAAACTGCCTCTAACTTCATACTGGACGCAGAGACATAAAAATGGTATCCACAAGTTAGTGCAGAGTCTGGAACGAACCCTTGATCTAGACTGCTGGTCCCAGATCTGTTTGTGCTATCATGTCAACTCCAACAAGGAGTGCCAAAGAGTGGTATGATGACACAAACAGACTGGTACCCAGGCTATCCCTGGTCCACCGTGTGTTGTGTAACCTCTCCAGGCTCCACCACTGGGTCTGAGGTCGCTGAGGTTTGATGACAGCAAGATCCAGGCTCCACCAATGGGTCTGAGGTCGCTGAGGGTTGATGACAGCAAGATCCAGGCTCCACCACTGGGTCTGTAGTCGCTGAGGGTTGATGACAGACAGTTCCAGACTTCATCTTACCTTTCGGATGTAACTGGACTACGTAATGAACCAAAGCGTTCGTTTCTATGCTGGTTGCTTGGCTCTATTTTACCTCGTAGCGGTCGCGGAGGACAGAGGACGCGGGCAGTTCTAATTCTATTTAACCTCAGTAGCGCTCGCTCAGTCCGCGCAAATGTATTACATCCGAATCGCTCTCCAAGGACGGTGTTTTTGATGGTGACTACCTGCAGACTATACTGCTTCAGAAGACCGAAAAGACTGAAAAGAGAACACTCTTTCTTTACCATATAGTTGTCTTTATATAAGAAAATTGCTAGCTACTTATTTAACATAGCCTGCCTTGTCAGCTAGCTAGCTAGCAAGTTTTAATTAGCTAACTGCTATTGTAGTTTTCTGTTTGTACGTAGCTTGCACTTTAATGGCATCCCTCGAGGAGATTTTATTTTCGCTTTCCAACCAGGCGAAGCACGATGAAGGTACCACTGATCTTGACAAGAGGCGCAACATTAGTAGAGGGGCAGAGAAATTCACAATTCAGGGTAACGTTAAGTAGTTAACTTTATTAGATCACTGGAAGGATTTATTGTACAACCATTTTTCAACACTTAGCTATCTAGTTGGTTAGTTATACATTTAGTTACAGTGCATTCGGAAAGTATTCAGACCCCTTTACTTTCAAATTTTGTTACGTTACAGCCTTATTCTAAAATTGATTATATATTGTAATGACCTGACTAGATCATAAAAGAACAACTGTCCAGACAGAGGATTGAGTTTACGAATGGACGGTTTATTAAACCAACTTTACACAGGCTACTGTTTGGCCGTAGCCCACGCCAAATAAATGAAAGATAACCCACAAGCCAATCGTGACCTTCTCTTGTGAAGCCCAGACGTAAAAAGAGAGAGAACAAAGGCTAAACCTGGTCTTAACTTCCAATGCTCCATCCCCCTGCCCAACCCCCCTCCACGCCACTCCGCCAACCGCCAGGATGCCCGGCATCAGAACATTCCAGGCATTCCCGTGATTGGCAGATAGCAGGTTGATTGACATGTCGGACCCCGCGAACACTGGGTACTGGTAGGTACAACACAACCATCTACTAGCCTAACACATAACACACAGCTGTCTGTGCGGGTCGCTACAATATATATATTTTTAAATCCTCATCAATCTACACACAATACCCCATAATGACAAAGTGAAAACAGGTTTTTAGAAATTTTTGCACATTTATTAAAACAAAAAAATTGAAATACCTTATTTACGTAATTATTCAGACCCTTTGCTATGAGACTCGAAATTGAGCTCAGATGCATCCTGTTTCCATTGATCATCCTTGAGATGATTCTACAACTTGATTGGAGTCCCCTGTGGTAAATTCAATTGATTGGACATGATTTCGAAAAGCACACACCTGTCAATATAAGGTCCCACAGTTGACAGTGCATGTCAGAGCAAAAACCAAGCCATTAGGTTCATTGGAATTGTCCTTAGAGCTCCGAGATAGGACTGTGTCGAGAAAAAGATCTGGGGAAGGGTACCAAAAAATGTCTGCAGCATTGAAGGTCCCCAAGAACACAGTGGCCTCCATCATTCTTAAATGGAAGAAGTTTGGAACCACCAAGACTCTTCCTAGAGCTGGCTCTTCCCAAACTGAGCAATCGGGGGAGAAGGGTCTTGGTCAGGGAGGTGACCAAGAACCCGATGGTCACACCGACAGAGCTCCAGAGTTCCTCTGTGGAGATGGGAGAACCTTCCAGGACAACCATCTTTGCAGCACTCCACCAATCAGGCCTGTATGGTACAGTGGCCAGACGGAAGCCACTCCTCAGTAAAAGCACATGACAGCCCTCTTGGAGTTTGCCAAAAGGCACCTAAAGACTCTCAGACCATGAGAAACAAGATTCTCTGGTCTGATGAAACCAAGATTGAACTATTTGGCCTGAATGCCAAGCATCACGTCTGGAGGAAACCTGGCACCATCCCTACAGTGAAACATGGTGGTGGCAGCATCATGCTGTGGGGATGTATTTCAGCGGCAGGGACTGGGAGACTAGTCAGGATTGAGGGAAAGTACGGAGAGTTCCTTGATGAAAACCTGCTCCAGAGCGCTCAGGACCTCAGACTGGGGCGAAGGTTCACCTTCCAACAGGACAAGGACCCTAAGCACACAGCCAAGACAATGCATGAGTGGCTTCGGGACAAGTCTCTGAATGTCCTTGAGGGGCCCAGCCAGAGCCCGGACTTGAACCCAATCGAATATCTCTGGAGAGACCTGAAAATAGCTGTGCAGAAACACTCCCCATCCAACCTGACAGATCTTGAGGATCTGCAGAGAAGAATGGGAGAAACTCCCCAAATACAGGTGTGCCAAGCTTGTAGCGTCATAACCAAGAAGACCCGAGGCTGTAATCGCTGCCAAAGGTGCTTCAACAAAGTACTGAGTAAAGGGTCTGAATACTTATGTAAATCTGATATTTCCGTTTTTTTTTGTTTTGTCATTATGGGTATTGTGTGTAGATTGATGAGAAAAACTATTTAATCCATTTTAGAATAAGGTTGTAACGTAACAAAATGTGGAAAAAGTCAAGGGGTCTGAATACTTTCCGAATGCACTGTATCACATAGTTAGTGCAGGCTGAAATATGGTGCGTTGGGATATATGGTGCGTTGGGATATATGGTGCGTTTGGATATATGGTGCGTTTGGATATATGGTGCGTTGGGATATATGGTGCGTTGGGATATATGGTGCGTTGAGATATACAGTGAGGGAAAAAAGTATTTGATCCCCTGCTGATTATGTACGTTTGCCCACTGACAAAGACATGATCAGTCTATAATTTTAATGGTAGGTTTATTTGAACAGTGAGAGACAGAATAACAACAACAAAAATATTTGAAAAACGCATGTCAAAAATGATATAAATTGATTTGCATTTTAATGAGGGAAATACGTTTTTGACCCCTCTGCAAAACATGACTTAGTACTTGGTGGCAAAACCCTTGTTGGCAATCACAGAGGTCAGACGTTTCTTGTAGTTGGCCACCAGGTTTGCACACATCTCAGGTGGGATGTTGTCCCACTCCTCTTTGCAGATCTTCTCCTAGTCATTGAGGTTTCGAGCCTGACGTTTGGCAACTCGAACCTTCAGCTCCCTCCACAGATTTTCTGGCTAGGCCACTCCAGGACCTTAATGTGCTTCTTCTTGAGCCACTCCTTTGTTGCCTTGGCCGTGTGTTTTGGGTCATTGTCATGCTGGAATACCCATCCACGACCCATTTTCAATGCCCTGGCTGAGGGAAGGAGGTTCTCACCCAAGATTTGATGGTACATGGCCCCGTCCATCGTCCCTTTGATGCGGTGAAGTTGTCCTGTCCCCTTAGCAGAAAAACACCCCCAAAGCATAATGTTTCCACCTCCATGTTTGACGGTGGGGATGGTGTTCTTGGGGTCATAGGCAGCATTCCTCCTCCTCCAAACACGGCGAGTTGAGTTGATGCCAAAGAGCTCGATTTTGGTCTCATCTGACCACAACACTTTCACCCAGTTCTCCTCTGAATCATTCAGATGTTCATTGGCAAACTTCAGACGGCCCTGTATATGTGCTTTCTTGAGCAGGGGGACCTTGCAGGCGCTGCAGGATTTCAGTCCTTCACGGCGTAGTGTGTTACCAATTGTTTTCTTAGTGACTATGGTCCCAGCTGCCTTGAGATCATTGACAAGATCCTCCCGTGTAGTTCTGGGCTGATTCCTCACCGTTCTCATGATCATTGCAACTCCACGAGGTGAGATCTTGCATGGAGCCCCAGGCCGAGGGAGATTGACAGTTCTTTTGTGTTTCTTCCATTTGCGAAAAATCGCACCAACTGTTGTCACCTTCTCACCAAGCTGCTTGGCGATGGTCTTGTAGCCCATTCCAGCCTTGTGTAGGTCTACAATCTTGTCCCTGACATCCTTGGAGAGCTCTTTGGTCTTGGCCATGGTGGAGAATCTGATTGATTGATTGCTTCTGTGGACACGTGTCTTTTATACAGGTAACAAACTGAGATTAGGAGCACTCCCTTTAAGAGTGTGCTCCTAATCTCAGCTCGTTACCCTGGAGCCAGAAATCTTTCTGATTGAGAGGGGGTCAAATACTTATTTCCCTCATTAAAATGCAAATCAATTTATAACATTTTTGACATGAGTTTTTCTGGATTTTTTTGTTGTTATTCTGTCTCTCACTGTTCAAATAAACCTACCATTAAAATTATAGACTGATCATTTCTTTGTCAGTGGGCAAACGTACAAAATCAACAGGGGATCAAATACTTTTTTCCCTCACTGGATATATGGTGTGTTGGGATATATGGTGCGTTTGGATATATGGTGCGTTTGGATATATGGTTGCTATGCTATCTGGTAACAAGTATTCGTTGTTATGTAACAAGTGTTGAATTCCATGTTGTATACAGTGGGGAAAAAAAGTATTTAGTCAGCCACCAATTGTGCAAGTTCTCCCACTTAAAAAGATGACAGAGGCCTGTAATTTTCATCATAGGGACACGTCAACTATGACAGACAAAATGAGAAGAAAAAAAATCCAGAAAATCACATTGTAGGATTTTTTATGAATTTATTTGCAAATTATGGTGGAAAATAAGTATTTGGTCAATAACAAAAGTTTCTCAATACTTTGTTATATACCCTTTGTTGGCAATGACACAGGTCAAATGTTTTCTGTAAGTCTTCACAAGGTTTTCACACACTGTTGCTGGTATTTTGGCCCATTCATCCATGCAGATCTTCTCTAGAGCAGTGATGTTTTGGGGCTGTCGCTGGGCAACACGGACTTTCAACTCCCTCCAAAGATTTTCTATGGGGTTGAGATCTGGAGACTGGCTAGGCCACTCCAGGACCTTGAAATGCTTCTTACGAAGCCACTCCTTCGTTGCCCGGGCGGTGTGTTTGGGATCATGGTCATGCTGAAAGACCCAGCCACGTTTCATCTTCAATGCCCTTGCTGATGGAAGGAGGTTTTCACTCAAAATCTCACGATACATGGCCCCATTCATTCTCTCCTTTACACGGATCAGTCGTCCTGGTCCCTTTGCAGAAAAACAGCCCCAAAGCATGATGTTTCCACCCCCATGCTTCACAGTAGGTATGGTGTTCTTTGGATGTAACTCAGCATTCTTTGTCCTCCAAACACGACGAGTTGAGTTTTTACCAAAAAGTTATATTTTGGTTTCATCTGACCATATGCCATTCTCCCAATCCTCTTCTGGATCATCCAAATGCACTCTAGCAAACTTCAGACGGGCCTGGACATGTACTGGCTTAAGCAGGGGGACACGTCTGGCACTGCAGGATTTGAGTCCCTGGCGGCGTAGTGTGTTACTGATGGTAGGCTTTGTTACTTTGGTCCCAGCTCTCTGCAGGTCATTCACTAGGTCCCCACGTGTGGTTCTGGGATTTTTGCTCACCGTTCTTGTGATCATTTTGACCCCACGGGGTGAGATCTTGCGTGGAGCCCCAGATCGAGGGAGATTATCAGTGGTCTTGTACAGTGGGGAGAACAAGTATTTGATACACTGCCGATTTTGCAGGTTTTCCTACTTACAAAGCATGTAGAGGTCTGTCATTTTTATCATAGGTACACTTCAACTGTGAGAGACAGAATCTAAAACAAAAATCCAGAAAATCACATTGTATGATTTTTAAGTAATTAATTTGCATTTTATTGCATGACATAAGTATTTGATACATCAGAAAAGCAGAACTTAATATTTGGTACAGAAACCTTTGTTTGCAATTACAGAGATCATACGTTTCCTGTAGGTCTTGACCAGGTTTGCACACACTGCAGCAGGGATTCTGGCCCACTCCTCCATACAGACCTTCTCCAGATCCTTCAGGTTTTGGGGCTGTCGCTGGGCAATACGGACTTTCAGCTCCCTCCAAAGATGTTCTATTGGGTTCAGGTCTGGAGACTGGCGACTGGCTAGGCCACTCCAGGACCTTGAGATGCTTCTTACGGAGCCACTCCTTAGTTGCCCTGGCTGTGTGTTTCGGGTCGTTGTCATGCTGGAAGACCCAGCCACGACCCATCTTCAATGATCTTACTGAGGGAAGGAGGTTGTTGGCCAAGATCTTGCGATACATGGCCCCATCAGTCGTCCTGTCCCCTTTGCAGAAAAGCATCCCCAAAGAATGATGTTTTCACCTCCATGCTTCATGGTTGGGATGGTGTTCTTGGGGTTGTACTCATCCTTCTTCTTCCTCCAAACACGGCGAGTAGAGTTTAGACCAAAAAGCTCTATTTTTGTCTCATCAGACCACATGACCTTCTCCCATTCCTCCTCTGGATCATCCAGATGGTCATTGGCAAACTTCAGACGGGCCTGGACATGCGCTGGCTTGAGCAGGGGGACCTTGCGTGCGCTGCAGGATTTTAATCCATGACGGCGTAGTGTGTTACTAATGATTTTCTTTGAGACTGTGGTCCCAGCTCTCTTCAGGTCATTGACCAGGTACTGCCGTGTAGTTCTGGGCTGATCCCTCACCTTCCTCATGATCATTGATGCCCCACGAGGTGACATCTTGCATGGAGCCCCAGACCGAGGGTGATTGACCGTCATCTTGAACTTCTTCCATTTTCTAATAATTGCGCCAACAGTTGTTGCCTTCTCACCAAGCTGCTTGCCTATTGTCCTGTAGCCCATCCCAGCCTTGTGCAGGTCTACAATTGTATCCCTGATGTCCTTACACAGCTCTCTGGTCTTGGCCATTGTGGAGAGGTTGGAGTCTGTTTGATTGAGTGTGTGGACAGGTGTCTTTTATACAGGTAACGAGTTCAAACAGGTGCATTTAATACATGTAATGAGTGGAGAACAGGAGGGCTTCTTAAAGAAAAACTAACAGGTCTGTGAGAGCCGGAATTCTTACTGGTTGGTAGGTGATCAAATACTTATGTCATGCAATAAAATGCAAATTAATTACTTAAAAATCATACAATGTGATTCTCTGGATTTTAGATTCCGTCTCTAACAGTTGAAGTGTACCTATGATAAAAAATTACAGACCTCTACATGCTTTGTAAGTAGGAAAACCTGCAAAATCGGCAGTGTATCAAATACTTGTTCTCCCCACTGTATGTCTTCCATTTCCTAATAATTGCTCCCACAGTTGCTTTCTTCAAACCAAGCTGCTTACCTATTGCAGATGCAGTCTTCCCAGCCTGGTGCAGGTCTACAATTTTGTTTCTGGTGTCCTTTGACAGCTCTTTGGTCTTGGCCATAGTGGAGTTTGGAGTGTGACTGTTTGAGGTTGTGGACAGGTGTCTTTTAAACTGATAACAAGTTCAAACAGGTGCCATTAATACAGGTAACGAGTGGAGGACAGAGGAGCCTCTTAAAGAAGTTACAGGTCTGTGAGAGCCAGAAATCTTGCTTGTTTGTAGGTGACCAAATACTTATTTTCCACCATAATTTGCAAATAAATTCATTAAAAATCCTACAATGTGATTTTCTGGATTTTTTTTCCTCAATTTGTCTGTCATTGTTGACGTGTACCTATGATGAAAATTACAGGCCTCTCTCATCTTTTTAAGTGGGAGAACTTGCACAATTGGTGGCTGACTAAATACTTTTTTTCCCCCACTGTACATTACATTTGTCATTTAGCAGACGCTCTTATCCAGAGCGACTTACAGTTAGATACGGTGTGGGTACGCTGTGGGGGTAGGCTCGTCTACATGATGAGATGATCATGGATAAGAGTGAATATTAGTATTTGTCAAACGGAAGTCAAGCGTCGATCATCACGTCACCAGAATAAGACCCTCAATATTTATTGTAAAAGAGCATGGTTATTATATCAACATTTGCGCATAAATGCGTTTTCCTCCACCATTTCTTGCATAATTAATTTTACTGACACCATAAGATCCCACCGTGTCAAACCTACAAATGATCTGTTGGCATTTATAAAATTGTACCCGAAACGACCTGTTTCCATCACAGCTGTCGTAATTATTTTGATACGGTATAACCTATAATCATTCACAGGGAGCATCCCAAATGGTACCCTATATGGTACCCTATTCCCTATATAGTGCACTACTCCCATATGGGCCCTGATCAAAAGTAGTGCACTATGTAGGGAATAGAGTGCTATTTGGTATGCAGCAACTAACAATCCCTCAAATGAACCAACAGAAAGCTGAGGAACCATAGCTTCAACAGAAAGCTGAGGAACCATAGCTTCAACAGAAAGCTGAGGAACCATAGCTTCAACAGATAGCTGAGGAAGGTCTGCTGTCATTCACGTAGCTCTGGTCCATGGCGTTACGTCACTACTCCACCATGTAGTGGAGGAACACGCACTAACGCCCTGGACCAGAGCTATCCTTCATCCATCCAGGTCCACAATACAACACAGATTCATAATGACTTATTCGACAAGGTCAGGTGGTCCCTTCTCCGTTTCAGTTAGTTGTCTTCCGTTTGGTGCCTAATGAATGTGACCCAGGACCAAACGTTGTGGAAAGTAGAAATGGCATGAATAGAGCCGATGTGATTCCTTGTTCTGAACGTCAGAGAGAGACGTGTTCGTTCTACATATTTCTATCCGAGCGCTCTAGAACGTTGCGCCCTGCTGAACGCGTCCCCAGGTGATGTCATCCACACCTTAGTCCTGGCTACAATCTTTAGACAGGTGAAGTCCAGGCTACAATCTTAAAAACAGGTGAAGTCCTGGCTACAATCATAAGACAGGTTCTGGCATTGATGACTCAGTATTGACATACCTTCCTTGAACTCAAACAGTAGAGCAGATTGATGAAGGCGAAGGCTCCTATCGATCACCAGAGGGTTATTCATTAGTAACACAGGCTCCTATCGATCACCAGAGGGTTATTCATTAGTAACACAGGCTCCTATCGATCACCAGAGGGTTATTCATTAGTAACACAGGCTCCTATCGATCACCAGAGGGTTATTCATTAGTAACACAGGCTCCTATCGATCACCAGAGGGTTATTCATTAGTAACACAGGCTCCTATCGATCACCAGAGGGTTATTCATTATTAACACAGGCTCCTATCGATCACCAGAGGGTTATTCATTAGTAACACAGGCTCCTATCGATCACCAGAGGGTTATTCATTAGTAACACAGGCTCCTATCGATCACCAGAGGGTTATTCATTAGTAACACAGGCTCCTATCGATCACCAGAGGGTTATTCATTAGTAACACAGGCTCCTATCGATCACCAGAGGGTTATTCATTAGTAACACAGGCTCCTATCGATCACCAGAGGGTTATTCATTAGTAACACAGGCTCCTATCGATCACCAGAGGGCTATTCATTAGTAACACAGGCTCCTATCGATCACCAGAGGGTTATTCATTAGTAACACAGGCTCCTATCGATCACCAGAGGGTTATTCATTAGTAACACAGCCTCCTATCGATCACCAGAGGGTTATTCATTAGTAACACAGGCTCCTATCGATCACCAGAGGGTTATTCATTAGTAACACAGGCTCCTATCGATCACCAGAGGGTTATTCATTAGTAACACAGGCTCCTATCGATCACCAGAGGGTTATTCATTAGTAACACAGGGTCCTAGCGATCACCAGAGGGTTATTCATTAGTAACACAGGGTCCTATCGATCACCAGAGGGTTATTCATTAGTAACACAGCCTCCTATCGATCACCAGAGGGTTATTCATTAGTAACACAGGGTCCTATCGATCACCAGAGGGTTATTCATTAGTAACACAGGCTCCTATCGATCACCAGAGGGTTATTCATTAGTAACACAGGCTCCTATCGATCACCAGAGGGTTATTCATTAGTAACACAGGCTCCTATCGATCACCAGAGGGTTATTCATTAGTAACACAGGCTCCTATCGATCACCAGAGGGTTATTCATTAGTAACACAGGCTCCTATCGATCACCAGAGGGTTATTCATTAGTAACACAGGCTCCTATCGATCACCAGAGGGTTATTCATTAGTAACACAGGCTCCTATCGATCACCAGAGGGTTATTCATTAGTGCAAAACCGTAGCAAACAAAAACAAGAGTTTCTATTGGACAAAATTCGGGCAGTCCCTCCCTGTTTGCTTCCGTTTGGTTCGTAGTGAATAAACCCCAGATTAAATATAACGCTAATCCAGGTTACGTAACATTATAACAAGGTGTTATAAGCAGATGTTATAGCCAGGTATTACTCAGTATTTATGCCTAAATTATAATACATAAAGGAATGGTTTCCCAGTCACAGATTAAGCCTAGTTCTGGACTAAAGATAGTTTTTCGATGGAGATTCCCCATTGGGCTTGTTTTTTAATCCAGGCTTAATCTGTGTCTGGTAAACCAACCAAAAGTCTCCCAGACACTAACCCAAAATCAATGTTGTAAGCCATAGCAGCAGTAACAGACAGTTACGGCAGGTAGTTTGGTGGTTAAGAGCGTTGTGCCAGTAACCGAAAGGTCGCTGGTTCTAATCCCCGAGCCAACTAGGTGAAAAATCTGTCGATGTGCCCTCGAGCAAGGCACTTAACCCTGATTGCTCTGGATAAGAGCGTCTGCTAAATGACTAAATATGTAAATGTAATAAAACAGCAGTCACACAACAGCGATTGGAACTGGAGCAATAAAAAACATTCAAATCATCAAGACAATGGAGAGAAGGTAGAAAGTGTTAGGTGAGAAGTCAGAAAGAAGGCTGTGATAGGTCCTTTAAAAACTGAGGCTAGAGGTTACAGGTCAGAGTGATTGTGCAAGCAGAGAAAGGGGTGTAGGGTGAAGACGCTGATCTCGGGTCGGTTTTGTATTTCCACCACTAAATGGTTAAGGTTAGGGGAAGGGAAGCTAATCTGTACCCAGGGAAACTTCACCCCGGAGCGCAGAGTAGCAGTACCCGCTGAAAGGTCTGGATGGTATACAGTAGAGGACCTGTGATCAACTAGGAGCCTGTGATCTTCAAGGCATTACTAGTCGATCACCAAACATTTCTGTAGAAAAGCCAATGATAAAGGCTTGAGCTCCTTTAATTTCTTTCTTTGTGTTGCCCTGTTGGCGGTAGGTGCACTTGGTCCAGAAGCCCTGGGCACCGGGGTAGGCAAAGTGTTCCCATTTTGAACCATTTCATGACTGAAAAGAAACTCCCCTTACTGGTGGACCGGGAGATCTGTTGCTAAATCGAGTGCGCCTACTGCGCTGGCCAATCGGATTGCTCAAATCACCGTGCCAACAGCTTCCACGACCCTGGCCACAACAAAGTTTGATACTAGCCTGTGACATTTTATAACTTTTAACACCTTGACCAGAGAGAAACTGTCAAAGAATACAGCAAAGAGCTGCTGTTTTTACGAGTGAGTTCATGTTAAAGTTTTTATTCAACACTGTTTTTATTCAACACTATTACAAAAACAGAAATTACACTTCTCCCTCTGTCCACATACACTGCAGCTGCAATGAATGAGTAGCCAAGTGTATCGATAGCCCTGCATCTTTATTATTATTAGCAGCTTGTCCTGTATATTTTAATATCGAGTAATATTTCACTTTCTCTGGTCGTAGGAACAACATGAATTTGTGGATGAGGCTGATGAGGTGCGGGTTGAGTTTCACCATCAGGTGGAAGACGGTGTCCCCATCTCTCTGTTCAGTCTCACCGGAGGAAGGAGAGATCAGGGACCGTGAGAGGAGGACCCTCTGCTGCTCTCTCCCTCCCTCCGCTGAGACTAATGCCGTGTTCAAAACAACTAGGAACTCGGAAATGTCCCACTTTAGTCTTCAGTGCATTTAAAAGACAACTGGGAAGAATCGTTTTGAACAGTCACCCAACTCGGAATTACAAATCTGAAACTCAGGCATCTTTCTAGCGCTTCACGACCTGAAGATCACGGATGTCATGATTTCACCTCGTCCCCCCCCAGAGTTCCCAGAGTTCCCAGCTGTCTTGAAAGCACCATGACCATCAGATGCAGGTACCATAAATCCAATAAAATAAAAAACCTAATCATTTTAAATTTATGCTCAACTGTGCCTCAGTCAGCAAGTGCTACACCAACTGAACTATTCTATTACCAAAGCTCGAGTTTTGAAATATAATATGGTCAGAGAACAGTATTGCCAGACCTGGCATTTGGCCAATATGCAGAGAAAATGTTATTAGGTTAATGTTACATTTTTTAAAAAATTATAATGTTAGGCGGTAGAGCTCAGCTTGCTTTTTTTGACTGCGAAAGTGTCCTTGACTCAGAAAAAGGTTGGTGACCACTGTGTCCTTGACTCAGAAAAAGGTTGGTGACCACTGTGTCCTTGACTCAGAAAAGGTTGGTGACCACTGTGTCCTTGACTCAGAAAAGGTTGGTGACCACTGTGTCCTTGACTCAGAAAAAGGTTGGTGACCACTGTGTCCTTGACTCAGAAAAGGTTGGTGACCACTGTGTCCTTGACTCAGAAAAGGTTGGTGACCACTGTGTCCTTGACTCAGAAAAAGGTTGGTGACCACTGTGTCCTTGACTCAGAAAAGGTTGGTGACCACTGTGTCCTTGACTCAGAAAAGGTTGGTGACCACTGCATGAGGGTGGTCGGTAGCGAAACCAAGTTCAAGGTAGTCCCTCCGTTTCAGTCCGTTTTCCTCCATTTTGGTGGCTAATGAACACTGCTCTCTACGTGATTCCTGGAGCGTGTGACCGGGGACAAAAAGTAGTGCACTATATAGGGAACAGGGTGACATTTGGGACGCAGCCCCCACGCCGTCAGAACCTGGGTTGATAGAGGGCAACGCGGCCGCTGAGGCAGCCTGAGGCCAGCTGGCAGTGGGTCGGGGAGAACTTGGTGGTGAGGACCACGTCACTGTGGGAGTAGATGGACCGGACCTCCCGGAGACAGCTGGTCTGGACGGGCAGGCAGTCAGACAGCTCCATGCAGTTCTCATCGAAGGAGAGCAGCCGCACTCCGTACCTGTTGGGACAATACTTGGGAGTCATTACAAAAGCTGAAAACTGTGGCCCAATTCCAAATCGACCCCAATCCCTATACACTCGTGGATATCTGAGATTTTATAGGTGTAAGCAATATACAGTTCCGAAAATCGGTATAAGCAATATGAGAATAAGTCCACCAAGCCCTCTGATTGGCTAGGTGGGTTTTACCATATCGCTTATACTGAGTCTGTATCTTTAGGTTTCTTCTAAGCTCCAGTCTTCTGTTCAACCAAGAGTTCAACTGACATCATCTTCACTTTAACCCCATTATATAGCCATTCTAATAGCGTAAATGACCCATAATTGGACAGTAGTTGTCATAACACTCCATACCCGTAGGGGGAGCAGATGAGCCGCCCGTCAGGGCTGAAGCACAGCTCCTTGATGTAGCCCCTCCCCACATTGGCCTCCTCGATGTAGTGGGTCAGACGTAGCGAGCAGCGGGGGGAGACGGGGGGACGCGTGGGGGATCCATCCTGGAACTCATATACACATGTCCACTGGAGAGGAGAGAGAGAGAGAGCGGAGGGGGGGAGGGAGGGAGGGAGGGAGAGGAGAGCGAGAGAGAGGGGGAGGGAGGGAGAGGAGAGAGAGAGGGGGGTGGGAGGGAGAGAGAGAGGGAGGGAGAGGAGAGAGAGGGGGGGGTGGGAGGGAGAGGAGAGAGAGAGTTGGGAGGGAGGGAGAGGAGAGAGAGAGTTGGGAGGGAGGGAGGGAGAGGAGAGAGAGAGTTGGGAGGGAGGGAGGGAGAGGAGAGAGAGAGGGGGAGGGAGGGAGGGAGAGGAGAGCGAGAGAGGGGTGGGAGGGAGAGGAGAGAGTTGGGAGGGAGGGAGAGGAGAGAGAGGGGGAGGGAGGGAGAGGAGAGAGAGAGGGGGGTGGGAGGGAGAGAGAGAGGGAGGGAGAGGAGAGGAGAGAGGGGGGGTGGGAGGGAGAGGAGAGAGGGGGGGTGGGAGGGAGAGGAGAGAGAGAGAGTTGGGAGGGAGGGAGGGAGAGGAGAGAGAGAGAGTTGGGAGGGAGGGAGGGAGAGGAGAGAGAGAGGGGGGTGGGAGGGAGAGGAGAGAGAGAGAGTTGGGAGGGAGGGAGGGAGAGAGAGAGAGGAGAGGGAGAGGAGAGAGAGAGTTGGGAGGGAGGGAGAGGAGAGAGAGAGAGTGGGGGAAGGAGAGAGAGAGGGAGAGAGAAGAGGGTAACCTGTTCATCTATGCTGACAGACAGGGCATTACAAAAGCATGTCCAAGGGCAAACTCAAATGGACCCCTATGCACTCATCAGAAGATTTGATTGGTATAAGCAATAATGAAAGGTCCACCTAGCCAATCAGAGGGCCAGGTGGAGCAACAGGGCCTTCAGAATGTATTCATACCCCGTGACTTATTACAGCCTGAATTCAAAATGGATTAAATATATTTTTTTCTCATTCATCTACACACAATACACCATTATGACAAAGTGAAAACATGTTTTTAGACATTTTAGCACATCTATTGAAAATGAAATACATACATATCTAATTTACATAAGTATTCACACCCCTCAGTCAATAGTTTGTAGAAGCACCTTTGGCAGCGATTACAGCTGTGAGTCTTTCTGGGTGAGTCTCTAAGAGCTTTCCACACCTGGATTGTTCAACATTTGCCCTTTATTCTTTTAAAGATTCTTCAAGCTCTGTCAAATTGGTTGTTGATCATTGTTAGACAACCATTTTCAGGTCTTACCATAGATGTTCAAGTAGATTTAAGTCAAAACTGTAACTCGGCTACTCAGGAACATTCACTGTCTTCTTGGTAAGCAACTCCAGTGTGGATTTGGCCTTGTGTTTTAGGTTATTGTCCTGCTGAAAGGTGAATTAATCTCCCAGTGTCTGGTGGAAAGCAGACTGAAGCAGGTTTACCTCTAGGATTTTGATGTGCTTAGCTCCATTCTATTTCTTTTTTATCCTGAAAAACTCCCCAGTCCTTAACGATTACAAGCATACCCATAACATGATGCAGCCACCACTATGCTTGAAAATATGGAGAGTGGTACTCAGTGATGTGTGGTAAAGTGTAATTAATAACTTCACCATGCTCAAAGTGATATTCAGTGGTGTAAAGTACTTAAGCAGTACTTTAATTTTTACTTAAGTAGTTTTTGGTGGGTATCTGTACTTCACTATTTATATATTACTATTTATATTTGACAACTTTTACTCCACTACAGAAAATAATTTACTTTTTACTCCTACTCCTACTTTACTACTACATTTTCCCTGACACCCAAAAGTACATTTTGACAGGAAAATGGTCCAATTCACACACTTATCAAAAGAACATCCCTGGTCATCCCTACTGCCTCTGATCTGGTGGACTCACTAAACACAAATGCTTCGTTTGTAAATTATGTCTGTGTTGGAGGGTGCCCCTGGCTATTTTACTGGGTGACTTTCACTTGAGTCATTTTCTATTAAATGTATCTTTACTTTTACTCAAGTACGTCAATTGGGTACCTTTTCCACCACTATTCAATGTCTGCTTACTTTTATAAAAAAAAAATGGTATCTACCAATAGGTGTCCTTCTTTGCGAGGCATTGGAAAACCTCCCTAGTCTTTGTGGTTGAATTTGTTTGAAATTCACTGCTCGACTGAGGGACCTTTTCAGATAATTGTATGTGTGGGGTACAGAGATGAGGTAGTCACGGTGCTTATCTTGTAAATCAGGAGGTTCCCGGAACAAAAAGTGAGCGCTAGAGGGGGGTGGCCTGGGGAGTTCTGAGGTTCCGGAACGCATGAGGTAAGAACTCACCTTTATAATAAAGCACTGCATGCATATCATCGCATTTGCGTAGTAGTGTTGGCCTTTTCCTAAACGGATTTCATGCAATTCTACGTCATTTTACATGAATCTTTTTTAATACCGCATAAATGATCGAAATGGCAGGCTACTTTGACACTGACAAAACTGAGAATCAGAGACCGATAAAAATGACCTTGTCTTGAATCCATCAATAGCCTAGGCGAAGGCTACAATATGAGGAAATTAGTCCTAAAAATGCTTTCTAGTATCACTGACTCACTCGCTGGTGATTGTCGATGCGCTCGTGCCAAAAGCCTCTCTCTCTCTCTCTCTCTCCTTTTTTTGTAAAACAATATTTGGAAGTCGATCAAATATTTTGGTAGCCTACAGCATAGAGTCTTCTCTTTTCAGCAGGAGCCATTTGCTTTCCAATCTGCGTTTTCCCTCGATTGTACATGAAATATTGTGAATATTGTTTTGTCGGCATGCTGTTTTTTCACTGACAGATTTGCCGCTCGTTCCCGACTGTAGACTATTCCTTGTTATTGGGCTACGATCCACAGCTAGGCTATTTGTTTAAATAAGCTATTGATCCTCTGTAGCTAAATTATACATTATTATATTATATATTATCTCATGGTGTAGTGGGCTATTCTGAATGATTTCACTTATTTCTGAACAGACAGCAGTAATTCTATAACTTTTGCAAATGTATTTCAATTTATCATGCAGTTCCTCCGGCTATGATTCTATAAGGAAATAAATGATGAAGCGCAACGCTGGAGAGATGAGAGGAGCAGGCTGATGTGTATCAGAGCAGAGAAAGTGAATCTCATTCTAGTTCTGAGAGAGATCCTGGCTTCTCACAGCCCTGGTCACCCGTTGGTCTCACACAGGTTACAATGTTGCGAAAACCATAAACCCGGGCCGGCCCAACCCAAATCAACTCTTAGAATATTAGGCCCGGGCTGAAAATCTTATTTTTCACATTACGTTTTTTTGTTGGGGGCAGGAGAATTAACGAAGGAGGCAACTCAAATAAACTTTGATCGCTTTTATCAAATTAAACACTAGGTAGTCATTAAAATTATCATGTTAAACACTATTATTGCACAGAGAGTGAGTCCATGCAACTTATTATGTGACAGGTTAAGGACATTTTTACTCCTGAACTTATTTATGCTATCCATAACAAAGGAGTTAACACTTATTGACTCAAAACATTTCATATTTTCATGTAAAGGATAATCAACGAGGGTAGGCTGGACACATGAAAGAACACCATCCCAACCGTGAAGCACAGCATCATGCTGTGGGGGTGCTTTGCTGCAGGAGGGACTGGTGCACTTCACAAAATAGATGGCATCATGAGGAAGGAAAATTATGTGGATATATTGAAGCAACATCTCAAGACATTAGTCAGGAAGTTAAAGCTTGGTCGCAAAATGGGTCTTCCAAATGGACAACGACCCCAAGCATACTTCCAAAGTTGTGGCAAAATGGCTTAAGGACAACAAAGTCAAGGTATTGGTGTGGTCATCACAAAGCCCTGACCTCAATCCTATAGAACATTTGTGGGCAGAACTGAAAAAGCGTGTGCGAGCAAGGAGGCCTACAAACCTGACTCAGTTACACCAGCTCTGTCAGGAGGAATGGGCCAAAATTCACCCAACCTATTGTGGGAAGCTTGTGGAAGGCTAACCGAAACGTTTGACCCAAGTTAAACTATTTAAAGGCAACGCTACCAAATACTAATTGAGTGTATGTAAACTTCTGACCCACTGGGAATGTGATGAAAGAAATAAAAGCTGAAATAAATCATTCTCTCTACTATTATTCTGACATTTCACATTCTTAAAATAAAGTGGTGATCCTAACTGACCTAAGACAGGGAATTTTTACTATGATTAAATGTCAGCAATTGTGAAAAACTGAGTTTAAATGTATTTGGCTAAGGTGTATGTAAACTTCCAACTTCAACTGTGTGTGTGTGTGTGTGTGTGTGTGTGTGTGTGTGTGTGTGTGTGTGTGTGTGTGTGTGTGTGTGTGTGTGTGTGTGTGTGTGTGTGTGTGTGTGTATATATATATATATATATATATATATATATATATATATATATACACACACACACACAGTGGCTTGCGAAAGTATTCACCCCCCTTGGCATTTTTCCTATTTTGTTGCCTTACAACCTGGAATTAAAATGGATTTTTTGGGGGTTTGTATCATTTGATTTACACAACATGCCGATCACTTTGAAGATACAAAATATGTTTTATTGCGAAACAAACAAGAAATAAAACAAAAAAACTGAAAACTTGAGCGTGCACAACTATTCACCCCCCTAAAGTCAATACTTTGTAGAGCCACCTTTTGCAGCAATTACAGCTACAAGTCTCTTGGGGTATGTCTCTATAAGCTTGGCACATCTAGCCACTGGGATTTTTGCCCATTCTTCAAGGCAAAACTGCTCCTGCTCTTTCAAGTTGGATGGGTTCCGCTGGTGTACAGCAATCTTTAAGTCATACCACAGATTCTCAATTGGATTGAGGTCTGGGCTTTGGCTAGGCCATTCCAAGACATTTAAATGTTTCCCCTTAAACCACCCGTGTTGCTTTAGCAGTATGCTTAGGGTCATTGTCCTGCTGGAAGGTGAACCTCCGTCCCAGTCTCAAATATCTGGAAGGCTGAAACAGGTTTCCCTCAAGAAGTTCCCTGTATTTAGCGCCATCCATCATTCCTTCAATTCTGACCAGTTTCCCAGTCCCTGCCAATGAAAAACATCCCCACAGCATGATGCTGCCACCGCCATGCTTCACTGCGGGGATGGTGTTCTGGGGTGATGAGAGGTGTTGGGTTTGTGCCAGACATAGCGTTTTCCTTGATTGCTAAAAAGCTCAATTTTAGTCTCATCTGACCAGAGTACCTTCTTCCATATGCTTGGGGAATCTCCCACATGGCTTTTGGCGAACACCAAACGTGTTTGCTTATTTTTTTCTTTAAGCAATGGCTTTTTTCTGGCCACTCTTCCGTAAAGCCCAGCTCTGTGGAGTGTACGGCTTAATGTGGTCCTATGGACAGATACTCCAATCTCCGCTGTGGAGCTTTGCAGCTCCTTCAGGGTTATCTTTGGTCTCTTTGTTGCCTCTCTGATTAATGCCCTCCTTGCCTGGTCCGTGAGTTTTGGTGGGCGGCCATCTCTTGGCAGGTTTGTTGTGGTGCCATATTCTTTCCATTTTTTTAAATAATGGATTTAATGGTGCTCCGTGGGATATTTTTTTATAACCCAACCCTGATCTGTACTTCTCCACAACTTTGTCCCTGACATGTTTGGAGAGCTCCTTGGTCTTCATGGTGTTGCTTGCTTGGTGGTGCCTCTTGCTTAGTGGTGTTGCAGGCTCTGGGGCCTTTCAGAACAGGTGTATATACACTGAGATCATGTGACACAGAGTTTTTGAAAAAATTATTTTTTTTCATTTCACTTCACCAATTTGGACTATTTTGTGTATGTCCATTACATGAAATCCAAATAAAAATCCATTTAAAAGTACAGGTTGTAATGCAATAAAATAGGAAAAACGCCAAGGGGGATGAATACTTTTGCAAGGCACTGTATCTCTCGTATTAAGCCTGTGTTGCTTTTGGGAGAGCAAAAAATATATATAAAAAATTAGCCGGATCTAGTGAGATCCGCTAACCTCAACTCTAGTATACATGCATTATATAGTCATCTTAATATCTCATATGACAGAAAAGACAAAAGACTGCATCTTCAGCCCGCCAATAAATTACATCGTGCAACCCCCGCAGTTAGCAAATGTACCTCAACATGACCTTTGCTTGCGCGATAAGGCCGAGTGCACGCTAACGGGCTTGTCGAGTTGGCTACTTGTGCGAGAAGGCAGAGCGGCTCGATGCTGGTTGATGAATTTGACAATGAATGTACTAGGAAAATAAGTTTCTCCACCAGGGGGTCTCTATCCATACACAAAAAAAAGGTATGCTTTGGCTAAAAGCGTCTGCTAAATGGCATATTATATTATTATTATATTATATCCAGGGGGAAAATTGATCTTCATTCTCACTGCTGCCATCTATTGGAATTATTTAGCAGTTGAAATAATAAATGTTGAAGCCATGTATCGATCTGACAATCAGTTTCTATACCTAAGGTTACTGAATATAGTGTATATCTTTAAAAAAATAAAAATTATTTAACCTTTATTTAACCAGGTGCAAATGAGCTAAATAAATAACAATATGGGGATGAGGTAGTTGGGCGGGCTAATTTCAGATGGGCTGTGTACAGGTGCAGTGATCGGTAAGCTGCTCTGACAACTGACGCTTAAAGTTATTGAGGGAGATAAGAGTCTCCAGCTTCAGAGATTTTTGCAGTTCGTTCCAGTCATTGGCAGCAGAGAACTGGAAGGAATGGCGGCCAAAGGAGGTGTTGGCTTTGGGGATGACCAGTGAGATATACCTGCTGGAGCGCAGACTACGGGTGGGTGTTGCTATGGTGACCAATGAGCTAAGATAAGGCAGGGATTTGCCTAGCAGTGATTTATAGATGGCCTGGAGCCAGTGGGTTTGGCGACGAATATGTAGTGAGGACCAGCCAACAAGAGCGTACAGGTCACAATGGTGGGTAGTATATGGGGCTTTGGTGACAAAACGGATGGCACTGTGATAGACTACATCCAATTTGCTGAGTAGAGTGTTGGGAGGCTATTTTGTAAATGACATTGCCGAAGTCAAGGATCGGTAGGATAGTCAAATTTACGAGGGCATGTTTAGCAGCATGAGTGAAGGAGGCTTTGTTGCGAAATAGGAAGCCGATTCTAGATTTAACTTTGGATTGGAGATGCGAGTCTGGAAGGAGAGTCTGGAAGGAGAGTTTACAGTCTAACCAGACACCTAGGTATTTGTAGTTGTCCACATATTCTAAGTCAGACCCGCCGAGAGCAGTGATTCTAGTCGGGTGGGCGGGTGCAAGCAGCGTTCGATTGAAGAGCATGCATTTAGTTTTACTAGCGTTTAAGAGCAGTTGGAGGCTACTGAAGGAGTGTTGTATGGCGTTGAAGCTCGTTTGGAGGTTTGTTAACACAGTGTCCTTACTGATATTACAATATTTGTTAGTTAATTCTATCACTTACAACCATAAAATAACACTTTCTTAAGATGGGTAACATTATCTGCCAGTCACACCCCCTTTTAAAGCACCAATCAGCAGTTGAAACAATAACAAAGTGGCCTCCCACTCTTTTGGTAAAAAAGCTGGGATGTGGCTGGAGAAATGAAGCCACTAAAATGTATAACATTATTATCCAGAGCAACTTACAGGAGCAATTGGGTTAAGTATGAAAATGTATGCACTCACTAACTGCAAGTCGCTCTGGATAAGAGCGTCTGCTAAATGACTAAAATGTAAAGTGCCTTGCTCAAGGGCACACCGACATAATTTCACACAGTTGGCTCGGGGATTTGAACCAGCGACCTTTGGGCTACTGCTCCAACGCTCTTAACCGCTAAGCTACCTGTCTCCTGCTAGATAAGTTATGGATGGAAGGACTGACCATCCTTGGTACAAAAATTATAGTTTTAACCATGTTCTGATGATCTTTAGTGTGTTTTTTTAACAAGGAAGCTGGTTAAATAAAATACTGCACTTTTTAGACATTCCTACTTCCAACATAACGGCAATGTCTGTTTCTCCAAATAACTCCAAATGGATGTATTTTGATGTTTTGAAGTTCTACACCATTTCATTCAGGATAATCTATTATTTCTAATGATGTAAATGTGGGTAGCATAGTATGCTGTGATCAATTGCTGGTAGTTCAAACTTCAAAATTATATTTTTACTCCTGGAACTCTGAGGTCGTCCCATTGTTTCCTACAGGGGGAATAGGGGTATGTCTGTCTATTTCGCCAAATCTCTCACAATGTGTATATTTGCATTATTTCAAGTCGGACACCATTTTAAAAATCAGGAGAATATCCTCGGTTATCATCGATCACTAGACCAGCAATAGTCAGAAGTTTTCATTTTGTCCCTACTTCCTCATTACGCAGACATAAGCACAGTTGACACCGTCGAGGTGCGGATGTTTATTTTCTACACAAGTTGTTTTTTTCCCCAGTTTCGTCCCAACTACAGATTGTAGTGGTAAAACAAAAAGGGAGACATTTTTTTGTGCCTTTTAGGCAAAATGGAATTCTAAGCATCACTCCAGTCAGAAGAGGCTCTGCGAAGGTTCGTTTCAATTCATTCGCTAGTTATCCAGCTTAACCAACGTTATTTTGCCGTTTTTCAGCCTTGGGTGAATTTTGACTCGTTCTATTGCCCAGCCTAACGAGGGGTTATGCGTTCAATGGAAAATGATGAACGACTGGAAAATCCCACGGAGTTGCATTATTTTCCAGAGAACGCATAGATCCCCGAGTTGATCATCCCTTCTATACCATGGCTATAATTTAACACATTTATACCTCTAGAAATATGTTCATTTGCTGGTAGAAATGTGTTCAACATCCACTGAAGTAGCTAGCAAGTTTACAAGATACAATAGTTGCCGTGGTAACCAAACAAACAGACCTGCTAGTTTAGCTAACCAAACCGCCAGTCCTAGCTTGCCATTGTGAAAATCCAATTCAACAACGCCAAATGTTTTCAAATTCGACTTTTGCTTTCAAAAGCAGCTCAAACAGAACATGTAAGAATGAACTACAGCCATTGAATTCTACTGTGTTGATATACCGTGTGTTACAGGGAAATAATGCACGCTCTAGAATGCCCTTCATGCCAATCAGAAACAAGTATTCAACAATGCCAAGGTATAATTTTAATTTGACATTATCGGGTATTGTGGGTAGACCAGTGACAAAAAAATCGCAACTTCATCAATTTTAAATTCAGGCTGTAACACAAAAAAACACTTTGGCGTTATGTTAAAGGAGAATCATGAGGTAGATGTCGGGGTGCTGTGTGTAGATGTCGGGGTGCTGTGTGTAGATGTCGGGGTGCTGTGTGTAGATGTCGGGGTGCTGTGTGTAGATGTCGGGGTGCTGTGTGTAGATGTCAGGGTGCTGTGTGTAGATGTCGGGTTGCTGTGTGTAGATGTCGGGGTGCTGTGTGTAGATGTCAGGGTGCTGTGTGTAGATGTCGGGTTGCTGTGTGTAGATGTCGGGGTGCTGTGTGTAGATGTCAGGGTGCTGTGTGTAGATGTCGGGTTGCTGTGTGTAGATGTCGGGTTGCTGTGTGTAGATGTCGGGGTGCTGTGTGGTGAAAGTTACCTCCTGGGGGTTTTGGGGGGTCAGGTGACTCACCTCCTGGTCATCCATGTTGGAGGAGCACCGGATGAGGGCGGCCCATCCTTTAGGGTGAAGCTGGAGAGAGGTGATGCAGTTTCCCCGGTCCCTCTCTCCTGGGATCTCTGGAGTCAACACCTCTAAACTGTTCCTGGGGGAGAGACCTGGGAGAGGGAGGGGCAGCAACATTATTATTACTGTGACCGTGGTCATTTGGCTGGCTAATTACAGTCATCCAAAATACCATGACCGTCACAGCCTTAGTCAACACAACACACCGACAGTCAACACAGCACACCGACAGTCAACACAACACACCGACAGTCAACACAACACACCGACAGTCAACTAAACACACCGACAGCCAACACAACACACTGACAGTCAACACAACACAACACACTGACAGTCAACACAACAAAACTCAGTCAACTAAACACACCGACAGTCAACACAACACACTGACAGTCAACACAACACAACACACTGACAGTCAACACAACACAACACACCGACAGTCAACACACAACACACCGACAGTCAACACAGCACACCGACAGTCAACACAACACACCGACAGTCAACACAACACACCGACAGTCAACACAACACACCGACAGTCAACACAACACACCGACAGTCAACACAACACACCGACAGTCAACACAACACACCGACAGTCAACACAACAAAACTCAGTCAACTAAACACACCGACAGTCAACTAAACACACCGACAGTCAACACAACACACCGACAGTCAACACAACACACCGGCAGTCAACACAACACACCGGCAGTCAACACAACACACCGACAGTCAACACAACACACCGACAGTCAACACAACACACCGACAGTCAACACAACACACCGACAGTCAACACAACACACCGACAGTCAACGCAACACACCGACAGTCAACGCAACACACCGACAGTCAACACACCGACAGTCAACACACCGACAGTCAACACAACACACCGACAGTCAACACAACACACCGACAGTCAACACAACACACCGACAGTCAACACAACACACCGACAGTCAACACACCGACAGTCAACACAACACACTGACAGTCAACACAACACACCGACAGTCAACACAACGACAGTCAACACAACACACTCACAGCCAACACAACACACCGACAGCCAACTAGGGCTGACCCCATTTAGTCGACTCGTCGGTTGTTTGGTCGATAGGCTGTTGGTCGACAGATTTCTTTAGTCCAGCAGTCGCAATTACTATAATTATTTTTCATGGCGCTCAAGACACCAGTCTGATTGGCTCCCGTCTCAGTGGACTGATCCATTGGAGGCCACAGGGACGGCACAGTCCATCACTCAAAAGACACGTGATACTGAAATTGTATACGGTTATATTACGTAATAACAAAATGGTGCAACACTAATAAATCTAATATTATTTTATAACAAATGCGCCTTCTCCCGTGTTGGATACGGTCGCTGTCCGCGGCTCTGAAACATAATCTTCAGTGCGCCGTAGAATTGGCTCCTTTCCCCATGTTGCTATGTGCATAACAGCAAAGGTTGGGACACCAGCATATTGGGATTGAGAACTAAAGCGGGAGGCAGGAGACGAGGAAACAGCCCTTATTGTCTAAGAACATTGAGGAGAGCAGAAACCCCAATTTAATGAGGTCTGTAATCAACAGCCTAACTGTTAAACTGTCCTGGCTTTATAAATCCTCCATATCTACAGAAATAAGACCGATCCCGCTTCTTCTGCCTGTTTGAGTGTTTATTTAAATAGCCTACGGATTCCGTGAGCACCAAGCAACGGCAAAATGTCGGATAAAGCAATTTCACAAATTCTGCTGTTTTTAATATTTGGTATGCCGTAATAAAAGCTTTTTCTCTCGTTAGAACAGGATGGTATGACTTATAATTTATTTAAGGTTGTTTACCCTGTTCCAAACAGGCAGAAAAATAATATTGTAATCTAACAGCACCCGTTTGTCACACATAATATGGGAGAATCAATGTAGTCGGAGTCATATTCCACAAACCTGGTCTCCGCTCCACTCCGCTGGTGGAGTTCATTAGAAAGTTCCTTCACCGTGGAGTGGAGTTCATTAGAAAGTTCCTTCACCGTGGAGTGGAGTTTATTCAGCTACCTAATAGCTTGTGTTTGAATGGTTGTTTTACAATAGACTTGTAATGTCTAAAGTAAGCCTAGCATTCCTCAGACTGACCTTCTCTGTGAGGGTGGATCTTGCTGGAGTCGTTCCCCTGTCGAGGAGCCCCACTTGACCTCGAAGCAGACGCTGAACCATCTAGAGACAGATTCACATGAATCACCTGGGCTGAGAGGGCTGAGGGGGGGGGTGATGCCATGACAGGGTCTGACCTGGGCTGAGGGGGGGTGAGGATGGGGGAGAGGGGGGTAATGCAGTGACAGGGTCTCACCTGGGCTGAGGGGGGGGGGGGGGGGGGGTAATGCCATGACAGGGTCTGACCTGGGCTGAGGGGGGGTGAGGATGGGGGAGAAGGGGGTGATGCAGTGACAGGGTCTCACCTGGGCTGAGGGGGGGGGTGAGGATGGGGGAGAGGGGGGTGATGCAGTGACAGGGTCTCACCTGGGCTGAGGGGGGGGTGAGGATGGGGGAGAGGGGGGTGAGGATGGGGGAGAGGGGGGGTGATGCAGTGACAGGGTCTCACCTGGGCTGAGGGGGGTGCGTCTGGCCCGCAGCATACGGTAGCTGCCGACCTCCAGAGACTGTGTGAGGTCCAGGTCATGGAGGATCAGCAGGTAGCCTGATGATGTGGAGATCAGCATCTTGGAACAGTCTGGTGTCAGACGCATTCTCATCAGGTAGCGCGTGTGGAAGAACTTCTTGTGGGGGCAGCCATCCTCCGTAAACCTACAGGTAGAGGAGAGAGGAGGAGTCAGGTAGAGGAGGAGTCAGGTAGAGGAGGAGTCAGGTAGAGGAGAGAGGAGGAGTCAGGTAGAGGAGAGAGGAGGAGTCAGGTAGAGGAGGAGTCAGGTAGAGGAGAGAGGAGGAGTCAGGTAGAGGAGAGAGGAGGAGTCAGGTAGAGGAGGAGTCAGGTAGAGGAGAGAGGAGGAGTCAGGTAGAGGAGGAGTCAGGTAGAGGAGGAGTCAGGTAGAGGAGGAGTCAGGTAGAGGAGAGAGGAGGAGTCAGGTAGAGGAGGAGTCAGGTAGAGGAGGAGTCAGGTAGAGGAGGAGTCAGATAGAGGAGGAGTCAGATAGAGGAGGAGTCAGATAGAGGAGGAGTCAGATAGAGGAGGAGTCAGATAGAGGAGGAGTCAGATAGAGGAGGAGTCAGATAGAGGAGGAGTCAGATAGAGGAGGAGTCAGATAGAGGAGGAGTCAGATAGAGGAGGAGTCAGATAGAGGAGGAGTCAGGGGCTGCATCCCAAATGGCTCCTTAATCCCTATTTAGTGCACTACTTTAGACCAGAGAATGGCACCCTATTCCCTATATAGTGCACTACTTTAGACCAGAATCCTTTGGTAGTGCACTATAGTATAGTAGTCACTCTATAGAGAATAGCATGCCATTTCTGTTGTACAAACACTGGCATATCACAGATTGGACACTGGCATATCACAGATTGGACACTGGCATATCACAGATTGGACACTGGCATATCACAGATTGGACACTGGCATATCACAGATTGGACACTGGCATATCACAGATTGGACACTGGCATATCACAGATTGGACACTGGCATATCACAGATTGGACACTGGCATATCACAGATTGGACACTGGCATATCACAGATTGGACACTGGCATATCACAGACGTCGACACACACCTGTTGGTGTCCCAAGTGATGACGTTTCCGTCGAAGCCGGAGGTGACGAGGAGTCGTGTGCTGGTGTCGTACTCGATGTTCTTGACCCAGCTGGCGTGACCGTGCAGCGAGCACACCTTAGAGTTCAGCTTCCTCAGGTCCCACAGAGCTATGGTGGTGTCATCAGAACACGTGGCAAACAAACGGTTGTCCAGAAACCTGTGAAGAGAAGAGCAGCCCGTACATTATAACAACAATACTGTACATGGCATTTAGAAAAACGCTTTTCAAAGGACCCAAAGGGGCTCAGTCTTTCTGTGATTCCTCGCCTTCCATTTCCACATCCAATACGGTTGAGAAGGTCCAGGATGATTGTCTAATGTGTTTTGAGACGGACGCAGAGAGAGAGGAATCTAGCTGAAATAGAGCCATGAGACATGGTTGTGTAGAGAATCCGTCTGCTAGGACAGTATTCTTAGGACACCAAAGCAGTCTGGATATAGCCATGTCTCAGGGCTGGAGCAGACCTAGGGAGATTACTTACAGGACAAACAGCATTGACAGACTTCTGACAGAGACAGCCAGGAAGGAGAAGGCTTGGGAACAGCCAGCAGTATCTCTGGTCCAGGGAGGTTATGTGTGGCCTGCTCAAGGCTCAGCATCGGCTAGTCACATGAAGGCAAGAGAAGGCAGGAGAAGGCAGGAGAAGGCAGGAGAAGGCAGGAGAAGGCAGGAGAAGGCAGGAGAAGGCAGGAGAAGGCAGGAGAAGATGGGAGAAGGCAGGAGAAGGCAGGAGAAGGCAGGAGAAGGCAGGAGAAGGCAGGAGAAGACGGGAGAAGGCAGGAGAAGACGGGAGAAGGCAGGAGAAGACGGGAGAAGAAGACGGGAGAAGGCAGGAGAAGGCAGGAGAAGGCAGGAGAAGACGGGAGAAGGCAGGATAAGACGGGAGAAGGCAGGAGAAGACGGGAGAAGGCAGGAGAAGACGGGAGAAGGCAGGAGAAGACGGGAGAAGGCAGGAGAAGACGGGAGAAGACGGGAGAAGGCAGGAGAAGGCAGGAGAAGACGGGAGAAGGCAGGAGAAGACGGGAGAAGGCAGGAGAAGACGGGAGAAGGCTAGGGCATTTACAAACCTTCCGAACTAGCACACCTGATTCAAGTAGTCACAGGCTTGATAACTAGTCCAGGGCTTGATAACTAGTCCAGGGCTTGATAACTAGTCCAGGGCTTGATAACTAGTCCAGGGCTTGATAACTAGTCCAGGGCTTGATAACTAGTCCAGGGCTTGATAACTAGTCACAGGCTTGATAACTAGTCCAGGGCTTGATAACTAGTCCAGGGCTTGATAAATAGTCCAGGGCTTGATAAATAGTCACAGGCTTGATAACTAGTCCAGGGCTTGATAACTAGTCCAGGGCTTGATAACTAGTCCAGGGCTTGATAACTAGTCCAGGGCTTGATAACTAGTCACAGGCTTGATAACTAGTCACAGGCTTGATAACTAGTCACAGGCTTGATAACTAGTCACAGGCTTGATAACTAGTCCAGGGCTTGATAACTAGTCCAGGGCTTGATAACTAGTCACAGGCTTGATAACTAGTCCAGGGCTTGATAACTAGTCACAGGCTTGATAACTAGTCCAGGGCTTGATAACTAGTCCAGGGCTTGATAACTAGTCCAGGGCTTGATAACTAGTCCAGGGCTTGATAACTAGTCGTACAAGTGGAATCAGGTGTGCTAACTCTGGAATAGTTCCAATACATGGAACGGCTGGGTGGACCTGGGGAGAGGTTAGAGAAAGTCTGGGCTGGAGACTGGAATAGTTCCAATACATGGAACGGCCGGGTGGACCTGGGGAGCAGTTAGAGAAAGTCTGGGCTGGAGATGTCGTCGAGGAGCATGAGGTGTCTCCTCTAACGCACAGGAAGCTCCGATTCAAACTGCCCTTAGACAGCTCTGCAAGTTGTTATAATGTCCAAAATATGTTAGTTACTCACCGAATATGGAGTTTCCAGACCCGTCGCCAGACCTCAGTCTTAAGGGGGGCATATGAAATGCATGGGAGGGCAGGGCACAATTATTATTAGCCTACAGTACGTATATTTAATAATACCCGCCCATAGCGACGGGTGTGGGAGTTTCGCTGAGCAACTATCATCATTTAGTCCTGTTTACGGCCAGTATGTACTTCCAGAAAAGGTGTAAAAATGCCTCTTCGTCACCTCCAACGTATTGAGCTGTTGTAGACTTCAGACCTCTGCGTGGCAATTATGAGTGATTGCTGTTGTTGTGTTGAAAATGCTTATTATTATTTTTTTTTTGGTTGCTTGTACATTTTTACTTAAGACCTTTTTTTGGAAGTACATGCCGGCCGTAAATGGTGATAGTTGCTCAGCGAAACTCTACATTTGGTGAACAACGAACATATTTCGACATTAAAGCTTGCAGAGCTGTCTAAGGGCAGTTTGAATCGGAGCTTCCTGGACGTTAAGAGAGGAGACACCTCATGCTCCTCGTCGACATCTCTAACGCCCAGATACTGGGGCAGAGAACACCCAGCTAGCTATCCTACCTGATGTTGTTGACACAGTCTTCATGCGCCTCCACCAGGGTCTTGATGTGTTTGGAGGAGATGGGGTCAAACAGGAGAACCTCTGTCTGCTCACAGGCCACTGTCAGGACAGACCTGTGGAGGGGCGGGACGTAAGGTCACAACAGAAACAGGCCCTCCCCTAGGACTCCTGGATAAGTTGGTTCTTCCTGGTCAACTTGTGTAATGTAAAAAAGGTCTGTCTGTGGATTGTGACTACTGATCATACAACTTAACTAGCTTTCCTATTACCATCTTGCACAAATATGGATAAAACTTCTGTCTAAAAATGTACACAAAACAAACAAACACGTAAAAATCCATTTCATCCTGTCCTTACCCGTCGGGGGAGTATTCCAAATTGAACACCGCGCCATGAGTTTGGGTATTGAGGTTGACCGAGTCTGCAGCCGGACTCATGGAAGAATACAAGTTCGTCATTGTCCTAAAGTTATCCCTAGATGGATCCACGAACAGCCCTCTCCTAATAGTCCTGCTCTGTAGCATGGAGAATAGGCTGTTGGAGTTACTCTCAACCGAACCTGGGCCAGCCATAGCGGTACCCCCCTGCCCCAAGGCGCCTTGTACATTCGGCTGACACCGGGGATTGTCCTCCGCCGCTGCGAAATCCGACCTGGAGCTTCTCAGGTTAGGGCCACTCTCCTCTCGGCTGCTCTGCGGAGGAAGCGCCGGCGTCTTGCCTTCATCGTCGGAGTCGTCTGTCTCCGGGTCCTGTTCCTTGTCCGACAGCCTACTGCTGCTAGACCTGTCCTGCGACTCGTCCGCGTCCACGCTGTCGCTCTGTTGCTCCAAGCTCATTGTGCCTGTCAGGGCTATCGCCAACGGGTGCCTGCGCAGGCCCGTTGTTTCAGAGATAGTGTCTCGGTTCAACAACGAATTGTGCAATTATTGTATCCCGAATACACCTACCTCTACCCCGTTTAGAGAATCCCGCCCAAAAAACGTGAGTGGAATTTCAAGAAACTAGACAGAGACGGGATGGCTAGTTGATGTAGCTAACCACACAAAACTGGAGCAAAATAGACGGTGCTGTGACGGAGTTCAGGTTCCTTCTTCTTCCGTTGAATTTTCTTATTCTTCTTCGATGAGGTTTAACCGCGGTTGGCATCCAATACATGTTGCATTACCGCCACCTACTGGACTGGAGTATAACTCCCTTATACTTTGCTTTTAAAATTTTTAAAATAAAACCAATACCCTACCATCTAACACTACACTCACAAAATAATAATAATAATAATAATAATAACTACCATACTACACTATTTAAATCTATTTAGTCCTACCTCATTCCAACAGCCTGAAAGGATGGGACACCACCACTTAACACACCCTGTAACTCTTCTGAGGTCAAGTCTCGCACACCCAAATACCTCTCTGCAGCTGCCACCACAACCTCTATTTTCTGCGACTTACATTCCATCCCTGCAGTTGATTACCATTGCTATAAACGCTAAAAATCAAATCTTACTGAAACATATATCCCTTGTTGGCCTATCCCTCTGTACTGGTATAGATCTACTACTCTCACCACTCCTCTCAGGATCCCTCCCCCTTGACCCATCTTCCTCTACTTTCTTCACTGCCTCAGCATACGACAACATCTGCACTGCTCTAACCCTGGAAACCTCAACCTGCCTCTCTCTCGCACGGGACATTTCTGATCCCCAGCCCAATGGGCACCCCTACAATTAACACATACCACTACTTTCCCCAATGTTACACATTCCTTTGTCTCATGCCTTTCTGCACACTTCTCACACCTCCCTCCTACATACTGCTGCCACATGCTCATAAGCTTGACACCTGTAACATCGCAATGTATTAAGCACAAAAGCTCGAAACCGGATAACTTATATATCCTAACATCACTTTGTTGGGCAAAGACTCAACATCAAAACTCAAAAGACCAGCAGAAACACAAACAATTATCACTACACCACTTCTGATTACCCTCACTGATTCCACAGTACCCAACTCTGTTTTCACCCACCCTGAAACCACACATGGATCAGCCAAAAGGCAAGGGTCCATTTTTTCCACAAACTTCACTCCTACTGTCACAGACTCATCTTTATCCTGACCCTCGGAGCTAGCCTCGGGCTCCGAGAACCTCACCACACCTATCACCTCCGACACTTCACCCTCATTCACTTCCATTTCTCCTCCTGTCTTCAACTCACCCTACTTACACTTTCTACCATTCTTCTTTAACAAACCTTCTCCCTTTTCTCAACCATTTTTAACTGTCTCAATCTCACCCTCTTCCTCCCTCTCTCTCTTAGACCTCCTCTGCCTCTCTTTTTCCCCTCCATTCCTCCTCCGTATTCCAAGTATACGTCTCCTTATGATAACACTGCACTTCTCCTGACATACATCTAGTTCTTGCCTTGTTAAGGGACGCCATTTAACCGGCTGTCACAATCTCCGTACAATCAGCACGAACCCCTCAGGATGTAGCGCTCAACAGTGCATCCCCCTTGTAAAGCAGCCCCTGACCGTCTCTTCCCATCCCCCTTGTAAAGCAGCCCCTGACCGTCTCTTCCCATCCCCCTTGTAAAGCAGCCCCTGACCGTCTCTTCCCATCCCCCTTGTAAAGCAGCCCCTGACCGTCTCTTCCCATCCCCCTTGTAAAGCAGCCCCTGACCGTCTCTTCCCATCCCCCTTGTAAAGCAGCCCCTGACCGTCTCTTCCCATCCCCCTTGTAAAGCAGCCCCTGACCGTCTCTTCCCATCCCCCTTGTAAAGCAGCCCCTGACCGTCTCTTCCCATCCCCCTTGTAAAGCAGCCCCTGACCGTCTCTTCCCATCCCCCTTGTAAAGCAGCCCCTGACCGTCTCTTCCCATCCCCCTTGTAAAGCAGCCCCTGACCGTCTCTTCCCATCCCCCTTGTAAAGCAGCCCCTGACCGTCTCTTCCCATCCCCCTTGTAAAGCAGCCCCTGACCGTCTCTTCCCATCCCCCTTGTAAAGCAGCCCCTGACCGTCTCTTCCCATCCCCCTTGTAAAGCAGCCCCTGACCGTCTCTTCCCATCCCCCTTGTAAAGCAGCCCCTGACCGTCTCTTCCCATCCCCCTTGTAAAGCAGCCCCTGACCGTCTCTTCCCATCCCCCTTGTAAAGCAGCCCCTGACCGTCTCTTCCCATCCCCCTTGTAAAGCAGCCCCTGACCGTCTCTTCCCATCCCCCTTGTAAAGCAGCCCCTGACCGTCTCTTCCCATCCCCCTTGTAAAGCAGCCCCTGACCGTCTCTTCCCATCCCCCTTGTAAAGCAGCCCCTGACCGTCTCTTCCCATCCCCCTTGTAAAGCAGCCCCTGACCGTCTCTTCCCATCCCCCTTGTAAAGCAGCCCCTGACCGTCTCTTCCCATCCCCCTTGTAAAGCAGCCCCTGACCGTCTCTTCCCATCCCCCTTGTAAAGCAGCCCCTGACCGTCTCTTCCCATCCCCCTTGTAAAGCAGCCCCTGACCGTCTCTTCCCATCCCCCTTGTAAAGCAGCCCCTGACCGTCTCTTCCCATCCCCCTTGTAAAGCAGCCCCTGACCGTCTCTTCCCATCCCCCTTGTAAAGCAGCCCCTGACCGTCTCTTCCCATCCCCCTTGTAAAGCAGCCCCTGACCGTCTCTTCCCATCCCCCTTGTAAAGCAGCCCCTGACCGTCTCTTCCCATCCCCCTTGTAAAGCAGCCCCTGACCGTCTCTTCCCATCCCCCTTGTAAAGCAGCCCCTGACCGTCTCTTCCCATCCCCCTTGTAAAGCAGCCCCTGACCGTCTCTTCCCATCCCCCTTGTAAAGCAGCCCCTGACCGTCTCTTCCCATCCCCCTTGTAAAGCAGCCCCTGACCGTCTCTTCCCATCCCCCTTGTAAAGCAGCCCCTGACCGTCTCTTCCCATCCCCCTTGTAAAGCAGCCCCTGACCGTCTCTTCCCATCCCCCTTGTAAAGCAGCCCCTGACCGTCTCTTCCCATCCCCCTTGTAAAGCAGCCCCTGACCGTCTCTTCCCATCCCCCTTGTAAAGCAGCCCCTGACCGTCTCTTCCCATCCCCCTTGTAAAGCAGCCCCTGACCGTCTCTTCCCATCCCCCTTGTAAAGCAGCCCCTGACCGTCTCTTCCCATCCCCCTTGTAAAGCAGCCCCTGACCGTCTCTTCCCATCCCCCTTGTAAAGCAGCCCCTGACCGTCTCTTCCCATCCCCCTTGTAAAGCAGCCCCTGACCGTCTCTTCCCATCCCACTTGTAAAGCAGCCCCTGACCGTCTCTTCCCATCCCCCTTGTAAAGCAGCCCCTGACCGTCTCTTCCCATCCCCCTTGTAAAGCAGCCCCTGACCGTCTCTTCCCATCCCACTTGTAAAGCAGCCCCTGACCGTCTCTTCCCATCCCCCTTGTAAAGCAGCCCCTGACCGTCTCTTCCCATCCCCCTTGTAAAGCAGCCCCTGACCGTCTCTTCCCATCCCCCTTGTAAAGCAGCCCCTGACCGTCTCTTCCCATCCCCCTTGTAAAGCAGCCCCTGACCGTCTCTTCCCATCCCCCTTGTAAAGCAGCCCCTGACCGTCTCTTCCCATCCCCCTTGTAAAGCAGCCCCTGACCGTCTCTTCCCATCCCCCTTGTAAAGCAGCCCCTGACCGTCTCTTCCCATCCCCCTTGTAAAGCAGCCCCTGACCGTCTCTTCCCCTCCCACTTGTAAAGCAGCCCCTGACCGTCTCTTCCCATCCCCCTTGTGAAGCAGCCCCTGACCGTCTCTTCCCATCCCCCTTGTAAAGCAGCCCCTGACCGTCTCTTCCCATCCCACTTGTAAAGCAGCCCCTGACCGTCTCTTCCCATCCCTCTTGTAAAGCAGCCCCTGACCGTCTCTTCCCATCCCACTTGTAAAGCAGCCCCTGACCGTCTCTTCCCATCCCCCTTGTAAAGCAGCCCCTGACCGTCTCTTCCCATCCCCCTTGTAAAGCAGCCCCTGACCGTCTCTTCCCTTGTAAAGCAGCCCCTGACCGTCTCTTCCCATCCCCCTTGTAAAGCAGCCCCTGACCGTCTCTTCCCATCCCCCTTGTAAAGCAGCCCCTGACCGTCTCTTCCCATCCCCCTTGTAAAGCAGCCCCTGACCGTCTCTTCCCTTGTAAAGCAGCCCCTGACCGTCTCTTCCCATCCCCCTTGTAAAGCAGCCCCTGACCGTCTCTTCCCATCCCCCTTGTAAAGCAGCCCCTGACCGTCTCTTCCCATCCCCCTTGTAAAGCAGCCCCTGACCGTCTCTTCCCATCCCCCTTGTAAAGCAGCCCCTGACCGTCTCTTCCCATCCCCCTTGTAAAGCAGCCCCTGACCGTCTCTTCCCATCCCCCTTGTAAAGCAGCCCCTGACCGTCTCTTCCCATCCCCCTTGTAAAGCAGCCCCTGACCGTCTCTTCCCATCCCCCTTGTAAAGCAGCCCCTGACCGTCTCTTCCCATCCCACTTGTAAAGCAGCCCCTGACCGTCTCTTCCCACCCCCTTGTAAAGCAGCCCCTGACCGTCTCTTCCCATCCCCCTTGTAAAGCAGCCCCTGACCGTCTCTTCCCATCCCCCTTGTAAAGCAGCCCCTGACCGTCTCTTCCCATCCCCCCTTGTAAAGCAGCCCCTGACCGTCTCTTCCCATCCCCCTTGTAAAGCAGCCCCTGACCGTCTCTCCCTTGTAAAGCAGCCCCTGAACCGTCTCTTCCCATCCCCCTTGTAAAGCAGCCCCTGACCGTCTCTTCCCATCCCCCTTGTAAAGCAGCCCCTGACCGTCTCTTCCATCCCCTTGGAAAGCAGCCCCTGACCGTCTCTTCCCATCCCCCTTGTAAAGCAGCCCCCTGACCGTCTCTTCCCATCCCACTTGGTAAAGCAGGCCCCTGACCGTCTCTTCCCATCCCCCTTGTAAAGCAGCCCCTGACCGTCTCTTCCCTTGTAAAGCAGCCCCTGACCGTCTCTTCCCATCCCACTTGTAAAGCAGCCCCTGACCGTCTCTTCCCATCCCCCCTTGTAAAGCAGCCCCTGACCGTCTCTTCCATCCCCCTTGTAAAGCAGCCCCTGACCGTCTCTTCCCATCCCACTTGTAAAGCAGCCCCTGACCGTCTCTTCCCATCCCTCTTGTAAAGCAGCCCCTGACCGTCTCTTCCCATCCCACTTGTAAAGCAGCCCCTGACCGTCTCTTCCCATCCCCCTTGTAAAGCAGCCCCTGACCGTCTCTTCCCATCCCCCTTGTAAAGCAGCCCCTGACCGTCTCTTCCCATCCCTCTTGTAAAGCAGCCCCTGACCGTCTCTTCCCATCCCCCTTGTAAAGCAGCCCCTGACCGTCTCTTCCCATCCCCCTTGTAAAGCAGCCCCTGACCGTCTCTTCCCATCCCCCTTGTAAAGCAGCCCCTGACCGTCTCTTCCCATCCCACTTGTAAAGCAGCCCCTGACCGTCTCTTCCCATCCCCCTTGTAAAGCAGCCCCTGACCGTCTCTTCCCATCCCCCTTGTAAAGCAGCCCCTGACCGTCTCTTCCCATCCCCCTTGTAAAGCAGCCCCTGACCGTCTCTTCCCATCCCCTTGTAAAGCAGCCCCTGACCGTCTCTTCCCATCCCCCTTGTAAAGCAGCCCCTGACCGTCTCTTCCCATCCCCCTTGTAAAGCAGCCCCTGACCGTCTCTTCCCATCCCCCTTGTAAAGCAGCCCCCTGACCGTCTCTTCCCATCCCCCTTGTAAAGCAGCCCCTGACCGTCTCTTCCCATCCCCCTTGTAAAGCAGCCCCTGACCGTCTCTTCCCATCCCCCTTGTAAAGCAGCCCCTGACCGTCTCTTCCCATCCCCCTTGTAAAGCAGCCCCTGACCGTCTCTTCCCATCCCCCTTGTAAAGCAGCCCCTGACCGTCTCTTCCCATCCCACTTGTAAAGCAGCCCCTGACCGTCTCTTCCCATCCCCCTTGTAAAGCAGCCCCTGACCCGTCTCTCTTCCCATCCCCCTTGTAAAGCAGCCCCTGACCGTCTCTTCCCATCCCCCTTGTAAAGCAGCCCCTGACCGTCTCTTCCCATCCCCCTTGTAAAGCAGCCCCTGACCGTCTCTTCCCATCCCCCTTGTAAAGCAGCCCCTGACCGTCTCTTCCCATCCCACTTGTAAAGCAGCCCCTGACCGTCTCTTCCCATCCCCCTTGTAAAGCAGCCCCTGACCGCTCTTCCTTCCCCTTGTAAAGCAGGCCCCTGACCGTCTCTTCCCATCCCACTTGTAAAGCAGCCCCTGACCGTCTCTTCCCATCCCCCTTGTAAAGCAGCCCCTGACCGTCTCTTCCCATCCCCCTTGTAAAGCAGCCCCTGACCGTCTCTTCCCATCCCCCTTGTAAAGCAGCCCCTGACCGTCTCTTCCCAGCCCTCTTGTAAAGCAGCCCCTGACCGTCTCTTCCCATCCCCCTTGTAAAGCAGCCCCTGACCGTCTCTTCCCATCCCCCTTGTAAAGCAGCCCCTGACCGTCTCTTCCCATCCCCCTTGTAAAGCAGCCCCTGACCGTCTCTTCCCATCCCCCTTGTAAAGCAGCCCCTGACCGTCTCTTCCCATCCCCCTTGTAAAGCAGCCCCTGACCGTCTCTTCCCATCCCCCTTGTAAAGCAGCCCCTGACCGTCTCTTCCCATCCCCCTTGTAAAGCAGCCCCTGACCGTCTCTTCCCATCCCCCTTGTAAAGCAGCCCCTGACCGTCTCTTCCCATCCCCCTTGTAAAGCAGCCCCTGACCGTCTCTTCCCATCCCCCTTGTAAAGCAGCCCCTGACCGTCTCTTCCCATCCCCCTTGTAAAGCAGCCCCTGACCGTCTCTTCCCATCCCCCTTGTAAAGCAGCCCCTGACCGTCTCTTCCCATCCCCCTTGTAAAGCAGCCCCTGACCGTCTCTTCCCATCCCCCTTGTAAAGCAGCCCCTGACCGTCTCTTCCCATCCCCCTTGTAAAGCAGCCCCTGACCGTCTCTTCCCATCCCCCTTGTAAAGCAGCCCCTGACCGTCTCTTCCCATCCCCCTTGTAAAGCAGCCCCTGACCGTCTCTTCCCATCCCCCTTGTAAAGCAGCCCCTGACCGTCTCTTCCCATCCCCCTTGTAAAGCAGCCCCTGACCGTCTCTTCCCATCCCCCTTGTAAAGCAGCCCCTGACCGTCTCTTCCCTTGTAAAGCAGCCCCTGACCGTCTCTTCCCATCCCCCTTGTAAAGCAGCCCCTGACCGTCTCTTCCCATCCCCCTTGGTAAAGCAGCCCCTGACCGTCTCTTCCCATCCCCCTTGTAAAGCAGCCCCTGACCGTCTCTTCCCATCCCCCTTGTAAAGCAGCCCCTGACCGTCTCTTCCCATCCCCCTTGTAAAGCAGCCCCTGACCGTCTCTTCCCATCCCCCTTGTAAAGCAGCCCCCTGACCGTCTCTTCCCATCCCCCTTGTAAAGCAGCCCCTGACCGTCTCTTCCCATCCCACTTGTAAAGCAGCCCCTGACCGTCTCTTCCCATCCCCCTTGTAAAGCAGCCCCTGACCGTCTCTTCCCATCCCCCTTGTAAAGCAGCCCCTGACCGTCTCTTCCCATCCCACTTGTAAAGCAGCCCCTGACCGTCTCTTCCCATCCCTCTTGTAAAGCAGCCCCTGACCGTCTCTTCCCATCCCACTTGTAAAGCAGGCCCCTGACCGTCTCTTCCCATCCCCCTTGTAAAGCAGCCCCTGACCGTCTCTTCCCATCCCCCTTGTAAAGCAGCCCCTGACCGTCTCTTCCCTTGTAAAGCAGCCCCTGACCGTCTCTTCCCATCCCCCTTGTAAAGCAGCCCCTGACCGTCTCTTCCCATCCCCCTTGTAAAGCAGCCCCTGACCGTCTCTTCCCATCCCCCTTGTAAAGCAGCCCCTGACCGTCTCTTCCCATCCCCCTTGTAAAGCAGCCCCTGACCGTCTCTTCCCATCCCCCTTGTAAAGCAGCCCCTGACCGTCTCTTCCCATCCCCCTTGTAAAGCAGCCCCTGACCGTCTCTTCCCATCCCCCTTGTAAAGCAGCCCCTGACCGTCTCTTCCCATCCCCCTTGTAAAGCAGCCCCTGACCGTCTCTTCCCATCCCACTTGTAAAGCAGCCCCTGACCGTCTCTTCCCATCCCCCTTGTAAAGCAGCCCCTGACCGTCTCTTCCCATCCCCCTTGTAAAGCAGCCCCTGACCGTCTCTTCCCATCCCCCTTGTAAAGCAGCCCCTGACCGTCTCTTCCCATCCCCCTTGTAAAGCAGCCCCTGACCGTCTCTTCCCATCCCCCTTGTAAAGCAGCCCCTGACCGTCTCTTCCCATCCCCCTTGTAAAGCAGCCCCTGACCGTCCTCTTCCCATCCCCCTTGTAAAGCAGCCCCTGACCGTCTCTTCCCTTGTAAAGCAGCCCCTGACCGTCTCTTCCCATCCCACTTGTAAAGCAGCCCCTGACCGTCTCTTCCCATCCCCCTTGTAAAGCAGCCCCTGACCGTCTCTTCCCATCCCCCTTGTAAAGCAGCCCCTGACCGTCTCTTCCCATCCCCCTTGTAAAGCAGCCCCTGACCGTCTCTTCCATCCCACTTGTAAAGCAGCCCCTGACCGTCTCTTCCCATCCCCCTTGTAAAGCAGCCCCTGACCGTCTCTTCCCATCCCCCTTGTAAAGCAAGCCCCTGACCGTCTCTTCCCATCCCCCTTGTAAAGCAGCCCCTGACCGTCTCTTCCCATCCCCCTTGTAAAGCAGCCCCTGACCGTCTCTTCCCATCCCCTTGGTAAAGCAGCCCCTGACCGTCTCTTCCCATCCCCCTTGTAAAGCAGCCCCTGACCGTCTCTTCCCATCCCCCTTGTAAAGCAGCCCCTGACCGTCTCTTCCCATCCCCCTTGTAAAAGCAGCCCCTGACCGTCTCTTCCCATCCCCCTTGTAAAGCAGCCCCTGACCCGTCTCTTCCCATCCCCCTTGTAAAGCAGCCCCTGACCGTCTCTTCCCATCCCCCTTGTAAAGCAGCCCCCTGACCGTCTCTTCCCATCCCCCTTGTAAAGCAGCCCCCTGACCGTCTCTTCCCATCCCCCTTGTAAAGCAGCCCCTGACCGTCTCTTCCCATCCCACTTGTAAAGCAGCCCCTGACCGTCTCTTCCATCCCCTTGTAAAGCAGCCCCTGACCGTCTCTTCCCATCCCCCTTGTAAAGCAGCCCCTGACCGTCTCTTCCCATCCCCCTTGTAAAGCAGCCCCTGACCGTCTCTTCCCATCCCCCTTGTAAAGCAGCCCCTGACCGTCTCTTCCCATCCCCCTTGTAAAGCAGCCCCTGACCGTCTCTTCCCATCCCCCTTGTAAAGCAGCCCCTGACCGTCTCTTCCCATCCCCCTTGTAAAGCAGCCCCTGACCGTCTCTTCCCATCCCCCTTGTAAAGCAGCCCCTGACCGTCTCTTCCCATCCCCCTTGTAAAGCAGCCCCTGACCGTCTCTTCCCATCCCCCTTGTAAAGCAGCCCCCTGACCCGTCTCTTCCCATCCCCCTTGTAAAGCAGGCCCCTGACCGTCTCTTCCCATCCCCCTTGTAAAGCAGCCCCTGACCGTCTCTTCCCATCCCCCTTGTAAAGCAGCCCCTGACCGTCTCTTCCCATCCCCCTTGTAAAGCAGCCCCTGACCGTCTCTTCCCATCCCCCTTGTAAAGCAGCCCCTGACCGTCTCTTCCCATCCCCCTTGTAAAGCAGCCCCTGACCGTCTCTTCCCATCCCCCTTGTAAAGCAGCCCCTGACCGTCTCTTCCCATCCCACTTGTAAAGCAGCCCCTGACCGTCTCTTCCCATCCCCTCTTGTAAAGCAGCCCCTGACCGTCTCTTCCCATCCCACTTGTAAAGCAGCCCCTGACCGTCTCTTCCCATCCCCCTTGTAAAGCAGCCCCTGACCGTCTCTTCCCATCCCCCTTGTAAAGCAGCCCCTGACCGTCTCTTCCCATCCACTTGTAAAGCAGCCCCTGACCGTCTCTTCCCATCCCCCTTGTAAAGCAGCCCCTGACCGTCTCTTCCCATCCCCCTTGTAAAGCAGCCCCTGACCGTCTCTTCCCATCCCCCTTGTAAAGCAGCCCCTGACCGTCTCTTCCATCCCCCTTGTAAAGCAGCCCCTGACCGTCTCTTCCCATCCCCCTTGTAAAGCAGCCCCTGACCGTCTCTTCCCATCCCCCTTGTAAAGCAGCCCCTGACCGTCTCTTCCCATCCCCCTTGTAAAGCAGCCCCTGACCGTCTCTTCCCATCCCCCTTGTAAAGCAGCCCCTGACCGTCTCTTCCCATCCCCCTTGTAAAGCAGCCCCTGACCGTCTCTTCCCATCCCCCTTGTAAAGCAGCCCCTGACCGTCTCTTCCCATCCCCCTTGTAAAGCAGCCCCTGACCGTCTCTTCCCATCCCCCTTGTAAAGCAGCCCCTGACCGTCTCTTCCCATCCCCCTTGTAAAGCAGCCCCTGACCGTCTCTTCCCATCCCCCTTGTAAAGCAGCCCCCTGACCGTCTCTTCCCATCTCTCTTGTAAAGCAGCCCCTGACCGTCTCTTCCCATCCCCCTTGTAAAGTAGCCCCTGACCGTCCTCTTCCCATCCCACTTGTAAAGCAGCCCCTGACCGTCTCTTCCCATCCCCCCTTGTAAAGCAGCCCCTGACCGTCTCTTCCATCCCCCTTGTAAAGCAGCCCCTGACCGTCTCTTCCCATCCCACTTGTAAAGCAGCCCCTGACCGTCTCTTCCCATCCCACTTGTAAAGCAGCCCCTGACCGTCTCTTCCCATCCCCCTTGTAAAGCAGCCCCTGACCGTCTCTTCCCATCCCCCTTGTAAAGCAGCCCCTGACCGTCTCTTCCCATCCCCCTTGTAAAGCAGGCCCCTGACCGTCTCTTCCCATCCCCCTTGTAAAGCAGCCCCTGACCGTCTCTTCCCATCCCCCTTGTAAAGCAGCCCCTGACCGTCTCTTCCCATCCCCCTTGTAAAGCAGCCCCTGACCGTCTCTTCCCATCCCACTTGTAAAGCAGCCCCCTGACCGTCTCATCCCTTGTAAAGCAGCCCCTGACCGTCTCTTCCCATCCCCCTTGTAAAGCAGCCCCTGACCGTCTCTTCCCATCCCCCTTGTAAAGCAGCCCCTGACCGTCTCTTCCCATCCCCCTTGTAAAGCAGCCCCTGACCGTCTCTTCCCATCCCCCTTGTAAAGCAGCCCCTGACCGTCTCTTCCCATCCCCCTTGTAAAGCAGCCCCCTGACCGTCTCTTCCATCCCCCCCTTGTAAAGCAGCCCCTGACCGTCTCTTCCCATCCCCCTTGTAAAGCAGCCCCTGACCGTCTCTTCCCATCCCACTTGTAAAGCAGCCCCTGACCGTCTCTTCCCATCCCCCTTGTAAAGCAGCCCCTGACCGTCTCTTCCCTTGTAAAGCAGCCCCTGACCGCTCTCTTCCCATCCCACTTGTAAAGCAGCCCCTGACCGTCTCTTCCCATCCCCCTTGTAAGCAGCCCCTGACCGTCTCTTCCCATCCCCCTTGTAAAGCAGCCCCTGACCGTCTCTTCCCATCCCCCTTGTAAAGCAGCCCCTGACCGTCTCTTCCCATCCCCCTTGTAAAGCAGCCCCTGACCGTCTCTTCCCATCCCTCTTGTAAAGCAGCCCCTGACCGTCTCTTCCCATCCCCCTTGTAAAGCAGCCCCTGACCGTCTCTTCCCATCCCCCTTGTAAAGCAGCCCCTGACCGTCTCTTCCCATCCCCCTTGTAAAGCAGCCCCTGACCGTCTCTTCCATCCCCCTTGTAAAGCAGCCCCTGACCGTCTCTTCCCATCCCCCTTGTAAAGCAGCCCCTGACCGTCTCTTCCCATCCCCCTTGTAAAGCAGCCCCTGACCGTCTCTTCCCATCCCCTTGTAAAGCAGCCCCTGACCGTCTCTTCCCATCCCCCTTGTAAAGCAGCCCCTGACCGTCTCTTCCCATCCCCCTTGTAAAGCAGCCCCTGACCGTCTCTTCCCATCCCCCTTGTAAAGCAGCCCCTGACCGTCTCTTCCCATCCCCCCTTGTAAAGCAGCCCCTGACCGTCTCTTCCCATCCCCCTTGTAAAGCAGGCCCCTGACCGTCTCTTCCCATCCCCCTTGTAAAGCAGCCCCTGACCGTCTCTTCCCTTGTAAAGCAGCCCCTGACCGTCTCTTCCCATCCCACTTGTAAAGCAGCCCCTGACCGTCTCTTCCCATCCCCCCTTGTAAAGCAGCCCCTGACCGTCTCTTCCCATCCCACTTGTAAAGCAGCCCCTGACCGTCTCTTCCCATCTCTCTTGTAAAGCAGCCCCTGACCGTCTCTTCCCATCCCCCTTGTAAGTAGCCCCTGACCGTCTCTTCCCATCCCCACTTGTAAAGCAGCCCCCTGACCGTCTCTTCCCATCCCCCTTGTAAAGCAGCCCCTGACCGTCTCTTCCCATCCCCCTTGTAAAGCAGCCCCTGACCGTCTCTTCCCATCCACTTGTAAAGCAGCCCCTGACCGTCTCTTCCCATCCCCCTTGTAAAGCAGCCCCTGACCGTCTCTTCCCATCCCCCTTGTAAAGCAGCCCCTGACCGTCTCTTCCCATCCCCCTTGTAAAGCAGCCCCTGACCGTCTCTTCCCATCCCCCTTGTAAAGCAGCCCTGACCGTCTCTTCCCATCCCCCTTGTAAAGCAGCCCCTGACCGTCTCTTCCCATCCCCCTTGTAAAGCAGCCCCTGACCGTCTCTTCCCATCCCCCTTGTAAAGCAGCCCCTGACCGTCTCTTCCCATCCCCCTTGTAAAGCAGCCCCTGACCGTCTCTTCCCATCCCCCTTGTAAAGCAGCCCCTGACCGTCTCTTCCCATCCCCCTTGTAAAGCAGCCCCTGACCGTCTCTTCCCATCCCTCTTGTAAAGCAGCCCCTGACCGTCTCTTCCCATCCCACTTGTAAAGCAGCCCCTGACCGTCTCTTCCCATCCCCCTTGTAAAGCAGCCCCTGACCGTCTCTTCCCATCCCACTTGTAAAGCAGCCCCTGACCGTCTCTTCCCATCCCCCTTGTAAAGCAGCCCCCTGACCGTCTCTTCCCATCCCCCTTGTAAAGCAGCCCCTGACCGTCTCTTCCCATCCCCACTTGTAAAGCAGCCCCTGACCGTCTCTTCCCATCCCCCTTGTAAAGCAGCCCCTGACCGTCTCTTCCCATCCCCCTTGTAAAGCAGCCCCTGACCGTCTCTTCCCATCCCCCTTGTAAAGCAGCCCCTGACCGTCTCTTCCCATCCCACTTGTAAAGCAGCCCCTGACCGTCTCTTCCCATCCCCCTTGTAAAGCAGCCCCTGACCGTCTCTTCCCATCCCCCTTGTAAAGCAGCCCCTGACCGTCTCTTCCCATCCCACTTGTAAAGCAGCCCCTGACCGTCTCTTCCCATCCCCCTTGTAAAGCAGCCCCTGACCGTCTCTTCCCATCCCCCCTTGTAAAGCAGCCCCTGACCGTCTCTTCCCATCCCACTTGTAAAGCAGCCCCTGACCGTCTCTTCCCATCCCCCTTGTAAAGCAGCCCCTGACCGTCTCTTCCCATCCCCCTTGTAAAGCAGCCCCTGACCGTCTCTTCCCATCCCACTTGTAAAGCAGCCCCTGACCGTCTCTTCCCATCCCCCTTGTAAAGCAGCCCCTGACCGTCTCTTCCCATCCTCCCTTGTAAAGCAGCCCCTGACCGTCTCTTCCCACCCCCCTTGTAAAGCAGCCCCTGACCGTCTCTTCCCATCCCCCTTGTAAAGCAGCCCCTGACCGTCTCTTCCCATCCCCCTTGTAAAGCAGCCCCTGACCGTCTCTTCCCATCCCCCTTGTAAAGCAGCCCCTGGACCGTCTCTTCCCATCCCCCTTGTAAAGCAGCCCCTGACCGTCTCTTCCCATCCCCCTTGTAAAGCAGCCCCTGACCGTCTCTTCCCATCCCACTTGTAAAGCAGCCCCTGACCGTCTCTTCCCATCCCCCTTGTAAAGCAGCCCCTGACCGTCTCTTCCCATCCCCCTTGTAAAGCAGCCCCCTGACCGTCTCTTCCCATCCCCCTTGTAAAGCAGCCCCTGACCGTCTCTTCCCATCCCCCTTGTAAAGCAGCCCCTGACCGTCTCTTCCCATCCCCCTTGTAAAGCAGCCCCTGACCGTCTCTTCCCATCCCACTTGTAAAGCAGCCCCTGACCGTCTCTTCCCATCCCCCTTGTAAAGCAGCCCCTGACCGTCTCTTCCCATCCCCCTTGTAAAGCAGCCCCTGACCGTCTCTTCCCATCCCCCTTGTAAAGCAGCCCCTGACCGTCTCTTCCCATCCCCCTTGTAAAGCAGCCCCTGACCGTCTCTTCCCATCCCCCTTGTAAAGCAGCCCCTGACCGTCTCTTCCCATCCCCCCTTGTAAAGCAGCCCCTGACCGTCTCTTCCCATCCCCCTTGTAAAGCAGCCCCTGACCGTCTCTTCCCATCCCCCCTTGTAAAGCAGCCCCTGACCGTCTCTTCCCATCCCCCTTGTAAAGCAGCCCCTGACCGTCTCTTCCCATCCCCCTTGTAAAGCAGCCCCTGACCGTCTCTTCCCATCCCCCTTGTAAAGCAGCCCCTGACCGTCTCTTCCCATCCCCCTTGTAAAGCAGCCCCTGACCGTCTCTTCCCATCCCCCTTGTAAAGCAGCCCCTGACCGTCTCTTCCCATCCCCCTTGTAAAGCAGCCCCTGACCGTCTCTTCCCATCCCCCTTGTAAAGCAGCCCCTGACCGTCTCTTCCCATCCCCCTTGTAAAGCAGCCCCTGACCGTCTCTTCCCATCCCCCTTGTAAAGCAGCCCCTGACCGTCTCTTCCCATCCCCCTTGTAAAGCAGCCCCTGACCGTCTCTTCCCATCCCCCTTGTAAAGCAGCCCCTGACCGTCTCTTCCCATCCCACTTGTAAAGCAGCCCCTGACCGTCTCTTCCCATCCCCCTTGTAAAGCAGCCCCTGACCGTCTCTTCCCATCCCCCTTGTAAAGCAGCCCCTGACCGTCTCTTCCCATCCCCCTTGTAAAGCAGCCCCTGACCGTCTCTTCCCATCCCCCTTGTAAAGCAGCCCCTGACCGTCTCTTCCCATCCCCCTTGTAAAGCAGCCCCTGACCGTCTCTTCCCATCCCCCTTGTAAAGCAGCCCCTGACCGTCTCTTCCCATCCCCTTGTAAAGCAGCCCCTGACCGTCTCTTCCCATCCCCCTTGTAAAGCAGCCCCTGACCGTCTCTTCCCATCCCCCTTGTAAAGCAGCCCCTGACCGTCTCTTCCCATCCCACTTGTAAAGCAGCCCCTGACCGTCTCTTCCCTTGTAAAGCAGCCCCCTGACCGTCTCTTCCCATCCCCCTTGTAAAGCAGCCCCTGACCGTCTCTTCCCATCCCCCTTGTAAAGCAGCCCCTGACCGTCTCTTCCCATCCCCCTTGTAAAGCAGCCCCCTGACCGTCTCTTCCCATCCCCCTTGTAAAGCAGCCCCTGACCGTCTCTTCCCATCCCCCTTGTAAAGCAGCCCCTGACCGTCTCTTCCCATCCCCCTTGTAAAGCAGCCCCTGACCGTCTCTTCCCATCCCCCTTGTAAAGCAGCCCCTGACCGTCTCTTCCCATCCCCCTTGTAAAGCAGCCCCTGACCGTCTCTTCCCATCCCCCTTGTAAAGCAGCCCCTGACCGTCTCTTCCCATCCCCCTTGTAAAGCAGCCCCTGACCGTCTCTTCCCATCCCCCTTGTAAAGCAGCCCCTGACCGTCTCTTCCCATCCCCCTTGTAAAGCAGCCCCTGACCGTCTCTTCCCATCCCCCTTGTAAAGCAGCCCCTGACCGTCTCTTCCCATCCCACTTGTAAAGCAGCCCCTGACCGTCTCTTCCCATCCCCCTTGTAAAGCAGCCCCTGACCGTCTCTTCCCATCCCACTTGTAAAGCAGCCCCTGACCGTCTCTTCCCATCCCCCTTGTAAAGCAGCCCCTGACCGTCTCTTCCCATCCCCCTTGTAAAGCAGCCCCTGACCGTCTCTTCCCATCCCCCTTGTAAAGCAGCCCCTGACCGTCTCTTCCCATCCCCCTTGTAAAGCAGCCCCCTGACCGTCTCTTCCCATCCCCCTTGTAAAGCAGCCCCTGACCGTCTCTTCCCATCCCCCTTGTAAAGCAGCCCCTGACCGTCTCTTCCCATCCCCCTTGTAAAGCAGCCCCTGACCGTCTCTTCCCATCCCCCTTGTAAAGCAGCCCCTGACCGTCTTCCCATCCCCCTTGTAAAGCAGCCCCTGACCGTCTCTTCCCATCCCCCTTGTAAAGCAGCCCCTGACCGTCTCTTCCCATCCCCCTTGTAAAGCAGCCCCTGACCGTCTCTTCCCATCCCCCTTGTAAAGCAGCCCCTGACCGTCTCTTCCCATCCCCCTTGTAAAGCAGCCCCTGACCGTCTCTTCCCATCCCCCTTGTAAAGCAGCCCCTGACCGTCTCTTCCCATCCCCCTTGTAAAGCAGCCCCTGACCGTCTCTTCCCATCCCCCTTGTAAAGCAGCCCCTGACCGTCTCTTCCCATCCCACTTGTAAAGCAGCCCCTGACCGTCTCTTCCCATCCCCCTTGTAAAGCAGCCCCTGACCGTCTCTCTTCCCTTGTAAAGCAGCCCCTGACCGTCTCTTCCCATCCCACTTGTAAAGCAGCCCCTGACCGTCCTCTTCCCATCCCCCTTGTAAAGCAGCCCCTGACCGTCTCTTCCCATCCCCCTTGTAAAGCAGCCCCTGACCGTCTCTTCCCATCCCCCTTGTAAAGCAGCCCCTGACCGTCTCTTCCCATCCCTCTTGTAAAGCAGCCCCTGACCGTCTCTTCCCATCCCACTTGTAAAGCAGCCCCTGACCGTCTCTTCCCATCCCCCTTGTAAAGCAGCCCCTGACCGTCTCTTCCCATCCCCCTTGTAAAGCAGCCCCTGACCGTCTCTTCCCATCCCCTTGTAAAGCAGCCCCTGACCGTCTCTTCCCTATCCCCCTTGTAAAGCAGCCCCTGACCGTCTCTTCCCATCCCCCTTGTAAAGCAGCCCCTGACCGTCTCTTCCCATCCCCCTTGTAAAGCAGCCCCTGACCGTCTCTTCCCATCCCCCTTGTAAAGCAGCCCCCTGACCGTCTCTTCCCATCCCCTTGTAAAGCAGCCCCTGACCGTCTCTTCCTATCCCCCTTGTAAAGCAGCCCCTGACCGTCTCTTCCCATCCCCCTTGTAAAGCAGCCCCCTGACCGTCTCTTCCCATCCCCTTGTAAAGCAGCCCCTGACCGTCTCTTCCCATCCCCCTTGTAAAGCAGCCCCTGACCGTCTCTTCCCATCCCCCTTGTAAAGCAGCCCCCTGACCGTCTCTTCCCATCCCCCTTGTAAAGCAGCCCCTGACCGTCTCTTCCCATCCCCCTTGTAAAGCAGCCCCTGACCGTCTCTTCCCATCCCCCTTGTAAAGCAGCCCCTGACCGTCTCTTCCCATCCCCCTTGTAAAGCAGCCCCTGACCGTCTCTTCCCATCCCCCTTGTAAAGCAGCCCCTGACCGTCTCTTCCCATCCCCCTTGTAAAGCAGCCCCTGACCGTCTCTTCCCATCCCCCTTGTAAAGCAGCCCCTGACCGTCTCTTCCCATCCCACTTGTAAAGCAGCCCCCTGACCGTCTCTTCCCATCCCCTTGTAAAGCAGCCCCTGACCGTCTCTTCCCATCCCCCTTGTAAAGCAGCCCCTGACCGTCTCTTCCCATCCCACTTGTAAAGCAGCCCCTGACCGGTCTCTTCCCATCCCTCTTGTAAAGCAAGCCCTGACCGTCTCTTCCCATCCCCCTTGTAAAGAGCCCCTGACCGTCTCTTCCCATCCCACTTGTAAAGCAGCCCCTGACCGTCTCTTCCCATCCCCCTTGTAAAGCAGCCCCTGACCGTCTCTTTCCCATCCCCCTTGTAAAGCAGCCCCTGACCCGTCTCTTCCCATCCCCCTTGTAAAGCAGCCCTGACCGTCTCTTCCCATCCCCCTTTGTAAAGCAGCCCCTGACCGTCTCTTCCCATCCCCTTGTAAAGCAGCCCCTGACCGTCTCTTCCCCATCCCCCTTGTAAAGCAGCACCCCTGACCGTCTCTTCCCATCCCCCTTGTAAAGCAGCCCCTGACCGTCTCTTCCCATCCCCCTTGTAAAGCAGCCCCTGACCGTCTCTTCCCATCCCCCTTGTAAAGCAGCCCCTGACCGTCTCTTCCCATCCCCCTTGTAAAGCAGCCCCTGACCGTCTCTTCCCATCCCCCTTGTAAAGCAGCCCCTGACCGTCTCTTCCCATCCCCCTTGTAAAGCAGCCCCTGACCGTCTCTTCCCATCCCCCTTGTAAAGCAGCCCCCTGACCGTCTCTTCCCATCCCCCTTGTAAAGCAGCCCCTGACCGTCTCTTCCCCCCTTGTAAAGCAGCCCCTGACCGTCTCTTCCCATCCCACTTGTAAAGCAGCCCCTGACCGTCTCTTCCCATCCCCCTTGTAAAGCAGCCCCTGACCGTCTCTTCCCATCCCCCTTGTAAAGCAGCCCCTGACCGTCTCTTCCCATCCCCCTTGTAAAGCAGCCCCTGACCGTCTCTTCCCATCCCTCTTGTAAAGCAGCCCCTGACCGTCTCTTCCCATCCCACTTGTAAAGCAGCCCCTGACCGTCTCTTCCCATCCCCCTTGTAAAGCAGCCCCTGACCGTCTCTTCCCATCCCCCTTGTAAAGCAGCCCCTGACCGTCTCTTCCCATCCCCCTTGTAAAGCAGCCCCTGACCGTCTCTTCCCATCCCCCTTGTAAAGCAGCCCCTGACCGTCTCTTCCCATCCCCCTTGTAAAGCAGCCCCTGACCGTCTCTTCCCATCCCCCTTGTAAAGCAGCCCCTGACCGTCTCTTCCCATCCCCTTGTAAAGCAGCCCCTGACCGTCTCTTCCCATCCCCCTTGTAAAGCAGCCCCTGACCGTCTCTTCCCATCCCCCTTGTAAAGCAGCCCCTGACCGTCTCTTCCCATCCCCCTTGTAAAGCAGCCCCTGACCGTCTCTTCCCATCCCCCTTGTAAAGCAGCCCCTGACCGTCTCTTCCCATCCCCCTTGTAAAGCAGCCCCTGACCGTCTCTTCCCATCCCCCTTGTAAAGCAGCCCCTGACCGTCTCTTCCCATCCCCCTTGTAAAGCAGCCCCTGACCGTCTCTTCCCATCCCCCTTGTAAAGCAGCCCCTGACCGTCTCTTCCCATCCCCCTTGTAAAGCAGCCCCTGACCGTCTCTTCCCATCCCACTTGTAAAGCAGCCCCTGACCGTCTCTTCCCATCCCCCTTGTAAAGCAGCCCCTGACCGTCTCTTCCCATCCCCCTTGTAAAGCAGCCCCTGACCGTCTCTTCCCATCCCCCTTGTAAAGCAGCCCCTGACCGTCTCTTCCCATCCCCCTTGTAAAGCAGCCCCTGACCGTCTCTTCCCATCCCCCTTGTAAAGCAGCCCCTGACCGTCTCTTCCCATCCCACTTGTAAAGCAGCCCCTGACCGTCTCTTCCCATCCCCCTTGTAAAGCAGCCCCTGACCGTCTCTTCCCATCCCCCTTGTAAAGCAGCCCCTGACCGTCTCTTCCCATCCCCCTTGTAAAGCAGCCCCTGACCGTCTCTTCCCATCCCCCTTGTAAAGCAGCCCCTGACCGTCTCTTCCCATCCCCCTTGTAAAGCAGCCCCTGACCGTCTCTTCCCATCCCCCTTGTAAAGCAGCCCCTGACCGTCTCTTCCCATCCCCCTTGTAAAGCAGCCCCTGACCGTCTCTTCCCATCCCCCTTGTAAAGCAGCCCCTGACCGTCTCTTCCCATCCCACTTGTAAAGCAGCCCCTGACCGTCTCTTCCCATCCCCCTTGTAAAGCAGCCCCTGACCGTCTCTTCCCATCCCCTTGTAAAGCAGCCCCTGACCGTCTCTTCCCATCCCCTTGTAAAGCAGCCCCTGACCGTCTCTTCCCATCCCCCTTGTAAAGCAGCCCCTGACCGTCTCTTCCCATCCCACTTGTAAAGCAGCCCCTGACCGTCTCTTCCCATCCCCCTTGTAAAGCAGCCCCTGACCGTCTCTTCCCATCCCCCTTGTAAAGCAGCCCCTGACCGTCTCTTCCCATCCCCCTTGTAAAGCAGCCCCTGACCGTCTCTTCCCATCCCCCTTGTAAAGCAGCCCCTGACCGTCTCTTCCCATCCCCCTTGTAAAGCAGCCCCTGACCGTCTCTTCCCATCCCCCTTGTAAAGCAGCCCCTGACCGTCTCTTCCCATCCCCCTTGTAAAGCAGCCCCTGACCGTCTCTTCCCATCCCCCTTGTAAAGCAGCCCCTGACCGTCTCTTCCCATCCCCCTTGTAAAGCAGCCCCTGACCGTCTCTTCCCATCCCACCTTGTAAAGCAGCCCCTGACCGTCTCTTCCCATCCCCCTTGTAAAGCAGCCCCTGACCGTCTCTTCCCATCCCCCTTGTAAAGCAGCCCCTGACCGTCTCTTCCCATCCCCCTTGTAAAGCAGCCCCTGACCGTCTCTTCCCATCCCCCTTGTAAAGCAGCCCCTGACCGTCTCTTCCCATCCCCCTTGTAAAGCAGCCCCTGACCGTCTCTTCCCATCCCCCTTGTAAAGCAGCCCCTGACCGTCTCTTCCCATCCCCCTTGTAAAGCAGCCCCTGACCGTCTCTTCCCATCCCCCTTGTAAAGCAGCCCCTGACCGTCTCTTCCCATCCCCCTTGTAAAGCAGCCCCTGACCGTCTCTTCCCATCCCCCTTGTAAAGCAGCCCCTGACCGTCTCTTCCCATCCCCCTTGTAAAGCAGCCCCTGACCGTCTCTTCCCATCCCCCTTGTAAAGCAGCCCCTGACCGTCTCTTCCCATCCCCCTTGTAAAGCAGCCCCTGACCGTCTCTTCCCATCCCCCTTGTAAAGCAGCCCCTGACCGTCTCTTCCCATCCCCCTTGTAAAGCAGCCCCTGACCGTCTCTTCCCATCCCCCTTGTAAAGCAGCCCCTGACCGTCTCTTCCCATCCCCCTTGTAAAGCAGCCCCTGACCGTCTCTTCCCATCCCACTTGTAAAGCAGCCCCTGACCGTCTCTTCCCATCCCCTTGTAAAGCAGCCCCTGACCGTCTCTTCCCATCCCCCTTGTAAAGCAGCCCCTGACCGTCTCTTCCCATCCCACTTGTAAAGCAGCCCCTGACCGTCTCTTCCCATCCCCCTTGTAAAGCAGCCCCTGACCGTCTCTTCCCATCCCCCTTGTAAAGCAGCCCCTGACCGTCTCTTCCCATCCCACTTGTAAAGCAGCCCCTGACCGTCTCTTCCCATCCCCCTTGTAAAGCAGCCCCTGACCGTCTCTTCCCATCCCCCTTGTAAAGCAGCCCCTGACCGTCTCTTCCCATCCCCCTTGTAAAGCAGCCCCTGACCGTCTCTTCCCATCCCCCTTGTAAAGCAGCCCCTGACCGTCTCTTCCCATCCCCCTTGTAAAGCAGCCCCTGACCGTCTCTTCCCATCCCCCTTGTAAAGCAGCCCCTGACCGTCTCTTCCCATCCCCCTTGTAAAGCAGCCCCTGACCGTCTCTTCCCATCCCCCTTGTAAAGCAGCCCCTGACCGTCTCTTCCCATCCCCCTTGTAAAGCAGCCCCTGACCGTCTCTTCCCATCCCCCTTGTAAAGCAGCCCCTGACCGTCTCTTCCCATCCCCCTTGTAAAGCAGCCCCTGACCGTCTCTTCCCATCCCCCTTGTAAAGCAGCCCCTGACCGTCTCTTCCCATCCCCCTTGTAAAGCAGCCCCTGACCGTCTCTTCCCATCCCCCTTGTAAAGCAGCCCCTGACCGTCTCTTCCCATCCCCCTTGTAAAGCAGCCCCTGACCGTCTCTTCCCATCCCCCTTGTAAAGCAGCCCCTGACCGTCTCTTCCCATCCCCCTTGTAAAGCAGCCCCTGACCGTCTCTTCCCATCCCCCTTGTAAAGCAGCCCCTGACCGTCTCTTCCCATCCCCCTTGTAAAGCAGCCCCTGACCGTCTCTTCCCTCCCCCTTGTAAAGCAGCCCCTGACCGTCTCTTCCCATCCCCCTTGTAAAGCAGCCCCTGACCGTCTCTTCCCATCCCCCTTGTAAAGCAGCCCCTGACCGTCTCTTCCCATCCCCCTTGTAAAGCAGCCCCTGACCGTCTCTTCCCATCCCCCTTGTAAAGCAGCCCCTGACCGTCTCTTCCCATCCCCTTGTAAAGCAGCCCCCTGACCGTCTCTTCCCATCCCCCTTGTAAAGCAGCCCCTGACCGTCTCTTCCCATCCCCCTTGTAAAGCAGGCCCCTGACCGGCTCTTCCCATCCCCTTGTAAAGCAGCCCCTGACCGTCTCTTCCCATCCCCCTTGTAAAGCAGCCCCTGACCGTCTCTTCCCATCCCCCTTGTAAAGCAGCCCCTGACCGTCTCTTCCCATCCCCCTTGTAAAGCAGGGCCCCTGACCGTCTCTTCCCATCCCACTTGTAAAGCAGCCCCCTGACCGTCTCTTCCCATCCCCCTTGTAAAGCAGCCCCTGACCGTCTCTTCCCATCCCCCTTGTAAAGCAGCCCCTGACCGTCTCTTCCCATCCCCTTGTAAAGCAGCCCTGACCGTCTCTTCCCATCCCTCTTGTAAAGCAGCCCCTGACCGTCTCTTCCCATCCCCCTTGTAAAGCAGCCCCTGACCGTCTCTTCCCATCCCCCTTGTAAAGCAGCCCCTGACCGTCTCTTCCCATCCCCCTTGTAAAGCAGCCCCTGACCGTCTCTTCCCATCCCCCTTGTAAAGCAGCCCCTGACCGTCTCTTCCCATCCCCCTTGTAAAGCAGCCCCTGACCGTCTCTTCCCATCCCCCTTGTAAAGCAGCCCCTGACCGTCTCTTCCCATCCCCCTTGTAAAGCAGCCCCTGACCGTCTCTTCCCATCCCACTTGTAAAGCAGCCCCTGACCGTCTCTTCCCATCCCCCTTGTAAAGCAGCCCCTGACCGTCTCTTCCCATCCCCCTTGTAAAGCAGCCCCTGACCGTCTCTTCCCATCCCCCTTGTAAAGCAGCCCCTGACCGTCTCTTCCCATCCCCCTTGTAAAGCAGCCCCTGACCGTCTCTTCCCATCCCCCTTGTAAAGCAGCCCCCTGACCGTCTCTTCCCATCCCACTTGTAAAGCAGCCCCTGACCGTCTCTTCCCATCCCCCTTGTAAAGCAGCCCCTGACCGTCTCTTCCCTTGTAAAGCAGCCCCTGACCGTCTCTTCCCATCCCACTTGTAAAGCAGCCCCTGACCGTCTCTTCCCATCCCCCTTGTAAAGCAGCCCCTGACCGTCTCTTCCCATCCCCCTTGTAAAGCAGCCCCTGACCGTCTCTTCCCATCCCACTTGTAAAGCAGCCCCTGACCGTCTCTTCCCATCCCCTCTTGTAAAGCAGCCCCTGACCGTCTCTTCCCATCCCACTTGTAAAGCAGCCCCTGACCGTCTCTTCCCATCCCCCTTGTAAAGCAGCCCCTGACCGTCTCTTCCCATCCCCCTTGTAAAGCAGCCCCTGACCGTCTCTTCCCATCCCCTTGTAAAGCAGCCCCTGACCGTCTCTTCCATCCCCCTTGTAAAGCAGCCCCTGACCGTCTCTTCCCATCCCCCTTGTAAAGCAGCCCCTGACCGTCTCTTCCCATCCCCCTTGTAAAGCAGCCCCTGACCGTCTCTTCCCATCCCCCTTGTAAAGCAGCCCCTGACCGTCTCTTCCCATCCCCCTTGTAAAGCAGCCCCTGACCGTCTCTTCCCATCCCCCTTGTAAAGCAGCCCCTGACCGTCTCTTCCCATCCCCCTTGTAAAGCAGCCCCTGACCGTCTCTTCCCATCCCCCTTGTAAAGCAGCCCCTGACCGTCTCTTCCCATCCCCCTTGTAAAGCAGCCCCTGACCGTCTCTTCCCATCCCCCTTGTAAAGCAGCCCCTGACCGTCTCTTCCCATCCCCCTTGTAAAGCAGCCCCTGACCGTCTCTTCCCTTGTAAAGCAGCCCCTGACCGTCTCTTCCCATCCCCCTTGTAAAGCAGCCCCTGACCGTCTCTTCCCATCCCCCTTGTAAAGCCGCCCCTGACCCTCTCTTCCCATCCCCCTTGTAAAGCAGCCCCTGACCGTCTCTTCCATCCCCCTTGTAAAGCAGCCCCTGACCGTCTCTTCCCATCCCCCTTGTAAAGCAGCCCCTGACCGTCTCTTCCCATCCCCCTTGTAAAGCAGCCCCTGACCGTCTCTTCCCATCCCACTTGTAAAGCAGCCCCTGACCGTCTCTTCCCTTGTAAAGCAGCCCCTGACCGTTTCTTCCCATCCCCCTTGTAAAGCAGCCCCTGACCGTCTCTTCCCATCCCACTTGTAAAGCAGCCCCTGACCGTCTCTTCCCATCCCCCTTGTAAAGCAGCCCCTGACCGTCTCTTCCCATCCCCCTTGTAAAGCAGCCCCTGACCGTCTCTTCCCATCCCCCTTGTAAAGCAGCCCCTGACCGTCTCTTCCCATCCCCCTTGTAAAGCAGCCCCTGACCGTCTCTTCCCATCCCCCTTGTAAAGCAGCCCCTGACCGTCTCTTCCCATCCCCCTTGTAAAGCAGCCCCTGACCGTCTCTTCCCATCCCCCTTGTAAAGCAGCCCCTGACCGTCTCTTCCCATCCCCCTTGTAAAGCAGCCCCTGACCGTCTCTTCCCATCCCCCTTGTAAAGCAGCCCCTGACCGTCTCTTCCCACCCCCTTGTAAAGCAGCCCCTGACCGTCTCTTCCCATCCCCCTTGTAAAGCAGCCCCTGACCGTCTCTTCCCATCCCCCTTGTAAAGCAGCCCCTGACCGTCTCTTCCCATCCCCCTTGTAAAGCAGCCCCTGACCGTCTCTTCCCATCCCACTTGTAAAGCAGCCCCTGACCGTCTCTTCCCTTGTAAAGCAGCCCCTGACCGTCTCTTCCCATCCCCCTTGTAAAGCAGCCCCTGACCGTCTCTTCCCATCCCCCTTGTAAAGCAGCCCCTGACCGTCTCTTCCCATCCCCCTTGTAAAGCAGCCCCTGACCGTCTCTTCCCATCCCCCTTGTAAAGCAGCCCCTGACCGTCTCTTCCCATCCCACTTGTAAAGCAGCCCCTGACCGTCTCTTCCCATCCCCCTTGTAAAGCAGCCCCTGACCGTCTCTTCCCTTGTAAAGCAGCCCCTGACCGTCTCTTCCCATCCCACTTGTAAAGCAGCCCCTGACCGTCTCTTCCCATCCCCCTTGTAAAGCAGCCCCTGACCGTCTCTTCCCATCCCCCTTGTAAAGCAGCCCCTGACCGTCTCTTCCCATCCCACTTGTAAAGCAGCCCCTGACCGTCTCTTCCCATCCCTCTTGTAAAGCAGCCCCTGACCGTCTCTTCCCATCCCACTTGTAAAGCAGCCCCTGACCGTCTCTTCCCATCCCCCTTGTAAAGCAGCCCCTGACCGTCTCTTCCCATCCCCCTTGTAAAGCAGCCCCTGACCGTCTCTTCCCTTGTAAAGCAGCCCCTGACCGTCTCTTCCTATCCCCCTTGTAAAGCAGCCCCTGACCGTCTCTTCCCATCCCCCTTGTAAAGCAGCCCCTGACCGTCTCTTCCCATCCCCCTTGTAAAGCAGCCCCTGACCGTCTCTTCCCTTGTAAAGCAGCCCCTGACCGTCTCTTCCCATCCCCCTTGTAAAGCAGCCCCTGACCGTCTCTTCCCATCCCCCTTGTAAAGCAGCCCCTGACCGTCTCTTCCCATCCCCCTTGTAAAGCAGCCCCTGACCGTCTCTTCCCATCCCCCTTGTAAAGCAGCCCCTGACCGTCTCTTCCCATCCCACTTGTAAAGCAGCCCCTGACCGTCTCTTCCCATCCCCCTTGTAAAGCAGCCCCTGACCGTCTCTTCCCATCCCCCTTGTAAAGCAGCCCCTGACCGTCTCTTCCCATCCCCCTTGTAAAGCAGCCCCTGACCGTCTCTTCCCATCCCCCTTGTAAAGCAGCCCCTGACCGTCTCTTCCCATCCCCCTTGTAAAGCAGCCCCTGACGTCTCTTCCCATCCCCCTTGTAAAGCAGCCCCTGACCGTCTCTTCCCATCCCCCTTGTAAAGCAGCCCCTGACCGTCTCTTCCCTTGTAAAGCAGCCCCTGACCGTCTCTTCCCATCCCACTTGTAAAGCAGCCCCTGACCGTCTCTTCCCATCCCCCTTGTAAAGCAGCCCCTGACCGTCTCTTCCCATCCCCCTTGTAAAGCAGCCCCTGACCGTCTCTTCCCATCCCACTTGTAAAGCAGCCCCTGACCGTCTCTTCCCATCCCTCTTGTAAAGCAGCCCCTGACCGTCTCTTCCCATCCCACTTGTAAAGCAGCCCCTGACCGTCTCTTCCCATCCCCCTTGTAAAGCAGCCCCTGACCGTCTCTTCCCATCCCCCTTGTAAAGCAGCCCCTGACCGTCTCTTCCCTTGTAAAGCAGCCCCTGACCGTCTCTTCCCATCCCCCTTGTAAAGCAGCCCCTGACCGTCTCTTCCCATCCCCCTTGTAAAGCAGCCCCTGACCGTCTCTTCCCATCCCCCTTGTAAAGCAGCCCCTGACCGTCTCTTCCCTTGTAAAGCAGCCCCTGACCGTCTCTTCCCATCCCCCTTGTAAAGCAGCCCCTGACCGTCTCTTCCCATCCCCCTTGTAAAGCAGCCCCTGACCGTCTCTTCCCATCCCCCTTGTAAAGCAGCCCCTGACCGTCTCTTCCCATCCCCCTTGTAAAGCAGCCCCTGACCGTCTCTTCCCATCCCCCTTGTAAAGCAGCCCCTGACCGTCTCTTCCCATCCCCCTTGTAAAGCAGCCCCTGACCGTCTCTTCCCATCCCCCTTGTAAAGCAGCCCCTGACCGTCTCTTCCCATCCCCCTTGTAAAGCAGCCCCTGACCGTCTCTTCCCATCCCACAGGTAAAGCAGCCCCTGACCGTCTCATCCCTTGTAAAGCAGCCCCTGACCGTCTCTTCCCATCCCCCTTGTAAAGCAGCCCCTGACCGTCTCTTCCCATCCCCCTTGTAAAGCAGCCCCTGACCGTCTCTTCCCATCCCCCTTGTAAAGCAGCCCCTGACCGTCTCTTCCCATCCCCCTTGTAAAGCAGCCCCTGACCGTCTCTTCCCATCCCCCATGTAAAGCAGCCCCTGACCGTCTCTTCCCATCCCCCTTGTAAAGCAGCCCCTGACCGTCTCTTCCCATCCCCCTTGTAAAGCAGCCCCTGACCGTCTCTTCCCATCCCACTTGTAAAGCAGCCCCTGACCGTCTCTTCCCATCCCCCTTGTAAAGCAGCCCCTGACCGTCTCTTCCCTTGTAAAGCAGCCCCTGACCGTCTCTTCCCATCCCACTTGTAAAGCAGCCCCTGACCGTCTCTTCCCATCCCCCTTGTAAAGCAGCCCCTGACCGTCTCTTCCCATCCCCCTTGTAAAGCAGCCCCTGACCGTCTCTTCCCATCCCACTTGTAAAGCAGCCCCTGATCGTTTCTTCCCATCCCTCTTGTAAAGCAGCCCCTGACCGTCTCTTCCCATCCCACTTGTAAAGCAGCCCCTGACCGTCTCTTCCCATCCCCCTTGTAAAGCAGCCCCTGACCGTCTCTTCCCATCCCCCTTGTAAAGCAGCCCCTGACCGTCTCTTCCCTTGTAAAGCAGCCCCTGACCGTCTCTTCCTATCCCCCTTGTAAAGCAGCCCCTGACCGTCTCTTCCCATCCCCCTTGTAAAGCAGCCCCTGACCGTCTCTTCCCATCCCCCTTGTAAAGCAGCCCCTGACCGTCTCTTCCCTTGTAAAGCAGCCCCTGACCGTCTCTTCCCTTCCCCCTTGTAAAGCAGCCCCTGACCGTCTCTTCCCATCCCCCTTGTAAAGCAGCCCCTGACCGTCTCTTCCCATCCCCCTTGTAAAGCAGCCCCTGACCGTCTCTTCCCATCCCCCTTGTAAAGCAGCCCCTGACCGTTTCTTCCCATCCCCCTTGTAAAGCAGCCCCTGACCGTCTCTTCCCATCCCCCTTGTAAAGCAGCCCCTGACCGTCTCTTCCCTTGTAAAGCAGCCCCTGACCGTCTCTTCCCATCCCACTTGTAAAGCAGCCCCTGACCGTCTCTTCCCATCCCCCTTGTAAAGCAGCCCCTGACCGTCTCTTCCCATCCCACTTGTAAAGCAGCCCCTGACCGTCTCTTCCCATCTCTCTTGTAAAGCAGCCCCTGACCGTCTCTTCCCATCCCCCTTGTAAAGTAGCCCCTGACCGTCTCTTCCCATCCCACTTGTAAAGCAGCCCCTGACCGTCTCTTCCCATCCCCCTTGTAAAGCAGCCCCTGACCGTCTCTTCCCATCCCCCTTGTAAAGCAGCCCCTGACCGTCTCTTCCCATCCCACTTGTAAAGCAGCCCCTGACCGTCTCTTCCCATCCCACTTGTAAAGCAGCCCCTGACCGTCTCTTCCCATCCCCCTTGTAAAGCAGCCCCTGACCGTCTCTTCCCATCCCCCTTGTAAAGCAGCCCCTGACCGTCTCTTCCCATCCCCCTTGTAAAGCAGCCCCTGACCGTCTCTTCCCATCCCCCTTGTAAAGCAGCCCCTGACCGTCTCTTCCCATCCCCCTTGTAAAGCAGCCCCTGACCGTCTCTTCCCATCCCTCTTGTAAAGCAGCCCCTGACCGTCTCTTCCCATCCCCCTTGTAAAGCAGCCCCTGACCGTCTCTTCCCATCCCCCTTGTAAAGCAGCCCCTGACCGTCTCTTCCCATCCCACTTGTAAAGCAGCCCCTGACCGTCTCTTCCCATCCCTCTTGTAAAGCAGCCCCTGACCGTCTCTTCCCATCCCCCTTGTAAAGTAGCCCCTGACCGTCTCTTCCCATCCCACTTGTAAAGCAGCCCCTGACCGTCTCTTCCCATCCCCCTTGTAAAGCAGCCCCTGACCGTCTCTTCCCATCCCCCTTGTAAAGCAGCCCCTGACCGTCTCTTCCCATCCCACTTGTAAAGCAGCCCCTGACCGTCTCTTCCCATCCCCCTTGTAAAGCAGCCCCTGACCGTCTCTTCCCATCTCCCTTGTAAAGCAGCCCCTGACCGTCTCTTCCCACCCCCCTTGTAAAGCAGCCCCTGACCGTCTCTTCCCATCCCCCTTGTAAAGCAGCCCCTGACCGTCTCTTCCCATCCCCCTTGTAAAGCAGCCCCTGACCGTCTCTTCCCATCCCCCTTGTAAAGCAGCCCCTGACCGTCTCTTCCCATCCCCCTTGTAAAGCAGCCCCTGACCGTCTCTTCCCATCCCCCTTGTAAAGCACCCCCTGACCGTCTCTTCCCATCCCACTTGTAAAGCAGCCCCTGACCGTCTCTTCCCATCCCCCTTGTAAAGCAGCCCCTGACCGTCTCTTCCCATCCCCCTTGTAAAGCAGCCCCTGACCGTCTCTTCCCATCCCACTTGTAAAGCAGCCCCTGACCGTCTCTTCCCATCCCTCTTGTAAAGCAGCCCCTGACCGTCTCTTCCCATCCCCCTTGTAAAGTAGCCCCTGACCGTCTCTTCCCATCCCACTTGTAAAGCAGCCCCTGACCGTCTCTTCCCATCCCCCTTGTAAAGCAGCCCCTGACCGTCTCTTCCCATCCCCCTTGTAAAGCAGCCCCTGACCGTCTCTTCCCATCCCACTTGTAAAGCAGCCCCTGACCGTCTCTTCCCATCCCCCTTGTAAAGCAGCCCCTGACCGTCTCTTCCCATCTCCCTTGTAAAGCAGCCCCTGACCGTCTCTTCCCACCCCCCTTGTAAAGCAGCCCCTGACCGTCTCTTCCCATCCCCCTTGTAAAGCAGCCCCTGACCGTCTCTTCCCATCCCCCTTGTAAAGCAGCCCCTGACCGTCTCTTCCCATCCCCCTTGTAAAGCAGCCCCTGACCGTCTCTTCCCATCCCCCTTGTAAAGCAGCCCCTGACCGTCTCTTCCCATCCCCCTTGTAAAGCAGCCCCTGACCGTCTCTTCCCATCCCCCTTGTAAAGCAGCCCCTGACCGTCTCTTACTTGCGTTTCGTCGATGCCTTGGAATCTACCAAGAAGAGCGCGCATGAGGGCACGAGCATTCCGGAAAACTCAGTGGAATTTCAGTGGTCGAAACTAACATAATAAGTCGGATACTGCCATCTAGTGGACATAGTTATACTTTGATTTCATAAAACAGTTCCATATGCAAAAGTCCAAATCAAAATGTTTATTTTTAATTCACAATCTGTAGAAGCAATGAGAATAGAAACGTTCAGAACTTTTGTAAAACATCACAGTACGGTTGAAATATATATGGCAAATAGAAATCCTATATGGATGGTGTTAAGAGATAGATGGGAGGTATTGAATGGAGCTGAAGGATGGGACTACTAACAAATAACAACAAATAATAACAAAGATAGCTAATAATGTAGGCACGCTGTGTCCATAATAAGTATATAGGTTGTATGTTGGGAGCTTTTGGGAAAGAGCACAGTTAGAAAGATATGGCATATAGAAGCAAACCGGATGGACATCATGAAAATGATCGGAGAGGTTGAGAGTAGAAGAAGTTCAGGAGCAATATATATATATATATATATATATATATATGTTACGGATACAGGTATCCTGTGTTTTTGTGTGTTTCTCTCCTTCTGCCCTAATCACAGGTGTCCTGTATGTTCCTGATTGGTGGTCGTTGAGGTGTCTGCTGATTGGACCAATCAGTGAACATTCCTGTGCATTGCACCACCTGTTACTCGTTTGTTCAATCACACATCCCATTATATAAAACCAGTCACTTGTGTTTGTTGAGAGAGATTTTTGCCATATGTGAGTATGGACACGGTGGTGTCCTGTGTGTTGTGTACTCACTAAGTTGTTGGTTACCCTATTGGTAACTTTGTTAGAAGCCATTTCTTTATGTGAGTGTGGATACTGTGGTGTCCTGTGTATTGTGTACTTACTTTGTTGCTGATTACCCTGTTTGGTAGCTTTGTGTGTTTCTGGGAAAAGGGGAGTTTAAGCTAGTTGCCCTTGGGCGTACATTACCCGTAGGAAGAATTCTGTCTAAAAACACTAGTTAGACCTGAGCGGACCACCCACTGTACTTTTGTATGACTAGCAGTAGCCTAGCGGTTCTTCAGGCAGGCTAGATCAGTTTAGGGGGTTTTACACTATTGTTTCATTTCTTGGGTCCTGCTCAGCCCTTTTTCCCAAACCTTTACCGTGTGTTTAGTAATAAACCATTTGTGTTTGACGGTAGTTCATGGTTGTTGTGTCACCTTTGTTCTCACTGCTCCATGCCACACTACTAATTTGCATAATTTATGTTACGGGTCTCATGTCCATCCACCCTAGACGTTTAGAGCCACGGGGTTCGTAACATAAAGTGGGGGCTCGTCCGGGATCTATCCCATGCTACTCGTGCAAATTAGTAAGTGTCTGGTTCAGTGTTGAGCTTGGCAGCTGTACTACCTGTTTTTTTGTGTGTTCAGTAGTCGACGGCTCGTGTTGCCAGTAGGATGGCTACTTTTGATTTAGAAGCATTTTTGGAAAACCCTACGTGGGAGATTTTTGAGAATTGTCGTAGAGTGGATCTACAGGCTTTGGCTGACCATTTTTCTGTACCCATACCGAGGGGTTTAGTGAAAGCAGAAGTTAGGGAAGTAGTGCTAGCGATATTGTTGAACGAGCGAGTGCTTGAGTTACCGCCGCCTGAGTCTGCTGCTCCTGTAGGGGATGTGGTTGCTGTTCCTGTAAGCCCATCAGTGTCTGAGGACGAGACTAAGGCTCCAGCCACATTGCCCCGTTATGACCCACTCTCCCCACTGACTGACAGTGATGCCAGGATGGATGTCCGCTCGACACGGCTCCAAATGGAGGCGGAAGAGCGGGCACAAATCAGGCAAGACAAGCTGGAGATGCGTAAAATGGAGCTAGAGGCAGAACAGGAGACGCGTAAGATAGAACAGGAGACGCGTAAGATAGAACAGGAGACGCGTAAGATAGAACAGGAGACGCGTAAGATGGAACTGGAGACGCGTAGGCTTGATCAAGAACTGGAGATGCGTAAGATGGAACTAGAGGTGCGTAAAATGGAACTAGAGGCAGAAACAGCGAGGTTAGTCTCTGCTAATACTATGCCTGCTAGTGAGCCATCCTCACCAGCTGTGTCATCTGCTACGTTTGATATTAGTAGGCAGATCACCTTGGTACCTGTGTTCAGGGAGTCAGAGGTTGATTCCTATTTCAGTGTTTTTGAACGTATAGCGGTAGCATTGAAATGGCCCGACGAGGTATGGTGCCTATTACTTCAGTGTAAGCTAACAGGTAAAGCCCAAGAGGTTCTGGCAGCGCTACCTCTTGAAGACAGTTTGAATTATGAAGTGGTTAAAGCTACTGTTCTTCGTGCCTATGAGCTTGTTCCTGAGGCATATCGACAGAGATTTAGGTCTCATAAAAAGTCTCCTACTCAGACTTATGTGGAGTTTGCTAGAGACAAAGGAAATCTGTTTGACAAATGGCACAGTGCTAGTAAGGTAACTGATTTTAACTCTCTACGGGAGTTAATCTTGTTAGAAGAGTTTAAAAATTGTTTACCGGAACGCATTGTAGTTTATCTGAACGAACAGAAAGTATCCTCACTGTCGGAAGCGTCTGTATTGGCAGACGAGTTTGTGTTGACGCATAAGAGCGTGTTTTCGGCTCGTACGGAGAGCCGGGCTGCGGAGTTGCTAACTTTTAATCCTAGTCGACCAGCAGTACATCCAGCACGCCCAAAAGATGTGCGTCACTGTTTCTATTGTCATAAGGTGGGACATATAGTTAATGATTGCTTTCTGCTAAAACGCAAACCGGGGATGCCTCAGCACGCCAGGCCGCCAACGGGTGTTGGGCTGATTCGTACGGTTGTAAGGCCGGAATCAAGACAGAAGCCTCATAGTGAATGTGGTTTGAAAGTCCCTGTCCCAGATCACAGTTATGAACCGTTCATTTTTGAGGGGTTTGTTTCTATATCAGATGACGAAGCGTCTCAGCGTCCAGTTAGAATCCTCAGAGATACTGGTGCGGCGCAGTCGTTCATACTCGCTGATGTGTTGCCCTTGTCCAGTAATACATATTGTGGTTCCAGTGTGTTAGTACAAGGTATTGAAATGGGATTTGTCCCAGTGCCATTGCACTTTGTGAACGTACACTCTGAGTTAGTCAGTGGATTGTTCAGAGTTGGCGTACGTCCTATGTTGCCAGTAAAAGGTGTTACATTTATAATGGGCAACGATATTGCCGGAGGAAAGGTGATACCCGTATTGGAGGTATTGGATAAAAGTGACCAGTCTCTCTCCGAGGAGCTGGCACAGGGTTATCCAGATGTGTTCCCCGCTTGTGCTGTCACACGTGCTCAAGCACGACAAGTGGGTGAAGTGATAGATTTGTCAGACACGATTCTATTCAGAGAGTGTGACCCAGAGGATAGTTCGGGTGCTACCTCTGGTAAGCTGGTGCAGTCTGACCAACAGCCCAGAGAAAGGAAGAAGGATGTGGAACTTGTTGCTGAGGCAATACAGTTACCAGTTACTCGTGAGCAGCTGATCGCTAACCAACAGGTTGACATTAGCCTGGCTAAATGTTTTTCTAGTGTTGTCTCAGAGGACGAGCTAAAGAAGAAAAACATGGCATACTTCCTTGATGGTAATCTCCTCATGCGTAAATGGACCTCCCATGTTGACGCTGGCGGAGATTGGAATGCTGTTTACCAAATAGTGATTCCTACAGCCTTTCGACAAAATGTTTTATCCCTCGCTCATGATCACCAGTGGTCCGGACATCTGGGAGTCACCAAGACTTATGATCGTGTTTTGCGACATTTCTTTTGGCCTGGTTTAAAACAAGATGTGGCTCAGTTCTGTCGGACTTGCCACACCTGTCAAGTAGTTGGGAAACCGAACCAGGTTATTTCCCCCGCGCCTCTTTGTCCCATACCGGCCATAGGTGAACCCTTCGAACATGTGATGGTTGATTGTGTTGGACCATTACCAAAAACAAAATCTGGTAACCAGTTTATGTTGACAATTATGTGTGTAGCCACCAGGTACCCAGAGGCCATTCCTCTGCGAAGGATTACTGCTCCGGTGGTGAGTAAAGCGTTGATCAAATTCTTCTCAACTTTTGGATTACCTAAGGTGATACAAACTGATCAGGGTACGAATTTCCTTTCTAAACTTTTCAAACAAGTGTTAAAATCCTTGTCAGTTACACACCGTGTGTCAAGCGCATATCACCCAGAGTCTCAGGGTGCGCTTGAACGTTGGCATCAGACCCTGAAGTCTATGCTCCGTAAATATTGCTTGGAATCTGAGAAAGATTGGGATGAGGGAGTTCCTCTAGTGTTGTTTGCTGTCCGTGAGACAGTACAGGAATCCCTAGGGTTCAGCCCAGCTGAACTGGTGTTTGGACACACCATGAGAGGACCTATGAAAGTCCTTAAGGATCAGTTTTTGTCACAAGAGTTGTGTGTGAAAGAAAATGTGTTGGACTACGTTAGTCGCTTTCGTGAGCGCCTACATGCTGCCTGTGCTCTAGCAAAGGAAGCGCTGTCTTCCTCACAGAAACGGATGAAACGACACTATGACACACAGGCTGTTTCTCGTTCACTGCAGCCAGGTGACCGAGTTCTTGTGTTGTTGCCTGTGCCAGGAGCGTCATTGTCAGCACGTTTCTCTGGTCCTTATGTCATTGAAAAGAAACTAACTGAAACTGACTATGTGATACAGACTCCTGATAGAAAACGCCAATCTCGTGTGTGCCACGTTAACATGTTGAAGACATACCACACCAGACCCGTCACTCAGGTAGACAGTCCAGAGAAACTGGCCGAGTCGGCTGTCTCTGTTGCTGCTACGGCGGTAGTGGGAGGTCATGTTAATGATGTGGACGGAGATGGTTTGGAGTTGCGCAATACTCAGCAGCAGTGTGCTAGATTGCCCAATTCAGAGATGCTGCTGTCTCTCCCGTCAAGCCTGATTCATTTAACGGACAGACAGTCAGATGATATTGTGAGACTATTACACAGCTTTCCATGTCTTTTTAATGATGTTCCTACATGTACTAATGTGTTAGAACATGACATTAATGTTGGAAACGCTGCACCTATCAAGCAACATCCTTATCGTGTCAACGTCGCTAAGAGAAAGATAATGAGGGGTGAGGTCGGTTATTTGCTGGAGAATAACCTGGCTATACCAAGTTCAAGTCCTTGGAGTTCTCCATGCATTCTGGTTCCTAAACCTGATGGGACATCCAGATTATGTACGGACTATCGGAAAGTCAATGCAGTCACAGTGCCCGACTCGTTCCCGTTACCCAGACTGGATGACTGTATTGATACTGTTGGTGCTGCTACTTATGTAACCAAATTAGATCTTCTAAAAGGTTACTGGCAGGTGCCGTTAACCCCACGTGCCTCCGACATCTCTGCATTTGTGACCCCAGATCACTTCCTACAATATGCTGTCATGGCATTTGGGATGCGGAACGCACCAGCCACTTTCCAACGCCTGGTTAACACAGTATTGGCTGGAGTTCCTAATTGTAGTGCTTACCTTGATGATCTGGTCATTTATTCAACTGAGTGGTCTGATCATGTTAAAACTCTAAGGGTAGTGTGTGAACGTCTTGCAACCGCTTCTCTAACCCTGAACTTAGCAAAGTGCGAGTTTGGGAAGGCCACTGTTACTTATCTTGGTAAACAGGTCGGCCATGGTCAGGTGCGCCCTGTAGATGCCAAGGTCTCAGCTATAAACGCATTTCCCGCACCTACCACCAGAAGAGAGCTACGCCGTTTTTTAGGGATGGTTGGCTACTACCGTAGTTTCTGTAAAAATTTCTCTGCGGTAGTTGCTCCATTAACGGATTTGCTCAGTCCGGCGAGAAAATTTGTATGGTCTGAAGATTGTTGTACTGCTTTCAACACTGCTAAAGCACTCTTGTGTAGTACTCCTGTTCTTGCTGCGCCAGATTTTGAGCGGCCGTTTAAACTGGAGGTAGATGCAAGTGCCAGAGGTGCTGGTGCTGTTCTACTGCAGCAAGACCAGAGTGGAGTGGACCATCCTGTCTGTTATTTTTCACGGAAATTTAACAAATGTCAGACAAACTATTCCACCATTGAACAAGAAGCTCTAGCTTTGTTGTTAGCTCTGCAGTACTTTGAAGTTTATGTTGGTTCCAGTGCATTACCAGTGGTAGTGTATACTGACCATAACCCCTTAGTTTTTCTCCACCGGATGTACAACCAGAACCAACGCCTTATGCGTTGGGCACTTGTCGTGCAAAATTATAATTTGGAGATCCGCCACAAAAAGGGGTTAGATAATGTGTTGGCAGATGCTTTGTCTCGTGTGTAATGATCTAGGTTTTTTTTGTTATCCCGGTAGGATGATTTGTGAATTTGGGTGTTGTGATAGTACGTGTGTCGCAAACCATTGTGGTTTGCTCTTTTAAGGGTGGGAGTGTTACGGATACAGGTATCCTGTGTTTTTGTGTGTTTCTCTCCTTCTGCCCTAATCACAGGTGTCCTGTATGTTCCTGATTGGTGGTCGTTGAGGTGTCTGCTGATTGGACCAATCAGTGAACATTCCTGTGCATTGCACCACCTGTTACTCGTTTGTTCAATCACACATCCCATTATATAAAACCAGTCACTTGTGTTTGTTGAGAGAGAGAGATTTTTGCCATATGTGAGTATGGACACGGTGGTGTCCTGTGTGTTGTGTACTCACTAAGTTGTTGGTTACCCTATTGGTAACTTTGTTAGAAGCCATTTCTTTATGTGAGTGTGGATACTGTGGTGTCCTGTGTATTGTGTACTTACTTTGTTGCTGATTACCCTGTTTGGTAGCTTTGTGTGTTTCTGGGAAAAGGGGAGTTTAAGCTAGTTGCCCTTGGGCGTACATTACCCGTAGGAAGAATTCTGTCTAAAAACACTAGTTAGACCTGAGCGGACCACCCACTGTACTTTTGTATGACTAGCAGTAGCCTAGCGGTTCTTCAGGCAGGCTAGATCAGTTTAGGGGGTTTTACACTATTGTTTCATTTCTTGGGTCCTGCTCAGCCCTTTTTCCCAAACCTTTACCGTGTGTTTAGTAATAAACCATTTGTGTTTGACGGTAGTTCATGGTTGTTGTGTCACCTTTGTTCTCACTGCTCCATGCCACACTACTAATTTGCATAATTTATGTTACGGGTCTCATGTCCATCCACCCTAGACGTTTAGAGCCACGGGGTTCGTAACAATATATATATATATATATATATAATAGAATATTGTAAAATTAACTCTGTCCATAATGTGTAGATAGTAAGTATAGACCGGAAGTAGAGGCCTGGGCATTGTTGTTCACTAATTTACTCCAAGTAGGGAAAGGATGGTGGGGTTGAAAAGTAATAAAGGGGAATATATATATAAAAAATAAAAAAAACATGGGGGATTGGAAGTGATGCAGACAATTACATTGATAGAAGATACAATCTATCTGCAATATTAAGCTGATCCATTCCCCAAGAAAAAATAAAAAAAGTCCAAATCAAACGCGATTTGTCACAAGCATCGAACGAATATAACAGGTGTAGACTTAACCGTGACATGCTTGCTTACGAGTTCTTTCCAACGATGCAGAGTAAAACATATATATATAAAAAAACAAAAAATAGTAACACAAGAGGAATACAAGAATGGAGCTTTATACAGGGAGTACCAGATCAATACCATTAGCAGATCAATATGCAGAGGCACGAGGTATTGGAGGTAGATATTACATTTACATTTACGTCATTTAGCAGACGCTCTTATCCAGAGCGACTTACAGTTAGTGCATACATATATTTTTATTGTTTTTATATATATTTTTTATTTTTATTTTATTTTTAAATTTTTAAATTTTTATTTTTTTATACTGGCCCCCCATGGGAATCGAACCCACATCCCTGGCGTTGCAAACACCATGCTCTACCGACTGAGCTACCGCCCTGCCGGCCATTCCCTCCCCTACCCTGGACGACGCTGGACCAATTGTGCGCCGCCCCATTGGTCTCCCGGTTGCGGCCGGCTACAGCAGAGCCTGTACAGCCTGTAGATATGTACATGAAGGCAGGGTAAAGTGACTAGGCATCAGGATAGATAATAATAAGGTATTTGAGGTAGATATGTACATGAAGGCAGGGTAAAGTGACTAGGCATCAGGATAGATAATAATAAGGTATTTGAGGTAGATATGTACATGAAGGCAGGGTAAAGTGACTAGGCATCAGGATAGATAATAATAAGGTATTTGAGGTAGATATGTACATGAAGGCAGGGTAAAGTGACTAGGCATCAGGATAGATAATAATAAGGTATTTGAGGTAGATATGTACATGAAGGCAGGGTAAAGTGACTAGGCATCAGGATAGATAATAATAAGGTATTTGAGGTAGATATGTACATGAAGGCAGGGTAAAGTGACTAGGCATCAGGATAGATAATAATAAGGTATTTGAGGTAGATATGTACATGAAGGCAGGGTAAAGTGACTAGGCATCAGGATAGATAATAATAAGGTATTTGAGGTAGATATGTACATGAAGGCAGGGTAAAGTGACTAGGCATCAGGATAGACAATAAGAAGGTATTTGAGGTAGATATGTGTCTGGTATCGAAGATGAATATGTTAGTAATGACTTTTCTGCGGCTGCCACCTCAGCAGAGGACAGTGAGACGTGGGAGGGAGTGGGACCCAGGCCTAAACCTCTCCTCCAAACCAGACCTAAACCCAGATCCCCTACCCCAGGCCCTGTATACCACGTTGCACCGGGAGGAAGCAGAACGTGAGATGTATCATTACCTTAGTGCTCTTACGCTGAAACTGTTTACATGAATGCCGCAGCCCGTCTGGTGTTCAACCTTCCCAAGTTCTCTCACGTCACCCCGCTCCTCCGCACACTCCACGGGCTTCCAGTTGAAGCTCGTATCTGCTACAAGACCATGGTGCTTGCCTATGGAGCTGTGAGGGGAACGGCACCTCCGTACCTTCAGGCTCTGATCAGTCCCTACACCCAAACGAGGGCATTGCATTCATCCACCTCTGGCCTGCTGGCTCCCCTTCCTCTGCAGAAGCATAGCTCCCCCTCAGCCCAGTCAAAACTGTTCGCTGCTCTGCCACCCCAATGGTGGAACAAGCTCCCTCACGACGCCAGGACAGCGGAGTCACTCACCACCTTCCGGAGACACTTGAAACCCCACCTCTTTTAGGAATACCTGGGATAGGATAAAGTAATCCTTCTACCCCCCCTTACCCCCCCCACTCCCCTCCCCCCCAAAAAAGAAAAAAAAGAACATATTGTAAAGTGGTTGTCCCACTGGCTATAAGGTGAATGCACCAATTTGTAAGTCGCTCTGGATAAGAGCGTCTGCTAAATGACGTAAATGTAAATGTAAATATGTACATGAAGGCAGGGTAAAGTGACTAGGTATCCGGATAGATAATAATAAGGTATTTGAGGTAGATATGGACACGAAGGCAGGGTAAAGTGACTAGGCATCCGGATAGATAATAATAAGGTATTTGAGGTAGATATGTATATGAAGGCAGGGTAAAGTGACTAGGCATCAGGATAGATAATAATAAGGTATTTGAGGTAGATATGTACATGAAGGCAGGGTAAAGTGACTAGGCATCAGGATAGATAATAATAAGGTATTTGAGGTAGATATGTACACGAAGGCAGGGTAAAGTGACTAGGCATCCGGATAGATAATAATAAGGTATTTGAGGTAGATATGTACACGAAGGCAGGGTAAAGTGACTAGGCATCCGGATAGATAATAATAAGGTATTTGAGGTAGATATGGACATGAAGGCAGGGTAAAGTGACTAGGCATCCGGATAGATAATAATAAGGTATTTGAGGTAGATATGTACATGAAGGCAGGGTAAAGTGACTAGGCATCCGGATAGATAATAATAAGGTATTTGAGGTAGATATGGACATGAAGGCAGGGTAAAGTGACTAGGCATCAGGATAGATAATAATAAGGTATTTGAGGTAGATATGTACATGAAGGCAGGGTAAAGTGACTAGGCATCAGGATAGATAATAATAAGGTATTTGAGGTAGATATGGACATGAAGGCAGGGTAAATTGACTAGGCATCAGGATAGATAATAATAAGGTATTTGAGGTAGATATGGACATGAAGGCAGGGTAAAGGGACTAGGCATCAGGATAGATAATAATAAGGTATTTGAGGTAGATATGTACATGAAGGCAGGGTAAAGTGACTAGGCATCAGGATAGATAATAATAAGGTATTTGAGGTAGATATGTACATGAAGGCAGGGTAAAGTGACTAGGCATCAGGATAGATAATAATAAGGTATTTGAGGTAGATATGTACATGAAGGCAGGGTAAAGTGACTAGGCATCAGGATAGATAATAATAAGGTATTTGAGGTAGATATGTACATGAAGGCAGGGTAAAGTGACTAGGCATCAGGATAGATAATAATAAGAGTAAAATAAAGAACATGATGAGTGTAAAAGTGTGTTGGTTTTTGTGTTGGTTATCAATATACAGTTTATCGACTACGAGAGCTAAACGTTTCCCTTTTAATATATTCACCTTGAAGACTGGGTAGCTACATTGCCGTTCTGCAATTTCCTTCAGGAACGGATCATTCATGCCTATTTTCATGCCAGCGAGTCTTTCACCCAGGCTTTTAACCATTACTTTATCTGAAAATAATGCAAATTTGGCAACAATTTGACTCATATCTCTGTCCTGTCTGTCCGAAACGGTGTACACATTCGAGTTTGATTTCGTCGACAGTATCGCCTGGGATCTGTAGCGCTTTAAGAAATAATTATTTCCCCTTCTGGATCTTCATCCACATTTTCTTTGATTCCAGTAAGTACCCGATTTTCTCTCATAGATCTAGTCTGTATTTCAAGTAAGGTTTCTCTCAGAAAGATGTTCTCCTTTTTAAGTTCTTTAATCAATAGTTTTAATTGGCAGGCATTTATTTAATTGGCAGGCATTGTGTTAGGTTTGGCTTTTTAAGCCAATAGTGGCTAACCAGGGGTGGGATAATGTCAATGTTGCTTTGATTAAATAGTAGCTGGGAGCTTGCAGTGTCAGATACTTGTGAGATTTCTTTATGTACGTTTTCATGGAACACATGAAAAATTGCATATTCTTTCGGAATTGTTTGGCGAGTTACTCAGTCATGGGCTGGTAGCTACTGATCGACCTGTTGGAGCCCCCTGCTGTATAGTATAGTATAGTATAGTATAGTACATTATAGTACAGTATAGTATAGTATAGTACAGTACAGTACAGTATAGTATAGTACAGTACAGTACAGTACAGTACAGTACAGTACAGTATAGTATAGTACGGTACAGTACAGTACAGTACAATACAATACAGTATAGTATAGTATAGTACAGTACAGTACAGTACAGTACAGTACATTATAGTATAGTATAGTATAGTATAGTATAGTATAGTACAGTACAGTACAGTACAGTACAGTATAGTATAGTATAGTATAGTATAGTACAGTACAGTACAGTACGGTACAATACAGTATAGTACAGTATAGTATAGTATAGTATAGTACAGTATAGTATAGTATAGTATAGTATAGTATAGTATAGTATAGTATAGTACAGTACAGTACAGTATAGTATAGTATAGTACAGTACAATACAGTATAGTATAGTAAAGTATAGTACAGTACAGTACAGTACAGTATAGTATAGTACAGTACAGTAGAGTAGATTACAGTACAGTATAGTACAGTACGGTATAGTATAGTATAGTACAGTATAGTATAGTATAGTATAGTACTGTAAGGTACAGTACATTATAGTATAGTATAGTATAGTACTGTAAGGTACAGTACAGTAAAGTATAGTTCAGTACAGTTTAGTGCAGTACAGTACAGTATAGTATAGTATAGTACAGTATAGTACAGTACAGTACAGTACAGTATAGTATAGTATAGTATAGTATAGTATAGTATAGTACTGTAAGGTACAGTACAGTAAAGTATAGTTCAGTACAGTACAGTAAAGTATAGTTCAGTACAGTATAGTATAGTATAGTACAGTACAGTACAGTACAGTACAGTATAGTACAGTATAGTACAGTACAGTACAGTATAGTATAGTACAGTATAGTATAGTATAGTATTGTACAGTACAGTACAGTACAGTACAGTACAGTATAGTATATTATATTATATTATATTATATTATATTATAGTATAGTATAGTATAGTATAATACAGTACAGTACAGTATAGTATAGTATAGTATAGTTCAGTACAGTTTAGTGCAGTACAGTACAGTGCAGTACATTATAGTATAGTATAGTATAGTACAGTACAGTATAGTATAGTATAGTATAGTATAGTATAGTATAGTATAGTATAGTATAATACAGTACAGTACAGTATAGTATAGTATAGTATAGTATAGTATAGTATAGTATAGTTCAGTACAGTTTAGTGCAGTACAGTGCAGTACATTATAGTCGTCTATATTTGGCCAAAATATACGTCTGTGTTTGTGCTCTTGGAGGGTGGGAGCCACTTGCAGGCTATGCATGTCAATACCTACATGTAGTCCTCTGTAGCTCAGCGTGGCGCTTGCAACGCCAGGATAGTGGGTTCGATTCTTGCGACCGCCCGAATGTATGCACGCATGACTGTAAGTTGCTTTTGGATAAAACCGATCTGCTAAATTATATGATGTGTGCAATAACTTTAGTCAAGACTGGAACCTGCAAATCATACATACATACATACATACATACATACATACATACATACATACATACATACATACATACGTGCTCTTCCATAATGTTCTACACTGACTTTTGCCAAGAGGTGAGTATGACTCAGAGGGTTAGTATCTTTGTCTTGTGGTACACGTGTGGCGCCCGTGGCGGCCTGGGTTCGAAAAAGGCTTGGACATCAGGGTCATCGCTGATTGCAGCTGTATTTATTATTAGTGTGCTTGAGAAGCAACACACTACTATTATTAAAAAGAAAGGAGGACCGAGGCACTCTTTATATAGTTAATTAAAATGCCTTTATTAGTATGGCATGTTCAATAGAAAGAAGGTTTAAAAAAAAAAATCAGTCTGAATCTTTTTGATGACCAATTCAGCCCTTTGACCAAAGAGCACCTTCTGTCTATCAACATCTACTACTGTGTACCTTAGTAGCTTCCCTTGCTCCTCTCTTTACACTACTATTATTGTTCATACTTAAATTACTTTTTTATTTTATTTTTATTTATTTCACCTTTATTTAACCAGGTAAGCCAGTTGAGAACAAGTTCTCATTTACAACTGCGACCTGGCCAAGATAAAGCAAAGAAGTGCGATAAAAACAACAGCACAGAGTTACATATGGGGTAAAACAAAACATAAAGTCAAAAAATACAACAGAAAATATATATACAGTGTGTGCAAATGTAGCAAGTTATGGAGGTAAGGCAATAAATAGGCCATAGTGCAAAATAAACTTTAAATCTCATACCTCTTCTTATTCTTCCTTAAGTGCGATGAGTTTGCGGCACATTTCAGAGATATGATAACCAACATTAGGCTGGGTATCAGTCAATAAAGACCTGATGAGAAGTTTGATGATATGTGCCCCTAGCCTACCACGCAAAGGCACTGTGGATTTATTTCCCCTGGTTGACACAGACATGCTCAGGAAAGTGACATCACAACTTAAGCCTTCTACCTGCCTTCTCGATCCTGTCCCCACCACCTTCTTCAAAACAGTTTTTAATAGCATATTTGAAGAAGTGCAAGCTATTGTTAATCACTCCCTGTTCACAGGCACTTCCCCCACTGCACTAAAAACAGCTATGGTGAAACCCCTTTTGAAGAAAAGTAATCTAGATTCTTCAGCTCCTAGCATTTCTTTGCCAATCTCCAACCTTCCATTCTTAAGCAACATTCTGGAGAAATTAGTGTTGAAACAGCTAAATGATTTTTTAAGTGCCAACTGTATTAAAACAATTATCCTATCTGGTTTTCGGGCCCACCACAGCAAAGAGACAGCCTTAGTTAAAGTGGTAAATGATCTTAGAGCCAACACAGATAGCAAACAGCTCTCTGTCCTCTTGGATTTATGTGACCACGATGTCCTTCTGGACAGACTGGAGAGGTGGGTTGGCCTCTGTTGACCATGATGTCCTTCTGGACAGACTGGAGAGGTGGGTTGGCCTCTGTTGACCATGATGTCCTTCTGGACAGACTGGAGAGGTGGGTTGGCCTCTGTTGACCATGATGTCCTTCTGGACAGACTGGAGAGGTGGTTGGCCTCTGTTGACCATGATGTCCTTCTGGACAGACTGGAGAGGTGGGTTGGACCTCTGTTGACCATGATGTCCTTCTGGACAGACTGGAGAGGTGGGTTGGCCTCTGTTGACCATGATGTCCTTCTGGACAGACTGGAGAGGTGGGTTGGCCTCTGTTGACCATGATGTCCTTCTGGACAGACTGGAGAGGTGGGTTGGCCTCTGTTGACCATGATGTCCTTCTGGACAGACTGGAGAGGTGGGTTGTCCTCTGTTGACCATGATGTCCTTCTGGACAGACTGGAGAGGTGGTTGGCCTCTGTTGACCATGATGTCCTTCTGGACAGACTGGAGAGGTGGTTGACCTCTCCCCGGTCCAGTTCTAAATTGGTTTAGGACCTATTTAACCAGTCAAGAGTTTTTTGTCACCCTTGGTGAACATAACTCAGAGAAAATACATGTCACATGTGGCGTTCCACAAGGTTTGGTTTTGGGTCCGGTACTGTTCAGTTTATATATGTTACCCCTTGGCAGCATTATCAGAAGGCACAGCATTGATTTTCACTGCTACTCAGACGACACACAACTTTACATTTCTGTGTCATCAGAGGATTTTAGCTTCACGGATAAATTATTAGACTGTATCAGTGATTTAAATACTTGGATGGCTCACAACTTCTTCCAGCTAAATCAAGACAAGACCGAGGTATTTCCTTTTGGAGCCAAAGCACAGAGAGAGAATCTGGCTGCACATTATAATTCACAGGCAATAAAGATGAAACACCAGGTAAAAAACCTAGGTGTTGTTTTAGATTCTGAACTCAATTTCCAATAAAACATCAGGAATGTGACCAAAACAGCTTTTTACCCCCTGAGGAACATTGCCAAGGTGCGGCCGTTTCTCTCTCAGGCTGATCCAGAGAGACTCATCCATGCTTTTATTACAAGCAGGCTTGACTACTGTAATGCTCTCCTGTCTGGTCTACCCAAGAAAGCCATTGGTCAACTGCTAAACATACAGAATGCTGCAGCACGGGTACTGACCAAGACCAGACGGAGAGCACACATTACACCAGTTTTAGGGTCTCTGCACTGGCTGCCTGTGAGTTCTAGAATACGTTTTAAGATTATTCTATTGGTTTTTAAATCAATCCACGATTCTGCACCCCAATACATGTCAGACATGCTTTTAAGTTATGTACCCAGTAGGTCCCTCAGATCCTCTGGCACTGGCCTTTTAACTACCCCAAAGCCTTGGACCAAGAGGCATGGAGAGGCAGCCTTTAGTTACTATGCCCCCAGCCTCTGGAATAGCCAGAGAACCTGATGGGGGCTGAAACTGGACCAAGAGGCATGGAGAGGCAGCCTTTAGTTACTATGCCCCCAGCCTCTGGAAAAGCCTGCCAGAGAACCTGATGGGGGCTGAAACTGGACCAAGAGGCATGGAGAGGCAGCCTTTAGTTACTATGCCCCCAGCCTCTGGAATAGCCAGAGAACCTGAGGGGGGCTGAAACTGGACCAAGAGGCATGGAGAGGCAGCCTTTAGTTACTATGCCCCCAGCCTCTGGAATAGCCAGAGAACCTGATGGGGGCTGAAACTGGACCAAGAGGCATGGAGAGGCAGCCTTTAGTTACTATGCCCCCAGCCTCTGGAATAGCCTGCCAGAGAACCTGAGGGGGGCTGAAACTGGACATATTTAAAAGAGATCTTAAAACATATTTTTAGCTTTGCTTTTCCTCAGGAGGCTTTTTAGTCGTTCAGTTTGTCATTCTTTTGTTTTTATCTTGTGTTTGTAGTAAATATTTCAGATTTTATTTCATTTATTTCCTTTATTTTATTTCATTTTCATTTTCATTTTTTTATTTTTTTATTGTTTTTTAAACGTTTTTTTCCTGTAAAGCACATTGTGTTGCATTCCATGTCTGAAATGTGCTGTATAAATAAAGCTTGATTTGATATATTTGTATATGTTTTATTACACTTTTATTGTGTACTAGATCATATGGGTTGGAGTGTTTATTGTGTACTAGATCATATGGGTTGAAAAGTGTTTGTGTACTAGATCGTATGGGTTGGAGTGTTTATTGTGTACTAGATCGTATGGGTTGGGGTGTTTATTGTGTACTAGATCGTATGGGTTGGAGTGTTTATTGTGTACTAGATCATATTGGTTGGAGTGTTTATTGTGTACTAGATCGTATGGGTTGGGGTGTTTATTGTGTACTAGATCGTATGGGTTGGAGTGTTTATTGTGTACTAGATCATATGGGTTGGAGTGTTTATTGTGTACTAGATCATATGGGTTGAAAAGTGTTTGTGTACTAGATCATATAGGTTGGGGTGTTTATTGTGTACTAGATCGTATGGGTTGGAGTGTTTATTGTGTACTAGATCGTATGGGTTGGGGTGTTTATTGTGTACTAGATCGTATGGGTTGGAGTGTTTATTGTGTACTAGATCGTATGGGTTGGAGTGTTTATTGTGTACTAGATCATATGGGTTGAAAAGTGTTTGTGTACTAGATCATATGGGTTGGGGTGTTTATTGTGTACTAGATCATATGGGTTGGGGTGTTTATTGTGTACTAGATCGTATGGGTTGGAGTGTTTATTGTGTACTAGATCATATGGGTTGAAAAGTGTTTATTGTGTACTAGATCATATGGGTTGAAAAGTGTTTATTGTACTAGATCATATGGGTTGGGGTGTTTATTGTGTACTAGATCGTATGGGTTGGGGTGTTTATTGTGTACTAGATCGTATGGGTTGGGGTGTTTATTGTGTACTAGATCATATGGGTTGGGGTGTTTATTGTGTACTAGATCGTATGGGTTGGGGTGTTTATTGTGTACTAGATCGTATGGGTTGAAAAGTGTTTATTGTATACTAGATCGTATGGGTTGAAAAGTGTTTATTGTGTACTAGATCATATGGGTTGGGGTGTTTATTGTATACTAGATCGTATGGGTTGAAAAGTGTTTATTGTATACTAGATCGTATGGGTTGAAAAGTGTTTATTGTGTACTAGATCATATGGTTGCATTTTTTTTTTTTTCTCAGACATAAAGAACCAATTCCAGGTGAAAGCCAAAGGTCATAGCTTTCTAGCGGGGAAACACTACTACATTACTAAAATAAAATATTGCCCTCTTGCTAGATTGATGGCTAAAACCATAGCGAAACGCTGTTCAAACTTTAAAACCTGTAGACTGGTCCGGATTGAGTATCTTACATCCAACTTGTTGATATATTTGGTACTTTTTAAAGTATGAAGCTTTTTGTCCTCCATCCACTTTCATGGGATTTCCTCAGCATTCTGAAAGGCCCCATTGTGACATCATCACTTCCAACATTCCATTCACTGTAAATGCAACCATGCAACTGATATGAGATGCACCTCCTCTTCGTGGCTCCCTTTCTGACACACATAGCTAGCTACTGAAATGACCCAAATATTGTTCTCATAAAACAATAATTTGTGCATTTCTCCATCAATAAAAATTTGGAAACTCAATCTGGGATTAGTTCAAAGGTGATACGAAACATTAACTGTTATATCACGACTCAGGATATGACCCAAATGCAGACACAGGAGGCGAATGGTTCGGTTCTCAGAATATTTAATATAACAAAGGTTCAGGCAAAAGGGTGGGTCGAGGGCAGGCAGAGGTTCGTAGTCCAAGGCAGAGTCAAAAAGGGACAGAACGGCAGGCCGGCAGGCTCAGGGTCAGAACATGGTGATCTTAGGCTTGTGTGCGGCTGCTCGGCCATGGAAACCCCTTTCATGAAGCTCCCAACGAACAGTTATTGTGCTGACGTTGCTTAAGGCAGTTTGGAACTCGGTAGTGGGTGTTGCAACCGAGGACAGGTGATTTTTACACGCTACGCGCTTCAGCACTCGGCGGTTCCGTTCTGTGAGCTTGTGTGGCCTACCACTTCGCGGCTGAGCCGTTGTTGCTCCTAGACAATAACAGCACTTACAGTTGACCAGGGCAGCTCTACCAGGGCAGAAATTAGATGAACTGACTTGTTGGAAAGGTGGCATTCTATGACGGTGCCATGTTGAAAGTCACTGAGCTCTTCAGTAAGGCCATTCTACTGCCAATGTTTGTCTATGGAGATTGCATGGCAGTGTGCTCGATTTTATACACCTGTCAGCAACGGGTGTGACTGAAATAGCCGAATCCACTAATTTGAAGGGGTGTCCACATACTTTTGTATATATAGTGTACGTGTCCAAAAAACTAAAATATTTCCTGACCTTTCTTATATCTAATAGATATAGGACAGACACTTCGAAACCTTATTTATTTTTTGACCGCCTGTTTTGACATTTTATTAAAGCGTTATTCAATGCGTTTCTATGCCCCCCCCCCCCCCCCCATAAAAAAGGCTTAGACTGTTATTTAAACATGATGTGTTTCTTGGCATCCGTAGATACAAACCTTTAACAGGGGCTGAGCTAGAGCAGTGTTTGTGAGATAAGGACGGATTCCGAAGGGTCCTGGGCTGAGTCTTTTATACAAAAACATCTGTAGAGTCCGAATGGTTTGAGCTACAAACTATTAAAAGCCATCTATGAAAAGCGGAGACTCTCATGACGCTCACAGGCTACTCCAGAGTCGTTACAAGGCAAGCGGTTCTTCTACATAGAAGATCACAGGAAACCCCAGGACATAGTGTCTATAATACTGTAAGGGGTTCTTCTACATAGAAGATCCTAGGAAACCCCAGGACATAGTGACCATAATACTGTAATAAGCTCATAGTTGCTGTCACAAACTCCAAACTCCACACAGTTGTCACTAACTAGTTGGATATTCATTTTCCAGTGCACAAACAATTTCTATACAGCATTCATATAAATTCATTTTTATCAGGTTTTTGCTTCGGCTGACCTTATTATTATAATTTTTTAATTTCATGTACTATTACCATCTAGTTATTATTATTGTTATAATAATAATATAATAATATGCCATTTAGCAGACGCTTTTATCCAAAGCGACTTACAGTCAGGCGTGCATACATTTTTGTGTATGGGTGGTCCCGGGGATCGAACCCACTACCTTGTTATCATTCTGCATGCTATTCCTCTTAAACTGTTTAAGCTAGAAACGCCATTCAAACTTTCAAATGTGCAGACTGGTCTGGAATAGTGTGCTTGCAAACAGCTTTTTTTAAATACTATTTATACTTTTTAAACTGTGAAACCTTTTTATTAAACGTATTAAACTTCATCCACTTTCATGGGATTTCTTCAACATTCTAAAGCTTTCATTGTGACATCATGACTTCAAACATTCCATTCACTGTGACTGCAACAATGTAACTTTTCACACAAATCAGCAACTTTGACCACTTTCCCAACAAGTAAAAAAAAAAAGGTCAGAGGGCATGACATCTCGGTCTACTTCCCTGCTATTCAAATCTGAAATCAAAACAAAATGATCTGGTACCGATAAAATGTTACAGCTGTTTTAGTAACCGCATCAACAACATTTTCTTGAACATTTTCTAAACAACTGAAGTTATGACCACTTTCCCAACAAGTTAGACAAAAAGTTAGAGGGTATGACAACTTTGTCTATATCTCGGCTATTCAAATCTGATGTCAGAACGAAAATACCTGTTACCAATCTAACGATACAGCTGTTTTAGACAACTTTCGCATAACTTTAGACAAAACCCTAGATGGTATGAAATCTTCAAATCTGGACGTAGAAAATAATGATCTCCTAGCAATGAAAAGTTAACAGCGCCGGAGAAGATGGCTGCCGTTTTACAGCCCTCTAACCAATTGTACTATTATGTGTGTTTTTCCGCGTTATTTGTAATTTATTTTGTACATAATGTTTCTGCCATCGTCTCTTATAACCAAAGAGAGCTTCTGGATATCAGGACAGCGATTACTCACCTCGCATTGGACGAAGATTTTTTCTTCAACGAGGCGTTCGCGAAGGATATCCTACAGACACCCGACAAGGCCCAGATCCCCGTCATTCGCGTGAGGAAGAGACGGAGATATCGCGGACGCAGATCCGGGTGCCTTGTAAGGATCCGACGGCGAGCGAGTAAACTGCCTCTCCCATCAATCCTATTAGCCAACGTTCAATCTTTTGAGAATAAAATTGACGATTTAAGATTACGGTTATCCTACCAACGGGACATTAAAAACTGTAATATCTTATGTTTCACGGAGTCGTGGCTGAACGACGACAATGATAACATTCAGCTAGCAGGCTATACGCTACATCGGCAGGACAGAACGTCTGACTCTGGTAAGACAAGGGGTGGCGGTCTCTGTATATTTGTAAACAACAGCTGGTGCACAAAATCAAATACTAAGGAAGTCTCGAGGTTTTGCTCGCCTGAGGTAGAGTATCTTATGATAAGCTGTAGACCACACTATTTACCAAGAGAGTTTTCATCTATATTTTTCATAGCTGTCTATTTACCACCACAAACCAATGCTGGCATTAAGATTGCACTGAATGAGTTGTACAAGGCCATTAATCAACAGGAAAACGCTCATCCAGATGCAGCGCTCCTAGTAGCCGGGGACTTTAATGCAGGGAAACTTAAATCCGTTCTACCTAATTTCTACCAGCATGTGTGCCAGTGTGTTGTCGGGAGAGGTCGTGTTTTTCTCTAGCTGGAGGTAAGCAGGAGGTAAGCTTCTCATATGGTGTTGAGTAAAGCTTAACCATGTATTAGATCGTAGGTAGGTAGTTAGCTGTAGTTAGGTATTGTATTTATTATAGGTTAGTAATGTTGTTATTGTAGGTTTCCGTAGGTAATTGTAGGTTAGTATCGAAGCACGAGGCTAGCTAGCTAGCGGGTAGCTACTGGTAACGATTAGCAACGCTGGAGAGCTGGTTCCAATGTTAATGTAGTGCTAGCCAACGTTTAATTTTTTGCTTAACCATGTATTAGATCGTAGGTAGGTAGTTAGCCGTAGTTAGGTATTGTATTTATTATAGGTTAGTAATGTTGTTATTGTAGGTTTCCGTAGGTAATTGTAGGTTAGTATCGAAGCACGAGGCTAGCTAGCTAGCGGGTAGCTACTGGTAACGATTAGCAACGCTGGAGAGCTGGTTCCAATGTTAATGTGCTGCTAGCCAACGTTTAATTTTTTGCTGCGTTATGCGTTATGAAAGGAACTAGACACGGACTTGAATTATCTGTTTAGTGTGCTAACACACTCTTGGCAGTTTGTTGTAACCAAGTATTGATGCTAAATTGTGTGTTAATGGATGCTAGCTTGCAAGTTAGCTACGGCGTCATAGCTAGGCATCGTGGGTTGTTGTGTGTAGTTACTGTGTCTTGGCAGTGCCGGCTGTAGCACGAAGCGAGCTACCTAGCCGTTTTTTCGAACAGAGTCAGAGTCAACACAATAGCCATTGTGTGCCGGGTCTAGCACGAAGCTAGCTAGCTAGCCGTTCTTCAAACAAAGTCAACACAGTGGCCATTGCTAGCTACCCAACACGACCAGCTAACTGTACGGTAGTAGCTAAATACAATATACTTGTCCTAGCTAGCCAACGTCTAATCATTGCTGCGTCATGAAAGGAACTTGACACAGACACGAATGATCTGTTTAGTGTGTTATCACACTATTGGTGGTTTGTTGTGACCAAGTGTTGGTGCTAAATGGTGTGTTATTGTTATTGGATGCTAGCTTGCTAGTTAGCTATGGTGTCATAGTTGGCTAGCTGAATAAAGTGGGTTGAGTCTATTCCTTTAAACATTGAACCGCTGTGGTTCACAACAATTCTGATTTCTAAAGGCGGAAGTTGGGAGAGTTTTTGTTCGGGTGGTTCAGTGAAACAATTTTAGTTTCTGAGGTAGAAGTTTTTGGTGAGGGAGGCCCTGCTCTCTCCGCTCCCAGATGCTTAGCTCATTTCATTCCGATCTCCTCTGCATTTTTGTAGCCATTTGCTACAGCCTGTCAACTATGCCTCTGCCTATCCCTGTTCTCTCCTCTCTGCACAGGCTACACAAACGCACCACACCGCGTGGCTGCTGCCTCTCTAACCTGGTGGTCCCTGCACGCACCACCCACGTGGAGTTCCAGGTCGCAGGCAGCCTCTGGAACTGCCGTTCTGCTGCCAACAAAGCTGACTTCATCCCAGCCTATGCCAACCTCCAGTCCCTCGATTTCCTGGCGCTGACGGAAACATGGATCACCACTGAAAACACTGCTACTCCTACTGCTCTCTCCTCATCTGACCATGTGTTCTCGCATACCCCGAGAGCATCTGGTCAGAGGGGTGGTGGTACAGGAATCCTCATCTCTCCCAAGTGGACATTCTCAATTTTTCCCCTAACCCATCTGTCGATCTCCTCATTTGAATTCCATGCTGTCACAGTCACTAGCCCATTTAAGCTTAATATCCTTGTCATCTATCGCCATCCAGGTTCCCTTGGAGAGTTCATCAATGAGCTTGACGCCTTGATAAGTTCCTTCCCTGAGGATGGCTCACCCCTCACAGTTTTGGGGGATTTCAACCTCCCTATGTCCACATTTGACTCATTTCTCTCTGCCTCCATCTTTCCACTCCTCTCCTCTTTTGACCTCACCCTCTCACCGTCCCCCCCTACTCACAAGGCAGGCAATACGCTTGACCTCATCTTCACTAGATGCTGCTCCTCTACTAATCTCACTGCAACTCCCCTCCATGTCTCCGACCACTACTTTGTTTCCTTTTCTCTCTCGCTCTCCTCCCACACTACTCACTCTGCCCCTACACAGATGGTAATGCGCCGCCGCAACCTTCGCTCTCTCTCTCCCACTACTCTCTCCTCTTCCATCCTATCATCTCTTCCCTCTGCTCAATCCTTCTCCCTCCAATCTCCTGATTCTGCCTCCTCAACCCTCCTCTCCTCCCTTTCTGCATCCTTTGACTCTCTGTGTCCCCTATCCTCCCGGCCGGCTCGGTCCTCCCCTCCAGCTCCGTGGCTTGATGACTCATTGCGAGCTCACAGAACAGAGCTCCGGGCAGCGGAGCGGAAATGGAAGAAAACTAAACTCCCTGCCGACCTGGCATCTTTTCACTCCCTCCTCTCTACATTTTCTTCATCTGTTTCTGCTGCTAAGGCCACCTTCTACCACTCTAAATTCCAAGCATCTGCCTCTAACCCTAGGAAGCTCTTTGCCACATTTTCCTCCCTCCTGAATCCTCCCCCCCCCTCTGTGGATGACTTCGTCAACCACTTTGAAAAGAAGGTTGACGACATCCGATCCTCGTTTGTTAAGTCTAATGACACTGCTGGTCCTGCTCACACTGCCCTACCTTATGCTTTGACTTCTTTCTCCCCTCTCTCTCCAGATAAAATCCTGCGACTTGTGACTGCAGGCCGCCCAACAACCTGCCCGCTTGACCCCATCCCCTCCTCCCTTCTCCAGACCATCTCCGGTGACCTTCTCCCCTACCTCACCTCGCTGATCAACTCATCCTTGACCGCTGGCCATGTCCCTTCCGTCTTCAAGAGAGCGAGAGTTGCTCCCCTTCTCAAAAAACCAACACTCGACCCCACTGATGTCAACAACTACAGACCAGTATCCCTTCTTTCTTTTCTTTCCAAAACTATTGAGCGTGCCGTCTTTAGCCAACTCTCTTGCTATCTCTCTCAGAATGACCTTCTTGATCCAAACCAATCAGGTTTCAGGACTGGTCATTCAACTGAGACTGCTCTTCTCTGTGTCACGGAGACTCTCCGCACTGCTAAAGCTAACTCTCTCTCCTCTGCTCTTGTCCTTCTAGACCTGTCTGCTGCCTTTGATACTGTGAACCATCAGATCCTCCTCTCCACCCTCTCCGAGCTGGGCATCTCCGGCGCGGCTCACTCCTGGATTGCGTCCTACCTGACCGGTCGCTCCTACCAAGTGTTGTGGCGAGAAGCTGTCTCCGCACCACGTGCTCTCACCACTGGTGTCCCCCAGGGCTCAGTTCTAGGCCCTCTCCTTTTCTCCCTATACACCAAGTCACTTGGCTCTGTCATATCCTCACATGGCCTTTCCTATCATTGCTACGCTGACGATACACAACTAATCTTCTCCTTTCCCCCTTCTGATAACCAGGTGGCGAATCGCATCTCTGCATGTCTGGCAGACATATCAGTATGGATGACGGATCACCACCTCAAGCTGAACCCTGGCAAGACGGAGCTGCTCTTCCTCCCGGGGAAGGACTGCCCGTTCCATGATCTCGCCATCACGGTTGACAACTCCGCTGTGTCCTCCTCCCAGAGTGCGAAGAGCCTAGGCGTGACCCTGGACAACACCCTGTCGTTCTCCGCCAACATCAAGGCGGTGACCCGCTCCTGCAGGTTCATGCTCTACAACGTTCGGAGAGTACGACCCTGCCTTACACAGGAAGCGGCACAGGTCCTAATCCAGGCACTTGTCATCTCCCGTCTGGACTACTGCAACTCGCTGTTGGCTGGCCTCCCTGCCTGTGCCATTAAACCCCTACAACTCATCCAGAATGCCGCAGCCCGTCTGGTGTTCAACCTTCCCAAGTTCTCTCACGTCACCCCCCTCCTCCGCACACTCCACTGGCTTCCAGTTGAAGCTCGCATCCGCTACAAGACCATGGTGCTTGCCTATGGAGCAGTGAGGGGAACGGCACCTCTGTACCTTCAGGCTCTGATCAGTCCCTACACCCAAACGAGGGCATTGCGTTCATCCACCTCTGGCCTGCTGGCTCCCCTTCCTCTGCGGAAGCATAGCTCCCGCTCAGCCCAGTCAAAACTGTTCGCTGCTCTGGCACCCCAATGGTGGAACAAGCTCCCTCACGACGCCAGGACAGCGGAGTCACTCACCACCTTCCGGAGACATTTGAAACCCCACCTCTTTAAGGAATACCTGGGATAGGATAAAGTATTCCTTCTAACCCCCCCGCCCCAAATTGTAAAGTGGTTATCCCACTGGCTATAGGGTGAACGCACCAATTTGTGAGTCGCTCTGGCTAAGAGCGTCTGCTAAATGACGTTAATGTGCCCTTGAGCAAGGCACTTAACCCTAATTGCTCCTGTAAGTCGCTCTGGATAAGAGCGTCTGCTAAATGACTAAAATGTAAAATGTAAATGTAAATGTGCAACCAGAGGGGAAAAAACTCTAGACCACCTTTACTCCACACAGAGACGCATACAAAGCTCTCCCTCGCCCTCCATTTGGCAAATCTGACCATAACTCTATCCTCCTGATTCCTGCTTATAAGCAAAAACTGAAGCAGGAAGCACCAGTGATTCGGTTAATAAAAAAGTGGTCAGATGACGCAGATGCTAAGCTACAGGACTGTTTTGCTAGCACAGACTGGAACATGTTCCGGGATTCTTCAGACAGCATTGAGGAGTACACCACATCAGTCACTGGCTTCATCAATAAGTGCATCGATGATGTCGTCCCCACAGTGACCGTACGTACATACCCCAACCAGAAGCCATGGATTACAGGAAACATCCGCACTGAGCTAAAGGGTAGAGCTGCCGCTTTCAAGGAACGGGACTCTAACCCGGACGCTTATAAGAAATCCCGCTATGACCTCCGACGAACCATCAAACAGGCAAAGAGTCAATACAGGTCTAAGATTGAATCATACTACACTGGCTATGACGCTCGTCGGATGTGGCAGGGCTTGAAAACTATTACAGACTACAAAGGGAAGCACAGCCGCGAGCTGCCCAGTGACACAAGCCTACCAGACGAGCTAAACCACTTCTATGCTCGCTTCGAGGCAAGCAACACTGAAGCATGCATGAGAGCACCAGCTGTTCCGGACGACTATGTGATCACGCTCTCCGTAGCCGATGTGAGCAAGACTTTTAAGCAGGTCAACATTCACAAGGCCGCAGGGCAAGACGGATTACCAGGACGTGTACTCCGAGCATGTGCTGACCAACTGGCAAGTGTCTTCACTGACATTTTCAACATGTCCCTGACTGAGTCTGTAATACCAACATGTTTCAAGCAGACCACCATAGTCCCCGTGCCCAAGAACTCTAAGATAACCTGCCTAAATGACTACCGACCCGTAGCACTGACGTCTGTAGCCATGAAGTGCTTTGAAAGACTGGTCATGGCTCACATCAACAGCATAATCCCAGAAACCCTAGACCCACTCCAATTTGCATACCGCCCCAACAGATCCACAGATGACGCAATCTCTATCGCACTCCACACTGCCCTTTCCCACCTGGACAAGAGGAACACCTACGTGAGAATGCTATTCATTGACTACAGCTCAGCATTCAACACCATAGTGCCCTCTAAGCTCATCACTAAGCTAAGGATCCTGGGACTAAACACCTCCCTCTGCAACTGGATCCTGGACTTCCTGACGGGCCGCCCCCAGGTGGTAAGGGTAGGTAACAACACATCTGCCACACTGATCCTCAACACGGGGGCCCCTCAGGGGTGCGTGCTCAGTCCCCTCCTGTACTCTCTGTTCACCCATGACTGCATGGCCAGGCACGACTCCAACACCATCATTAAGTTTGCCGACGACACAACAGTGGTAGGCCTGATCACCGACAACGATGAGACAGCCTATAGGGAGGAGGTCAGAGATCTGGCCGTGTGGTGCCAGGACAACAACCTCTCCCTCAACGTGACCAAGACAAAGGAGATGATTGTGGACTACAGGAAAAAAAAGAGGACTGAGCACGCCCCCATTCTCATCGACGGGGCTGTAGTGGAACAGGTTGAGAGCTTCAAGTTCCTTGGTGTCCACATCACCAACGAACTATCATGGTCCAAACACACCAAGACAGTCGTGAAGAGGGCACGACAAAGCCTATTACCCCTCAGGAGACTAAAAAGATTTGGCATGGGTCCTCAGATCCTCAAAAAATTCTACAGCTGCACCATCGAGAGCATCCTGACTGGTTGCATCACCGCCTGGTATGGCAACTGCTTGGCCTCTGACCGCAAGGCACTACAGAGGGTAGTGCGTACGGCCCAGTACATCACTGGGGCAAAGCTCCCTGCCATCCAGGACCTCTATACCAGGCGGTGTCAGAGGAAGGCCCTCAAAATTGTCAAAGACTCCAGCCATCCTAGTCATAGACTGTTCTCTCTGCTACCGCACGGCAAGCGGTACCGGAGTGCCAAGTCTAGGTCCAAAAGACTTCTCAACAGCTTCTACCCCCAAGCCATAAGACTCCTGAACAGCTAATCATGGCTACCCGGACTATTTGCACTGCCCCCCCACCCCATCCTTTTTACGCTGCTGCTACTCTGTTAAGTATTTATGCATAGTCACTTTAACTCTACCCACATGTACATATTACCTCAACTACCTCAACTAGCCGGTGCCCCCGCACATTGACTCTGCAACGGTACCCCCCTGTATATATAGCCTCCCTACTGTCACTTTATTTTACTGTATATATAGCCTCCCTACTGTCACTTTATTTTACTTCTGCTCTTTTTTTCTCAACACTTTTTTTGTTGTTGTTTTATTCTTACTTTTTTTTGTTTAAAATAAATGCACTGTTGGTTAAGGGCTGTAAGTAAGCATTTCACTGTAATGTCTGCACCTGTTGTATTCGGCGCATGTGACCAATAAAATTTGATTTGATTTGATTTGATTTACAGAGTTTAGAGTGACAAAAAGTAGCTATCGAACGTCAGCTAACAGCTTTCTCATGCCTCATCATTGGAAGCCATTGCTATGGATAGTCAAACACCTGACCAAAACACCTGAACAACACAACTACTGACCACAACTACTGACCACAACTACTGACCACAACTACTGACCACTACTGACCACACCTACTGACCACAACTACTGACCACAACTACACAACTACTGACCACAACTACTGACCACAACTACTGACCACAACTACCAACCACAACTACTGACCACAACTACTGACCACAACTACTGACCACAACTACTGACCACAATTACACAACTACTGACCACAACTACACAACTACTGACCACAACTACCAACCACAACTACTGACCACTACTGACCACTACTGACCACAACTACTGACCACAACTACTGACCACAACTACACAACAACTGACCACAACTACTGACCACAACTACACAACTACTGACCACAGCTACTGACCACTACTGACCACAACTACCAACCACAACTACTGACCACAACTACTGACCACAACTACTGACCACAACTACCAACCACAACTACTGACCACAACTACACAACTACTGACCACAACTACTGACCACAACTACTGACCACAAATACTGACCACAACTACTGACCATAACTACTGACCACAACTACACAACTACTGACCACAAATACTGACCACAACTACTCACCACAACTACTGACCACAGCTACTGACCACTACTGACCACAACTACTGACCACAACTACTGACCACAACTACACAACTACTGACCACAACTACTGACCACTACTGACCACAACTACTGACCACGACTACACAACTACTGACCACAGCTACTGACCACACCTACTGACCACAACTACCAACCACAACTACTGACCACAACTACTGACCACAAATACTGACCACAACTACTGACCACGACTACACAACTACTGACCACACCTACTGACCACAACTACTGACCACGACTACACAACTACTGACCACAGCTACTGACCACTACTGACCACAACTACCAACCACAACTACTGACCACTACTACTGACCACAACTACTGACCACAACTACACAACTACTGACCACAACTACACAACTACTGACCACAACTACCAACCACAACTACTGACCACTACTGACCACTACTGACCACAACTACTGACCACAACAACTGACCACAACTACTGACCACAACTACCAACCACAGCTACTGACCACTACTGACCACAACTACTGACCACAACTACTGACCACAACTACTGACCACAACTACTGACCACAACTACACAACTACTGACCACAGCTACTGACCACAACTACACAACTACTGACCACAAATACTCACCACAACTACTGACCACAGCTACTGATCACAGCTACTGACCACAACTACACAACTACTGACCACAATTACCAACCACAACTACTGACCACTACTGACCACTACTGACCACAACTACTGACCACAACAACTGACCACAACTACTGACCACAACTACCAACCACAACTACTGACCACAACTACCAACCACAACTACTGACCACTACTGACCACAACTACTGACCACAACTACTGACCACAACTACTGACCACAACTACTGACCACAACTACTGACCACAACTACACAACTACTGACCACAGCTACTGACCACAACTACACAACTACTGACCAAAAATACTCACCACAACTACTGACCACAAATACTCACCACAACTACTGACCACAGCTACTGACCACTACTGACCACAACTACTGACCACGACTACACAACTACTGACCACGACTACACAACTACTGACCACAGCCACTGTCCACTACTGACCACAACTACCAACCACAACTACTGACCACTACTACTGACCACAACTACTGACCACAACTCTGAGTATACAAAACATTAGGAACACCTGCTCTTTCCATGATATAGACTGACCAGGTGAAAGCTATGATCCCTTACTGATGTCACTTGTTAAATGCACTTCAATCAGTGTAGATGAAGAGGAGGAGACAGGTTAAAGAAGGATTTTTAAGCCTTGAGACAATTGAGACATGGATTGTGTATGTGTGCCATTCAGAGAGTGAATGGGAAAGACTTAAGTGCCTTTGAACAGGGTATGGTAGTAGGTGCCAGGCACATTGGTTTGTGTAAAGAACTGCAATGCTGCTGGGGTTTTCAAGCTCAACAGTTTCCCATGTGTATCAGGAATGGTCCACCACACAAAGGACATCCAGTCAACTTGACACAACTGTGGGAAGCATTGGAGCCAACATGGGCCAGTATCCCTGTGACCACAACTACACAACTACTGACCACAACTACTGACCACAACTACTGACCACAAATACTGACCACAACTACTGACCATAACTACTGACCACAACTACACAACTACTGACCACAAATACTGACCACAACTACTCACCACAACTACTGACCACAGCTACTGACCACTACTGACCACAACTACTGACCACAACTACTGACCACAACTACACAACTACTGACCACAACTACTGACCACTACTGACCACAACTACTGACCACGACTACACAACTACTGACCACAGCTACTGACCACACCTACTGACCACAACTACCAACCACAACTACTGACCACAACTACTGACCACAAATACTGACCACAACTACTGACCACGACTACACAACTACTGACCACACCTACTGACCACAACTACTGACCACGACTACACAACTACTGACCACAGCTACTGACCACTACTGACCACAACTACCAACCACAACTACTGACCACTACTACTGACCACAACTACTGACCACAACTACACAACTACTGACCACAACTACTGACCAAAACTACTGACCACAACTACTGACCACAACTACTGACCACAACTACTGACCACAACTACACAACTACTGACCACAACTACTGACCACAACTACTGACCACAACTACACAACTACTGACCACAACTACCAACCACAACTACTGACCACTACTGACCACTACTGACCACAACTACTGACCACAACAACTGACCACAACTACTGACCACAACTACCAACCACAGCTACTGACCACTACTGACCACAACTACTGACCACAACTACTGACCACAACTACTGACCACAACTACTGACCACAACTACTGACCACAACTACACAACTACTGACCACAGCTACTGACCACAACTACACAACTACTGACCACAAATACTCACCACAACTACTGACCACAGCTACTGATCACAGCTACTGACCACAACTACACAACTACTGACCACAATTACCAACCACAACTACTGACCACTACTGACCACTACTGACCACAACTACTGACCACAACAACTGACCACAACTACTGACCACAACTACCAACCACAACTACTGACCACTACTGACCACAACTACTGACCACAACTACTGACCACAACTACTGACCACAACTACTGACCACAACTACTGACCACAACTACACAACTACTGACCACAGCTACTGACCACAACTACACAACTACTGACCACAAATACTCACCACAACTACTGACCACAAATACTCACCACAACTACTGACCACAGCTACTGACCACTACTGACCACAACTACTGACCACGACTACACAACTACTGACCACGACTACACAACTACTGACCACAGCCACTGTCCACTACTGACCACAACTACCAACCACAACTACTGACCACTACTACTGACCACAACTACTGACCACAACTCTGAGTATACAAAACATTAGGAACACCTGCTCTTTCCATGATATAGACTGACCAGGTGAAAGCTATGATCCCTTACTGATGTCACTTGTTAAATGCACTTCAATCAGTGTAGATGAAGAGGAGGAGACAGGTTAAAGAAGGATTTTTAAGCCTTGAGACAATTGAGACATGGATTGTGTATGTGTGCCATTCAGAGAGTGAATGGGAAAGACTTAAGTGCCTTTGAACAGGGTATGGTAGTAGGTGCCAGGCACATTGGTTTGTGTAAAGAACTGCAATGCTGCTGGGGTTTTCAAGCTCAACAGTTTCCCATGTGTATCAGGAATGGTCCACCACACAAAGGACATCCAGTCAACTTGACACAACTGTGGGAAGCATTGGAGCCAACATGGGCCAGTATCCCTGTGGAACGCTGTGGACACCTTGCAGCGTGTTGAGGCGCAACTCAATATTAGGAAGGTGTTCTTAATGTTTGGTATACTCAGTGTATTACCCATCAACAAAAATTGTAACTCTTGAACCGTTCAAGCTAGACATACCAAACCAACTTTCACATGTTCAGGCTATCATATCCTGCCAACCAATCAATCACTCAATCAATCATTCAACCAACCAATCAATCAATCTATCAATATTTCCATCTATCTACTTTTTCAACTATAACCAGTCAACACCATTACTACTGCAGACACAACAACTACTATAACTATAACCAGTCACTACCATTACTCCTGGCTATCCGTAAATAAAAAAAAACAAGAAAATTGTGCCGTTGCCTCCCGAGTGGCGCAGCGGTCTAAGGCACTGCAATTGCAGTGCTTGAGGCGTCACTACAGACCCGGGTTTGATCCCAGTCTGTGCCGTAACCGGGAGACCCAAGAGGCGGCGCGCAATTGGCCCAGCGTCGTCCGGGTTAGGGGAGGGTTTGGCCGGCCTGTCACGGTTTCGGCCGAGGCTGCCTCTCTCCCTTGTTCGGGCAGGTTTCGGCGTTCGTCGTCTCCGGAATTCTAGCTGCCACCGTTATATGTTTCCTGTTTGATTAGTTTTGTCTGTTAGCCACACCTGTCTTGTGTTAAGTCTCATCAAGCACCCTATTTAGTTTCCTTGTTGTTAGTGTTGTGTTGTGTGTAATTGTTTCGTGTCAGGTGTTTGTGCGTTACCCGTGTTTCGGTACGCCAGTTTCGATTAGCTTCCTCCTCGGTTGAGGAGAGTTTTTGCGCCCTGTGTTTGTGCGCCCTGTGTTTGTGCGCCCTGTGTTTGTGCGCCCTGTGTTTGTGCGCCCTGTGTTTGTGCGCCCTGTGTTTGTGCGCCCTGTGTGCGTCTGTTTGGCCTCTGGCCGTTTTTGGATTATTTTGCTCTCTAGTAAAGTCTTGTTGGACTGTACATCTGCTTCTGCGCCTGATTCCACACCACACCATTTAAACACCGTGACACGGCCAGGATGTTCTTGTCCCATCGGGCTCTAGCGACTCCTTGTGGCGGGCCGGGCACCTGCAAGCTGACTTCGGTCACCAGCTGGACGGTGTTTCCTCCGACACATTGGTGCGGCTGGCTTCCGGGTTAAGCGAGCAGTGTGTCAAGAAGCAGTGGGGCTTGGCAGGGTCGTGTCGTGTCAAGGATGCATGGCTCTTGACCTTTGCCTCTCCTGAGTCCGTACGGGAGTTTCAGCGATGGGACAAGACTGGAACTACCAATGATATCACGAAATTAGGGACATAATATAAGCAATTTGAAATGATTTATACTTTTAATTATGATACTTAAGTATATTTTTGCAATTACATTTACTTTTGATACTTAAGTATATTTAAAACCAAATACTTTTACTCAAGTAGTATTTTACCGGGTGACTTTCACTTTTACTTGAGTCATTTTCTATTAAGGTATTTTTACTTTTACTCAAGTATGAGTTTTGTTGTGTTACAGACTGAATTTAAAATGGATTACATTTTTTAGTTTTTTTCCACTGGCCTACACACAATACCCCATAATGTCAAAGTGGAATTATGTTTTTCAAAATATTTACAAATTAATGAAAAATGTAAAGCTGAAATGTTTTGAGTCAATAACATTGACATTTTAGTCATTTAGCAGACGCTCTTATCCAGAGCAACTTACAGTTAGTGAGTGCATACATTATTTTATTTTTCATACTGGCCCCCCGTGGGAATTGAACCCACAACCCTGGCGTTGCAAACACCATGCTCTACCAACTGAGCTACATCCCTGCCGGCCATTCCCTCCCCTACCCTGGACGACGCAGGGCCAATTATGCGCCGCCCCATGGGTCTCCCGGTCACGGCCAGCTACGACAGAGCCTGGATTCAAACCAGGATCTCTAGTGGCACAGCTAGCACTGCGATGCAGTGCCAAAGACCACTGCACCACTCGGGAGGCTATTCAACCCCTTTGTTATGGCAAGCCTAAATAAGTTCAGGAGTAAAACATTTCTTAACAAGTCACATAATAACTTGCATGTACTCACCCGTGTGCAATTATAGTCTTTAACATGATTATCGAATGACTACCTCATCTCTGTACCCCACACATACAATTATCTGTAAGGTCCCTCAGTCGAGCAGTGAATTTCAAACACAGATTCAACCACAAAGACCAGGGAGGTTTTCCAATGCCTCGCAAAGAAGGTCACCCATTGGTAGATTGGTACAGAAGTTATTAATTACACTTTGGATGGTGTATCAATACACCCAGTCACTACAAAGATACAGGCGTCCTTCCTAACTCAGTTGCCGGGGAGGAAGGAAACCACTCAGAGATTTCACCACAAGGCCAATGGTGAGTTTAAAACAGTTACAGAGTTTAATGGCTGTAATAGCAGAAAACTGAGGATGGATCAACATTGTAGTTACTCCACAATACTAACATAAATGACAGAGTGAAAAGAAGGAAGCCTGTACAGAATAAAAATATTTCAAAACATGCATCCTGTTTGCAACAAGACACTAAAGTAATATTACAAAAAGAAGTAGCAAAGAAATTAACTTTTTGTCCTGAATACATTGTGTTATGTCTCCATATTTTCAAGCATAGTGGTGGCTGCAACATGTTATGGGTATGCTTATAATCGTTAAGGACTGGGGAGTTTTTCAGGATAAAAAATAAACTTAATGGAGCTAAGCACAGGCAAAATCCTAGAGGAAAACCAGGTTCAGTCTGCTTTCCACCAGACACTGGGAGATGAATTCACCTTTCAGCAGTACAATAACCTAAAACACAAGGCCACATATACACTGGAGTTGCTTACCAGGAAGACAGTGAATGTACCTGAGTGGCCGAGTTCCAGTTTTGTCTTAAATCTACTTGACATCTATGGCCAGACCTGGAAATGGTTGTCTGGCAACGATCAACAACCAATTTGACAGTGCTTTCATGCTTTTTTTTTTCCAGAATAATGGGCAAATGTTGCACAGTCCAGGTGTGGAAAACTCTAAGAGACTGATCCAGAAAGATTCCCAGCTGTAATCGCTGCCAAAGGTGCTTCTATAAAGCATTGACTCAGGGGTGTGAATACTTATGTAAATTAGATATTTCTGTATTTCATTTTCAATGAATTAGCAAAAATGTCTAAAAACATGTTTTCACTCTTCCATTATGGGATCTTGTGTGTAGATGGGTGAGAGAAAAAAATATGTTTAATCTATTTTGTATTCAGGCTGTAACACAACAAAATATGGAATAGGTCAAAGGCTTTCTGAAGGCACTGTATATTCCAATTGTGAGAATGTGATTTGAAGGAGTCAGGCGCAGGAGGGTAAATCACAGAATACAGAGTTTATTCCGTAGTACAGAGTTACGTTGGATAGCGTCAACAGCCCAGTACGCAAAACAGGCGCACTGGAACAAATGCAGGCACACAGGGAAAATATACCCCGGCAAGTACAGGTAGCTCCACCGAACTACACTCATCTCACATGCAACAATCACCCACAAGGACAAGGGGGCAGAGGGAACTCTTAAACACGTACTAATGAGGGGATATGAACCAGGTGTGTTTAATTGACAAGACAAGACAAATGGAATGATGAGATATGGAGCGGCAGTGGCTAGTAAGCTGGTGACGACGAACGCCGAAACAAGGAGGGGAGGCAGCTTCGGAGGAAGTCGTGACACCAATAACATGTTATTCAACTAATTTCTCTTTGGGACAAATAAAGTTAAAGTTGAAATTATAATGTAATTTGCCATTTGGCAGACTCTTTTATCCAAAGCGACTTACAGTCATGTGTGCATAATTTTTTTTGCGTGTGGGTGGTCCTGGGGATCAAACCCACTACCCTGGCGTTACAAGCGCCATGCTCTACCAATTGAGCTACAGAGGACCACAATTGAAGTGGTTACTAACTAGTTATTTTATTTTCCTATCTTCCACGTGTCCTGATAATAAATGTAGGTATTTAACAGATTACACAGATAATTGCGGGCCAGACAGAAATTGAAGGGTTCGTTGATCTGTGAGATGTCAGATTTACAGTCTGAAAGCTGAGGAGGAGGCAGGGGGAAGAGAAGGAAGCGTTCATGTGCCACTTTTCCTCTGAAATCACCGTCCCCCGCTGATTAATTGTAATTTCTGGTAATTTGCTGAGCTAGTAATGTATCAATACGTATATTTTAATATTAGCTACGACATATAAACCAAATGTCTCCTTGATCATCATCTGAACTGTTATACATTTATTTAGACACCTGATGTGAAGTTACTCTGGTAGAATGGTAAAAAAAAAAGTAATTTTGTTGTCCACCATTTTAAACATCAATACGGAGATCCTGACAGTGAGAGCGACTATGCGACTCCCCCCCCCAAAAAACAACAACAAGCGGGATGTGGATCTCCTCGCCCTCAGCATTGACCTCACCTTGCTGCTCCTCCAGTGCCAGGTCCCATGTCCCCCTTGAAGGCACCATCTACGCAGCCTCCGCTTAGCTAATGTCCCACTCCTATCTCCCCCTTGCAGGCCCCTTTGGAACAGACCCTATCCCCTGATAGAGTGGGGACCCTATCCTATCAGTTGGCTCCTGGCTAAACATGGAATTAATACTGTAGCACGGCTGTTTCCACACAGCTTTCAAAGACTAGGCCGTAGGAAGGACTTTCATTGGAAACAAAATATGGGTCTCAAAAGGCCTAAGAAAGATTTAAGAGCAGCGGTCCCTCTCTCTGTCACATGCCAGACCATCGCAGCCACAGACCTCACGGGTGTCGTTCCATGTCATGTAAGTCGCTCTGGATAAGAGCGTCTGCTAAATGACTAAAATATAAATATAAAATATATAAATATAAATATAAATATAAAATATATATATAAATATTTCAGCAAGCCATGACACCCACCATTTCAGATTGTTCTGAAATCATTTATGTAGTTAGAAACAGATACGATTAGCATTCCTGCAACATTATTTTGTTGAAATATAATTTGATCTCTGAGAAATTAAGCTAATTGATTGTACCCAAACAGGCCAAACACCCCAAAAAGCAGTATATACAGTGCATTCGGAAAGTATTCAGACCCCTTCACTTTTTTCCACATTGTGTTACGTTACAGCCTTATTCTAAAATTGATTAAATATGTATATATTTTTATATCTACACACGATACCCCATAATGACAAAGCGAAAACAGGTTTTTAGACATTTTAGCAAATTTATTAAAAATGAAAAACAGATACCTTATTTACATAAGTATTCAGACCCTTTGCTATGAGACTCGAAATTGAGCTCAGGTGCTTCCTGTTTCCACTGATCATCCTTGAGATGTTTCTAGAACTGGATTGGAGTCCACCTGCATGTCATAGCAGAAACCAAGCCGTGAGGTCGAAGGAATTGTCCGTCGAGCTCCGAGACAGGATTGTGTCGAGACACAGATCTGGGGAAGGGTACCAAAACATTTCTGCAGCATTGAAGGTCCCCAAGAACACAGTCGCCTCCATCATTCTTAAATGGAAGAAGTTTGGAACCACCAAGACTCTTCCTAGAGCTGGCCGCCCGGACAAACTGAGCAATCGGGGGAGAAGGGCCTTGGTCAGGGAGGTGACCAAGAACCCGATGGTCACTCTGACAGAGCTCCAGAGTTCCTCTGTGGAGAGTTTGATAAAAGGCACCTAAAGACTCTCAGACCATGAGAAACAAGATTCTCTGGTCCGATGAAACCAAGATTGAACTCTTTGGCATGAATGCCAAGTGTCACGTCTGGAGGAAACCTGGCACCATCCCTACGGTGAAGCATGGTGGTGGCAGCATCATGCTGTGGGGATGTTTTTCAGCGGCAGGGACTTGGAGACTAGTCAGGATCGAGGGAAAGATGAACTGAGCAAAGTACAGAGAGATCCTTGATGAAAACCTGCTCCAGGGCACTCAGGACCTCAGACTGGGGAGAAGGTTAATCTTCCAACAGGACAACGACCCTAAGTACACAGCCAAGACAACGCAGGAGTTGTCTCTAAATGTCCTTGAGTGGCCCAGCCAGAGCCCGGACTTGAACCCGATCGAACATCTCTGGAGAGACCTGAAAATAGCTGTGCAGCAACGCTCCCCATCCAACCTGACAGAGCTTGAGAGGATCTGCAGAGAAGAATGGGAGAAACTCCCCAAATACAGGTGTGCCAAGCTTGTAGCGTCATACCCAAGAAGACTCGAGGCTGTAATCGCTGCCAAAGGCGCTTCATCAAAGTACTGAGTAAAGGGTCTGAATACTTATGTAAATGTGATAGAAACGTTTTTTATTTGTAATACATTTGCAAAAATGTCTAAATAACCTGTTTTTGCTTTGTCATTGTGGGGTATTGTGTGTAGATTGATGAGGGGGAGAAAAAACACAATTTAATCAATTTTAGAATTAGGCTGTAACCTAACAAAATGTGGAAAAGATCAAGGGGTCTGAATACTTTCCCAATGAACTGTAGTATCAGTTCTCTATGTCTGACGCAGCCGGCCGCGACCGGGAGACTCATGGGCGGTGCACAATTGGCCCAGCGTCGTCCAGGGTAGGGGAGGGAATGGCCGGCAGGGATGTAGCTCAGTTGATAGAGCATGGCGTTTGCAACGCCAGGGTTGTGGGTTCGATTCCCACGGGGGGCCAGTATAAAAAAAACAAAAAAACATATGTATTCACTAACTGTAAGTCGCTCTGGATAAGAGCGTCTGCTAAATGACTAAAATGTAATGTAAAAAATGACCAGTAGTATGGAGCTCCGGCTATTGTATTGTTTCTTCATCATGTTTTTTTGTTCAGAGAAATTAGTAATTGAAGTTGTTTGGTTCATGTCCTCTCCTTTTTATTTTTATTTATTTCACCTTTATTTAACCAGGGAAGAAGCCAGTTGAGAACAAGTTCTCATTTACAACTGCGACCTGGCCAAGATAAAGCAAAGCAGTGCGATAAAAACAACAACACAGAGTTACATATGGGGTAAAACAAAACATAAAGTCAAAAATACAACAGAAAAATATATATACAGTGTGTGCAAATGTAGCAAGTTATGGAGGTAAGGCAATAAATAGGCCATAGTGCAAAATAATTACATTTAGTATTAACACTGGAATGCTAGATGTGCAAGAGATGATGTGCAAATAGAGATACTGGGGTACAAATGAGCAAAATAAATAACAATATGGGGATGAGGTAGTTGGGCGGGCTAACTCCTGATATTACCAGGTTCTGACCACTAGATATATTTCAACAAAATAATGTCGCAGGAATGCTAATATTATCAGTTTCTAACAACAGAAACAATTTCAGAACAATTCTGAGATGGTGGATGACAATCCTCTTTCCTGTGCTTTTTGAGGCGGAACAACCCCCGGGTTAGCACTCTGGGGGCCCGTCCCAGCACTCTGGGGCCCGTCCCAGCACTCTGGGGGCTCGTCCCAAACGGCACCGTATTCCCTATATCCCTCAAACTACACTCTGGACCTGGAAGCCAGTTCCACTGCGTTTTTTTAAATTGTTCCCCTCTAATCAGGGACTGATTTAGACCCGGGACACCAAATGGGTGCAACTAATTATCAGGTGGAACAGAAAACCAGCAGGCTCCGGACCTCGTAGGGTCAGAGTTGAATGCGGCCTATATAGCGCACTACTTTTGACCAGGGCCCTTTGGGACCTTAATATTGATATATTGTAGTGCACTACTATTGACCAGCTGTCACGATCGTTGAGAGACGGGTCAGACCAAGGTGCAGCGTGAAAAGCGTACATGTTTATTTAACTCAATAAACATAAACAAAACAAGAAACAACGTAACGTGAAGTCCTCAGGCTATACACATAACAAGCCTAAAACACGGAACAAGATCACACAACTAAGGTAGGCAAACAGGCTACTTAAGTATGATCCCCAATCAGAGACAACGAGCGACAGCTGCCTCTGATTGGGAATCACACCCGGCCAAACATAGAAACACAATACCTAGATCTGCAACATAGAAATAGACTAACATAGATCTCAAATAGACATTCACACCCTGACTCAACAAACAAGAGTTCCATAGGCGTGACACAGCCATGGAGGAGGGTGAAAGGACAGCAGCCCCATCTGTCAAAGTGAGAGAGCAGGCGATTCTGGACAGGGCAGGTTCTGTTGGTGTAGTTTCCAGTCCCTAGAGGTGAGGACGGGGATAACAGTAACATAATATTCAGAGCGGTCTAATTTCAGTATAATGAAGTCTGTTTCTTCTGATGTTTTCTGTCCTCAGATACAGAGAGCTGTGAAAGTGCCTGTCTGCAGTTGAAGTGGTCCCAATGAAGAGCGGTGGTTCTCTGTCCTGGTCCCGGGGACCCAAAGGGATGCTCTGTCCTGGTCCCGGGGACCCAAAGGGATGCGCATCGTTGTTTTAGCCTCAGCACTAGCACAGCTGATTCAAATGACCAAGTCATCATCAAGCTTCAAGTGGTACTTATGTATTCATTTGTCATGCATCTATCTTGTTGTGTTTGGAGTGAAGTCAGGATGCTAGTGTCTTGTTGTGTTTGGAGTGAAGTCAGGATGCTAGTGTCTTGTTGTGTTTGGAGTGAAGTCAGGATGCTAGTGTCTTGTTGTGTTTGGAGTGAAGTCGGGATGCTAGTGTCTTGTTGTGTTTGGAGTGAAGTCAGGATGCTAGTGAATTGTTGTGAAGTCAGGATGCTAGTGTCTTGTTGTGAAGTCGGGATGCTAGTGTCTTGTTGTGTTTGGAGTGAAGTCAGGATGCTAGTGTCTTGTTGTGTTTGGAGTGAAGTCAGGATGCTAGTGTCTTGTTGTGTTTGGAGTGAAGTCAGGATGCTAGTGTCTTGTTGTGTTTGGAGTGAAGTCGGGATGCTAGTGTCTTGTTGTGTTTGGAGTGAAGTCAGGATGCTAGTGTCTTGTTGTGTTTGGAGTGAAGTCAGGATGCTAGTGTCTTGTTGTGTTTGGAGTGAAGTCAGGATGCTAGTGTCTTGTTGTGTTTGGAGTGAAGTCAGGATGCTAGTGTCTTGTTGTGTTTGGAGTGAAGTCAGGATGCTAGTGTCTTGTTGTGTTTGGAGTGAAGTCGGGATGCTAGTGTCTTGTTGTGTTTGGAGTGAAGTCAGGATGCTAGTGTCTTGTTGTGTTTGGAGTGAAGTCAGGATGCTAGTGTCTTGTTGTGTTTGGAGTGAAGTCAGGATGCTAGTGTCTTGTTGTGTTTGGAGTGAAGTCAGGATGCTAGTGTCTTGTTGTGTTTGGAGTGAAGTCAGGATGCTAGTGTCTTGTTGTGTTTGGAGTGAAGTCAGGATGCTAGTGTCTTGTTGTGTTTGGAGTGAAGTCAGGATGCTAGTGTCTTGTTGTGTTTTGGAGTGAAGTCAGGATGCTAGTGTCTTGTTGTGTTTGGAGTGAAGTCAGGATGCTAGTGTCTTATTCAGCAACTCTTACTTCTCTTGGTTTCTTTTTATCATATAACCTCTTGGTTTCTTTTTATCATATAACCTCTTGGTTTCTTTTCGTCATATAACCTCTTGGTTTCTTTTCGTCATATAACCTCTTGGTTTCTTTTTATCATATAACCTCTTGGTTTCTTTTCGTCATATAACCTCTTGGTTTCTTTCTGTCATATAACCTCTTGGTTTCTTTCTGTCATATAACCTCTTGGTTTCTTTCTGTCATATAACCTCTTGGTTTCTTTTCGTCATATAACCTCTTGGTTTCTTTCTGTCATATAACCTCTTGGTTTCTTTCTGTCATATAACCTCTTGGTTTCTTTCTGTCATATAACCTCTTGGTTTCTTTCTGTCATATAACCTCTTGGTTTCTTTCTGTCATATAACCTCTTGGTTTCTTTCTGTCATATAACCTCTTGGTTTCTTTCTGTCATATAACCTCTTGGTTTCTTTCTGTCATATAACCTCTTGGTTTCTTTCTGTCATATAACCTCTTGGTTTATTTTCGTCATATAACCTCTTGGTTTCTTTCTGTCATATAACCTCTTGGTTTCTTTCTGTCATATAACCTCTTGGTTTATTTTCGTCATATAACCTCTTGGTTTATTTTCGTCATATAACCTCTTGGTTTCTTTTCGTCATATAACCTCTTGGTTTCTTTTTATCATATAACCTCTTGGTTTCTTTCTGTCATATAACCTCTTGGTTTCTTTCTGTCATATAACCTCTTGGTTTATTTTCGTCATATAACCTCTTGGTTTCTTTTTATCATATAACCTCTTGGTTTCTTTTTATCATATAACCTCTTGGTTTCTTTTCGTCATATAACCTCTTGGTTTCTTTCTGTCATATAACCTCTTGGTTTATTTTCGTCATATAACCTCTTGGTTTCTTTTTATCATATAACCTCTTGGTTTCTTTTTATCATATAACCTCTTGGTTTATTTTCGTCATATAACCTCTTGGTTTATTTTCGTCATATAACCTCTTGGTTTCTTTTCGTCATATAACCTCTTGGTTTCTTTTTATCATATAACCTCTTGGTTTCTTTCTGTCATATAACCTCTTGGTTTCTTTCTGTCATATAACCTCTTGGTTTATTTTCGTCATATAACCTCTTGGTTTCTTTCTGTCATATAACCTCTTGGTTTCTTTCTGTCATATAACCTCTTGGTTTCTTTCTGTCATATAACCTCTTGGTTTATTTTTGTCATATAACCTCTTGGTTTCTTTCTGTCATATAACCTCTTGGTTTATTTTTGTCATATAACCTCTTGGTTTCTTTTCGTCATATAACCTCTTGGTTTCTTTCTGTCATATAACCTCTTGGTTTCTTTCTGTCATATAACCTCTTGGTTTCTTTTCGTCATATAACCTCTTGGTTTCTTTTCGTCATATAACCTCTTGGTTTCTTTCTGTCATATAACCTCTTGGTTTCTTTTTGTCATATAACCTCTTGGTTTCTTTTCGTCATATAACCTCTTGGTTTCTTTCTGTCATATAACCTCTTGGTTTCTTTTCGTCATATAACCTCTTGGTTTCTTTTCGTCATATAACCTCTTGGTTTCTTTCTGTCATATAACCTCTTGGTTTCTTTCTGTCATATAACCTCTTGGTTTATTTTCGTCATATAACCTCTTGGTTTCTTTTCGTCATATAACCTCTTGGTTTCTTTTTGTCATATAACCTCTTGGTTTCTTTCTGTCATATAACCTCTTGGTTTATTTTCGTCATATAACCTCTTGGTTTATTTTCGTCATATAACCTCTTGGTTTATTTTCGTCATATAACCTCTTTGCTTTGAACCGTGATTCCCTCATTCACCAGAGTAGGCTAGTCAGTCACAGAGTCGCTAAATGCAGATCTGTAACCTCTGAAAGGTGTCATGGCATAGTCGATCTTTCTGTGACATATGGAGTGTAATTACTTGTGTTTTAAGGAGTTTTTAATTTTAAGAGTATTTCCAAATGTCCTTTTTTGAGTGATAATCCCCCTTTATCTCCCCAATTGGTAGTTACAGCCTTGTCCCATCGCTGCAACTCCTGTACGGACAAGGGAGAGGCGAAGCTCGAGAGTCGTGCATCCTCCGAAACACAACCCAACCGAGCCGCACTGCTTCTTGACACAGTGCCCGCTCTACCCGGAAGCCAGCCGCACCAATGTGTCGGAGGAAACACCGTACACCTGGCGACCGAGTCAGCGTGCGCTGCGCCCGGCCCGCCACAGGCGTTGCTAGTGCGCAATGGGACAAGAACATCCCTGCCGGCTAAACCCTCCCCTACCCTGGACGACGCTGAGCCAATTGTGCGCCGCACCATGGGTCTCCCGGTCTTGGCCGGCTGCGACAGAGCCTGGATTCGAACCAGGATCTCTAGTGGCACAGTTTAGACCATTGCGCCACTCGGGAGGCCATAATTACCCATTTTCATTATGTTCGTAATAGTGTCTTTTTAAACGGGGGTTTCTATCTTTAATTGTAATTTTTTTCTTTCTGCCGTTGAGTGTTGTTGCTCCCTGATATTTTAACGTTTGTTGAAGGATAGTGTGACGTGTCGTGGTCTGAGATTTGGTTCTGCAGTGATGGAACACAGAGACCTAACGGTGTGTGTTCTAGAATGTGTTCTAGAATCGGTTCACTGTGTTCTTATGCGTTCTAACAGGTGTGTATGATGAGGGTAGTTCATTTGTCCTCATTGTTGAGACAGACGTGAGAATAATTCTAAGAAATCACTGTTTGTCAGTATTCCTGAATGAGTGAGTTTGTACTTACCAGTAATTATTGGGTATTGCTGTGAATCTATTGTGGAAGTCTTCCAGAATGTGGGTGTTTTTTAAATAGAGCAGTGAGGCTATCCCACAGTAAGAAAGGGTTTGATTTGAAGTACGGCCGTTTGTGTAGAGAGGAAGATGGTATAGAGGCGGTGTGTTGAGGGGTTGAAGAGATTGAGGAACAGAATCAGGATCCAACTCTCATGCCATACCTCAAAACCCCCTGATGACACACATTACACACCCTCTGAATACACTCAGCACACACAAACCAGGCTGATGCGTCATGCCGTTAAAAAAAAAATCATTTTTTCTCTTATCGTATTAAAAAAACACAAATGTAATTATATTTTAATCAATGTGAAAGAAAGTTCAACCAATGTTCTCGTCGTTGTGACTCCTTATCCATGTAGCGGCAGCTCAGGGTTGTACACAGGGCTGTTGTTGGTGTGTTCAGCTGGGGTCTCTCTGTTCAACCTGTAATCTCTACTACTTTATCTCCCCTGTTATCTCCCCTGTTATCCCCCGTTATCTCCCCTGTTATCTGAGGCAAAACATACAGTCGTCCTCTTGCCTGATATTCCTGAGTTTCTGTGACAAGTTTGTTAAGTTGTTGCCAACGGTTGTGTTACATATATTTTATAAGAAAATGTTATCAAATGAAAAAAACATCATTCGCAACATAATACAGCCTGTTGTTTTATTTTGTCTTTCATTTGTAGTTGTGTATGTGCTTGAAAAGATTGTCTTGAACTAAAGCATTCTGACGGAGCAGCGGTTTAGCTAACTTCAACAGATTTGACTGTTTTTGAGAAAAATAACCACCATTCCACTTGAGAACTACCGGTAAAAGCAGTCCAACCAATAACTACACAATTATTTATTGGGTTAAAATGTTTAAAAATGCATTACACTCATTTGACCAAAGATTTTGTATAAACCACAAAAAAAACAGTCCAACCCGTAGTCATATTCACAACTTCATACGTTGAACCCACCCTGTAGGGAGCTCTTCAGCAGGCTAGGGAGGCTTCTGCCTGGTCCTGGTCATACAGCGGAGGGTAAGGAGGAGGAGTAGTGTTCTTGGCCGGTTCTGTCTGTTCTGTGTCAGTCTCATTGGTCCATTGGTAGGACCGGCAGATTCTACAGACACTTCTCTGACACCAGTGTTTCGGACCTGATAGGGGGATTATTTCCGGTTCCCACGGACCGACTGGCTGGTTCTGGGTCAGGAAGCCTGAGACTGAAGGAAGGAAGCACTGGTCCTTTTCCAACACGTCTCCAGTTCATCCATTGTCCATAAGAGAACCGTGGTCTTCACTGGAGCGATGTGGAGAAGTGGCTTGGCAGCGCGTCACATTGGGTAGGGTTGATATCAGAAATATTAAGGATGATAGGTTTGGGAACATATTATATTAGGTACTATAGGGGAGGGTTGGATTAGTGGAGCAGGTGAAGACTTAGAACGCCAGGCACAGATTTTCCTCAGAGAAAAGAAACAGTGAATATTTGAAAATATGGATATTTGATGGATTATGAAGAAGTGTCTCTGTGAGGTATCGTGACAGAAAAAGAGAGGTTGTGTGTGCGTTGGATGCCTGAGAGAGAGAACAGTACATGTGGTAAGGAGGTGGTGTGTAAATTTAAAAAAAGATTGCCGATTCAGAAGAGACTGATGTTTCAGCAATACTGGGAAATGGACATGGTCAGGAGAGAAGCCTGAGACCTAGAGAGAAGGGTTAGGGAGGAGAGGGAGAGAGAGATGGAGAAGGAGAAGGTTAGAGGGAGAGAGAGATGGAGAAGGAGAAGGTTAGAGGGAGAGAGAGATGGAGAAGGTTAGAGGGAGAGAGAGATGGAGAAGGTTAGAGGGAGAGAGATATGGGGAAGGAGAAGGTTAGAGGGAGATAGAGATGGAGAAGGTTAGAGGTAGAGAGATGGGGAAGGAGAAGGTTAGAGGGAGAGAGAGATGGAGAAGGTTAGAGGGAGAGAGAGATGGAGAAGGTTAGAGGGAGAGAGAGATGGAGAAGGAGAAGGTTAGAGGGAGAGAGAGATGGGGAAGGAGAAGGTTAGAGGGAGAGAGAGATGGGGAAGGAGAAGGTTAGAGGGAGAGAGGGAGAGAGAGATGGAGAAGGTTAGAGGGAGAGAGAGATGGAGAAGGTTAGAGGGAGAGAGAGATGGAGAAGGTTAGAGGGAGAGAGAGATGGAGAAGGTTAGAGGGAGAGAGATGGAGAAGGTTAGAGGGAGAGAGAGATGGGGAAGGAGAAGGTTAGAGGGAGAGAGAGATGGAGAAGGAGAAGGTTAGAGGGAGAGAGAGATGGGGAAGGAGAAGGTTAGAGGGAGAGAGAGATGGGAAGGAGAAGGTTAGAGGGAGAGAGAGATGGGGAAGGAGAAGGTTAGAGGGAGAGAGGGAGAGAGAGATGGAGAAGGTTAGAGGGAGAGAGAGATGGAGAAGGTTAGAGGGAGAGAGAGATGGAGAAGGTTAGAGGGAGAGAGAGATGGAGAAGGTTAGAGGGAGAGAGAGATGGAGAAGGTTAGAGGGAGAGAGAGATGGAGAAGGTTAGAGGGAGAGAGATGGAGAAGGTTAGAGGGAGAGAGAGATGGGGAAGGAGAAGGTTAGAGGGAGAGAGAGATGGAGAAGGAGAAGGTTAGAGGGAGAGAGAGATGGGGAAGGAGAAGGTTAGAGGGAGAGAGAGATGGGAAGGAGAAGGTTAGAGGGAGAGAGAGATGGGGAAGGAGAAGGTTAGAGGGAGAGAGGGAGAGAGAGATGGAGAAGGTTAGAGGGAGAGAGAGATGGAGAAGGTTAGAGGGAGAGAGAGATGGAGAAGGTTAGAGGGAGAGAGAGATGGGGAAGGAGAAGGTTAGAGGGAGAGAGAGATGGAGAAGGAGAAGGTTAGAGGGAGAGAGAGATGGGGAAGGAGAAGGTTAGAGGGAGAGAGAGATGGGGAAGGAGAAGGTTAGAGGGAGAGAGAGATGGAGAAGGAGGAGGTTAGAGGGAGAGAGAGATGGGGAAGGAGAAGGTTAGAGGGAGAGAGAGATGGGGAAGGAGAAGGTTAGAGGGAGAGAGAGATGGGGAAGGAGAAGGTTAGAGGGAGAGAGAGATGGGGAAGGAGAAGGTTAGAGGCAGAGAGAGATGGAGAAGGTTAGAGGGAGAGAGAGATGGGGAAGGAGAAGGTTAGAGGGAGAGAGAGATTAAGGAGAAGGTTAGAGGGAGAGAGAGATGGAGAAGGTTAGAGGGAGAGAGAGATGGGGAAGGTTAGAGGGAGAGAGAGATGGAGAAGGTTAGAGGCAGAGAGAGATGGAGAAGGAGAAGGTTAGAGGGAGAGAGAGATGGAGAAGGTTAGAGGGAGAGAGAGATGGAGAAGGAGAAGGTTAGAGGGAGAGAGAGATGGAGAAGGAGAAGGTTAGAGGGAGAGAGAGATGGAGAAGGAGAAGGTTAGAGGGAGAGAGAGATGGAGAAGGTTAGAGGCATAGAGAGATGGAGAAGGAGAAGGTTAGAGGGAGAGAGAGATGGAGAAGGTTAGAGGGAGAGAGAGATGGAGAAGGAGAAGGTTAGAGGGAGAGAGAGATGGAGAAGGAGAAGGTTAGAGGGAGAGAGAGATGGAGAAGGAGAAGGTTAGAGGGAGCGAGAGATGGGGAAGGAGAAGGTTAGAGGGAGAGAGAGATGGGGAAGGAGAAGGTTAGAGGGAGAGAGAGAAGGAGGAGGTTAGAGGGAGAGAGAGATGGGGAAGGTTAGAGGGAGAGAGAGATGGGGAAGGATGTGTGGGAGAGAGAGATGGGGAAGGTTAGAGGGAGAGAGAGATGGGGAAGGTTAGAGGGAGAGAGAGATGGGGAAGGTTAGAGGGAGAGAGAGATGGAGAAGGTTAGAGGGAGAGAGAGATGGGGAAGGTTAGAGGGAGAGAGAGATGGGGAAGGTTAGAGGGAGAGAGAGATGGGGAAGGTTAGAGGGAGAGAGAGATGGGGAAGGTTAGAGGGAGAGAGAGATGGGGAAGGTTAGAGGGAGAGAGAGATGGGGAAGGATGTGTGGGAGAGAGAGATGGGGTAGGATGTGTGGGAGAGAGAGATGGGGAAGGATGTGTGGGAGAGAGAGATGGGGAAGGATGTGTGGGAGAGAGAGATGGGGAAGGAGAAGGTTAGAGGGAGAGAGAGATGGGGAAGGTTAGAGGGAGAGAGAGATGGGGAAGGATGTGTGGGAGAGAGAGATGGGGAAGGTTAGAGGGAGAGAGAGATGGGGAAGGTTAGAGGGAGAGAGAGATGGGGAAGGTTAGAGGGAGAGAGAGATGGAGAAGGTTAGAGGGAGAGAGAGATGGGGAAGGTTAGAGGGAGAGAGAGATGGGGAAGGTTAGAGGGAGAGAGAGATGGGGAAGGTTAGAGGGAGAGAGAGATGGGGAAGGATGTGTGGGAGAGAGAGATGGGGTAGGATGTGTGGGAGAGAGAGATGGGGAAGGATGTGTGGGAGAGAGAGATGGGGAAGGATGTGTGGGAGAGAGTGATGGGGAAGGAGAAGGTTAGAGGGAGAGAGAGATGGGGAAGGTTAGAGGGAGAGAGAGATGGGGAAGGATGTGTGGGAGAGAGAGATGGGGAAGGATGTGTGGGAGAGAGAGATGGGGAAGGATGTGTGGGAGAGAGAGATGGGGAAGGTTAGAGGGAGAGAGAGATGGGGAAGGATGTGTGGGAGAGAGAGATGGGGAAGGTTAGAGGGAGAGAGAGATGGGGAAGGTTAGAGGGAGTGCTAAGTGGTATGGAGTAGCAGTCTATTGTGAGGTCTGAGGGTTGAAGTGAGGTGAACAGGAAGTGAGGTGAACAGGAAGTGGTGGAGGTGGTACAGGCAGGGTTAGGGCTACGGTCTGGCACGGTCACGACTGAGGTAAATGCTGGTAGTTCGCCTCTGTTCTTCACATGGTGTGGGTCTCCCCTGGGAGGCAGACCAGCTGAGAAGACCTTTCTGGATCTCTAGGCATACATGGTCAGCTGGAGCCACTGGACATAGAGGAGAGACATAGAAGGGTATGATCAGTTAGGACATAGAAGGGTATGATCAGTTAGGACATAGAAGGGTATGATCAGTTAGGACATAGAAGGGTATGATCAGTTAGGACATAGAAGGGTATGATCAGTTAGGACATAGAAGGGTATGATCAGTTAGGACATAGAGGGGTATGATCAGTTAGGACATAGAGGGGTATGATCAGTTAGGACATAGAAGGGTATGATCAGTTAGGACATAGAAGGGTATGATCAGTTAGGACATAGAAGGGTATGATCAGTTAGGACATAGAAGGGTATGATCAGTTAGGACATAGAAGGGTATGATCAGTTAGGACATAAAAGGGTATGATCAGTTAGGACATAGAAGGGTATGATCAGTTAGGACATAGAAGGGTATGATCAGTTAGGACATAGAAGGGTATGATCAGTTAGGACATAGAAGGGTATGATCAGTTAGGACATAGAAGGGTATGATCAGTTAGGACATAGAAGGGTATGATCAGTTAGGACATAGAAGGGTATGATCAGTTAGGACATAGAAGGGTATGATCAGTTAGGACATAGAAGGGTATGATCAGTTAGGACATAGAAGGGTATGATCAGTTAGGACATAGAAGGTATGATCAGTTAGGACATAGAGGTGAGACATAAAATTGTTAGATATACTGCAATGTTGGAGCTAGAAACGCATGCATTTCGCTACACCCGCAATAACATCTGCTAAACATGTGTATGTGACAAATAACATTTGATTTGAACGGATTTAGAGGGGTATTATCATGTAACCGGTATGAAATGGCTAGCTAGTTAGCGGTGCGCGCTAGTAGCGTTTCAATCGGTGACGTCACTCGCTCTGAGACCTTGAAGTAGTTGTTTCTTCCTTGCTCTGCAAAAGGCCGCGGCTTTTGTGGAGCGACGGGTAACGGTGCTTCGAGGGTGACTGTTGTCGATGTGTGCAGAGGGTCCCTGGTTCAAGCCCAGGTAGGGGCAAGGAGAGGGACGGAAGCAACACTGTTACAATCAGTTAGGACATCGAGGAGAGACATAGAGGGGTATGATCAGTTAGGACAGAAGTTCTCAAAGTGGGGTCCGCGGAAGTACTGCAGGGGGTTCATGTTCATTTCTCTACCATAAGCCGCCTCCAATGTCGTTTTAGAGAATTTGGCAGTACGTCCAACCGGCCTCACAACCACAGACCACGTAGAACCACGCCAGCCCAGGACCTCAACATCAGCCTTCTTCATCGTCTGAGACCAGCCACCCGGACATCTGATGAAACTGTGGGTTTGCCACAACCGAAGAATTTCTGCACAAACTGTCAGAAACCGTCTCAGGGAAGCTCATCTGCGTGCTCGTCGTCCTCACCAGGGTCTTGACCTGAATGCAGTTCGGCATCGTAACCGACAGCAGTGGGCAAATTCTCACTTTCGATGGCCACTGGCACGCTGGAGAAGTGTGCTCTTCACGGATGAATCCCTGTTTCAACTGTACCGGGCAGATGGCAGACAGCGTGTATGGCGCTGTGTGGGCGAGGGGTTTGCTGATGTCAACGTTGTGAACAGTGTGCCAAATGGTGGCGGCGGGGTTATGGTTGGGCAGGGATAAGCTATAGACAACGAACACAATTGCATTTTTAATGCACAGAGATACCGTTACGAGATCCTGAGGCCCATTGTTGTGCCATTCATCCGCCGCCATCGCCTCATGTTTCAGCATGTAATACACGGCCCCACGTCGCGAGGATCTGTACACAATTCCTGGAAGCTGAAAATGTCCCAGTTCTTCCACGGCCTGCATACTCACCAGACATGTCACCCATTGAGCAGGTTTGGAATGCTCTGGATCGATACATACGACAGCGTGTTCCAGTTCTTGCCAATATCCAGCAACTTCGCACAGCCATTGAAGACGAATGGGACAACATTCCACAGGCTACAATCAACAGCCTGATCAACTCTACGCGAAGGAGATGTGTCGCGCTGCATGAGGAAAATGGTGGTCACACCAGATACTGACTGGTTTTCTGATCCACTGCCCTACCTCTGTGACCAACAGATGCATATCTGTATTCCCAGTCATGTGGAATCCATAGATTAGGGCCTAATGAATTCATTTGAATTGACTGATTTCCTTGTAACTCAGTAACATTTTTGAAATTGTTGCGTTTATATTTTTGTTCAGTGTATATATATATATATACAGTGCATTCGGAAAGTATTTTGTTACGTTACAGCCTTATTCTCAAATTGATTAATTGTTTTTCCCCCTCATCAATCTACACACAATACCCCATAATGACAAAGCAAAAACAGGTTTTTAGAAATGTTTGCTAATTTTAAAATATTAATACATAAGTATTCAGACCCTTTACTCAGTACTTTGTTGAAGCACATTTGGCAGCGATTACAGCCTTGAGTCTTCTTGGGTATGACTCTACAAAGGCACACCTGTATTTAGGGAGTTTCTCCCATTCTTCTCTGCAGATGCTCTCAAGCTCTGTCAGGTTGGATGGGGAGCGTCGCTGCACAGCTATTTTCAGGTCTCTCCAGAGATGTTCGATCAGGTTCAAGTCCGGGCTCTGGCTGGGCCACACAAGGACATTCAGAGTCTTGTCCCGAAGCCACTCCTGCGTTGTCTTGGCTGTGTGCTTAGGGTCGTTGTCCTGTTGGAAGGTGAACCTTCGCCCCAGTCTGAGCTCCTGAGCGCTCTGGAGCAGGTTTTCATCAAGGATCTCTCTGTACTTTGCGCCGTTAATTTTTCCCTATATCCTGACTAGTCGCTGCCACTGAAAAACATCCCCACAGCATGATGCTGCCACCACCATGCTTCACCGTAGGGATGGTGCCAGGTTTCCTCCAGACGTGATGCTGCCACCACCATGCTTCACCGTAGGGATGGTGCCAGGTTTCCTCCAGCCGTGATGCTGCCACCACCATGCTTCACCGTAGGGATGGTGCCAGGTTTCCTCCAGCCGTGATGCTGCCACCACCATGCTTCACCATAGGGATGGTGCCAGGTTTCCTCCAGAAGTGACACTTGGCATTCAGGTCAAATAGTTCAATCTTGGTTTAATCAGACCAGAGAATCTTGTACGTCTTTAGGTGCCTTTTGGCAAACTCCAAGCTGCCTTTTACTGAGGAGTGGCTTCCGTCTGGCCACTCTACCATAAAGGCCTGATTGGTGGAGTGCTGCAGAGATGGTTGTCCTTCTGGAAGGTTCTCCCATCTCCACAGAGGAACTCTAGAGCTCTGTCAGAGTGACCATCGGGTTCTTGGTCACCTCCCTGACCAAGGCCCTTCTCCCCCGATTGCTCAGTTTGGTCGGGCGGCCAGCTCTAGGAAGAGTCTTAAATATAAATAAATATGCCATTTAGCAGACGCTTTTATCCAAAGCGACTTAGTCATGTGTGCATACATTTTTACGTATGGGTGATCCCGGGGATCGAACCCACTACCCTGGCGTTACAAGCGCCATGCTCTACAAATTGAGCTACAGAGGACCACATGCATGTCTGGTTCCAAACTTATTCCATTTAAGAATGATGGAGGCCACTGTGTTCTTGGGGACCTTCAATGCTGCAGACATTTTTTGGTACCCTTCCCCAGATCTGTGCCTCAACACAATCCTGTCTTGGTGCTCTACGGACAATTCCTTCGACCTCATGGCTTGGTTTTTGCTCTGACATGCACTGTCAACTGTGGGACCTTATATAGACAGGTGTGTGCCTTTCCAAATCGATTGAATTTACCAATCAATTGAATTTACCACAGGTGGACTCAAATTAAGTTGTAGAAACATCTCAAGGATGATCAATGGAAACAGGATGCACCTGAGCTCAATTTCAAGTCTCAAAGGGTCTGAATACTTATGTAAATAAGGTATTTCAGTTTTTTATATTGAATACATTTGCAAAAATGTCCAACAACCTGTTTTCGCTTTGTCATTATGGGGTATTGTGTGTAGATTGATGAGGGAATAAAATCAATTTTAGAATAAGGCTGTAGCGTAACAAAATGTGGAAAAAGTCAAGGGATCTGAATACTTTTCAAATGCAATGTACAGTACAGTACCAGTCAAAATTGTGTTGTTTAAGTGTTCCCTTTATTTTTTTGAGCAGTGTATTTTCCATAGGGTTTACACCAGAGCAGACAAGATCAATATAAGATCAATGCTAAATATTCAAAATGTTGGCAAAGGTGTAAAACGGGGATTGGCACACTTATGCATATGTTTTTGTCCTGCCCTGAACAAGGCAATTATTGGGAAGACTTTATACAGGTCTTATCACAGGTCACTAATATGACTGTACCACTTGATCCTTCCCTTATTCTTCTTGGAGATGACTCTGTTCTACCAGTTAATATTGGTAGCAGAACCAGATTCATTCAATTGGCAGTCATTGCAGCCAATAAATGCACAGCTATTATAATGGAAGAGTGACACTCCGCCAAGCAAGCAGATGTGGCTAAAATAACGAACTTCCTATATTCCATCTGAAAGAATAACGCACAATTTACGTAATAAACCCTTTGAATTGACTGATGTCTGGGGGGTACTAACCCTAACCCTAACTTATGGGACCCTAGTATGTTGAGTCAGGGTGTGGAGTTCTACGTTAGTATTTTCTATGTTCTCAGTCTAGGTGTTGTATTTCTATGTTTGGCCGGGTGTGATTCCCAATCAGAGACAGCTGTCGCTCGTTGTCTCTGATTGGGGCTCGTACTTAGGCAGCCTATTGGCAATCACTAGTGGTGGGATCTTGGTCCGTGTAGAGGCTTGTGTTGTGTTGTGTTGTGTTGTGTTGTGTTGTGTTGTGTTGTGTTGTGTTGTGTTGTGTTGTGTTGTGTTGTGTTGTGTTGTGTTGTGTTGTGTTGTGTTGTGTTGTGTTGTGTTGTGTTGTGTTGTGTTGTGTTGTGTTGTGTTGTGTTGTGTTGTGTTGTGTTGTGTTGTGTTGTGTTGTGTTGTGTTGTGTTGTGTTGTGTTGTGTTGTGTTGTGTTGTGTTGTGTTGTGTTGTGTTGTGTTGTGTTGTGTTGTGTTGTGTTGTGTTGTGTTGTGTTGTGTTGTGTTGTGTTGTGTTGTGTTGTGTTGTGTTGTGTTGTGTTGTGTTGTGTTGTGTTGTGTTGTGTTGTGTTGTGTTGTGCCTGAGGACTTCACGTTACGTTACGTTGTTTTGTTCATGTGTTGTCATCAAGGCAAAGGGTGGCTACTTTGAAGAATCTCAAATGTAACATATATTTTGATTTGTTTAACCCTTTTTTTTGGTTACTACATGATTGCATGTGTGTTATTTCATAGTTTTGATGTCTTCACTATTATTCTACAATGTAGAAAATAGTAAAAAATAAAGAAAAACCCTTGAATGAGTAGGGGTGTCCAAACTTTTGACTGGTACTGTATCTATAAACAGATTAAACAGATTATATTTTGGGCAAGTGATCCGAAGAATAGGTTGTAATACACTGAACCAAAATATAAATGCAACATGCAACAATTTCAAAGATTTTACTGAGTTACAGGTCATATAAGGAAATCAGTCTATTGAAATAAATTAATTAAGCCCTAATCTATGGATTTCAGTTGACAGGGAATACAGATATGCATCTGTTGGTCACATATACCTTTAAAAAAGGTAGGGGAGTGGATCAGCACACCAGACAGTATCTGGTGTGACCACCATTTCCCTCATGCAGCGTGACACATCTCCTTCGCATAGAGTTGATCAGGCTGTTGATTGTGGCCTGTGGAATGTTGTCCCGCTCCTCTTCAATGGCTGTGTGAAGTTGCTGGATATTGACAGGAACTGGAACACGCTGTCGTACACGTCGATCCAGAGCATCCCAAACATGATCAATGGGTGACATGTCTAGTGAGTATGCAGGCCATGGAAGAACTGGGACATTTTCAGCTTCCAGGAATTGTATACAGATCCTTGTGACATGGGGCTGTGCATTACCATGCTGAAACATGAGGTGATGGTGGCGGATGAATGGCACTCAGGATCTCGTAACGGTATCGCTGTGCATTCAAATAGCCATCAATTAAATGTAATTGTGTTCGTTTTCCGTAGCTTATACCTGCCCATACCATAACCCCACCGCCACCATGGGGCACTCTTTTCACAATGTTGACATCAGCAAACCACTCGCCCACACGTTTGCCATCTGCCCGGTACAGTTGAAACCGGGATTCATCCGTGTAGAGCACACTTCTCCAGCGTGCCAGTGGCCATCGAAGGTGAGCGTTTGCCCACTGAAGTCGGTTACAATGCCGAACTGCAGTCAGGTCAAGACCCTGGTGAGGACGACGAGCACGCAGATGAGCTTCCCTGAGATGGTTTCTTACAGTTTGTGCAGAAATTCTTTGGTTGTGGCAAACCCACAGTTTCATCAGCTGTCCGGGGGGCTGGTCTCAGACGACCCTGCAGGTGAAGAAGCCAGATGTGGAGGTCCTGGGCTGGCGTGGTTACACGTGGTCTGGGGAGGTCCTGGGCTGGTGTGGTTACACGTGGTCTGGGGAGGTCCTGGGCTGGCGTGGTTACACGTGGTCTGGGGAGGTCCTGGGCTGGCGTGGAGGTCCTGGGCTGGCGTGGTTACACGTGGTCTGGGGAGGTCCTGGGCTGGCGTGGTTACACGTGGTCTGGGGAGGTCCTGGGCTGACGTGGTTACACGTGGTCTGGGGAGGTCCTGGGCTGGCGTGGTTACACGTGGTCTGGGGAGGTCCTGGGCTGGCGTGGTTACACGTGGTCTGGGGAGGTCCTGGGCTGGCGTGGTTACACGTGGTCTGGGGAGGTCCTGGGCTGGCGTGGTTACACGTGGTCTGGGGAGGTCCTGGGCTGGCGTGGTTACACGTGGTCTGGGGAGGTCCTGGGCTGGCGTGGTTACACGTGGTCTGTGGTTGTGAGGCCGGTTGGACATACTGCCAAATTCTCTAAAATGACATTGGAGGTGGCTTATGGTAGAGAAATGAACATTCAATTATCTGGCAACAGCTCTGGTGGACATTCCGTCAGTCAGCATGCCAAATGCACGCTCCCTCAAAACTTGACGTCTGTGGCATTGTGTAGTGTGACAAAACTGCACATTTTAGAGTGGCCTTTTATCGTCCCCAGCACAAGGTGCACCTGTGTAGTGATCATGCTGTTTAATCAGCTTCTTGATATGCCACACATGTCAGGTGGATGGATTATCTTGGCAAATGATAAATGCTCACTAACAGGGATGTAAATAGATTTGTGCACCAAATTTGAGATAAATAAGCTTTTTGTGCGTATGGAACATTTCTGGGATATTTTATTTCAGCTCATGAAACATGGGACCAACACTTTACATGTTGCATTTATATTTTTGTTCAGTGTAGAATACAATACAATGTAATATTTTTTTATCTACAATGTATGTTATTAACCCTGAGCAACATGGGACTGGGAAGCTCACAGGGATAATGGTATCCACAGTACTCCACCGGCCGGGGCGGCAGGTAGCTTAGTGGTTAAGAGCGTTGTGCCAGTAAACGAAAGGTCACTGGTTCTAATCCCCGAGCCGACTAGGTGAAAATCTGTCGATGTGCCCTTGAGCGAGGCACTTAACCCTAATTGCGCTGGATAAGAGCGTCTGCTAAATGACTAAAATGTAATTTTTTTACTCATTACTTCTTGTATTCCCCAAAAGTGTATTTACTCAAACATAAATGCATTGTAATTTAAGCTTTAAAACGGCAAAGTTTTATCTCTGCCTTATGGCAAAATGTGTAGAATTGCAGGGTATTAGCTTGAAAACTGATCTCAGATGCCAAGAGGCGGGCGTTTAAATGTTCCTTCCCAGGGCCAGAGACGTGGTTCGTCCAGCCATGCACTGCCGAAGTCATAGTAAAACTCCTTGTATGTTAGTTTTATCTCACTCCAGTTGTGTTCTGGTTATGAATTTGCAATCACGAAAGGGGTCCCCGGACCCAAGAAGTTTGAGAACCCCTGAATTTGGTAACACAGATATCAGTTAGGTTGGTAACACTGTTGTTGTCCTTATACATGTGCAGTAAGGGGCTGTGTCGACAGGGTACTTTTCCCCCAAAAAAATTAGCTAAATGCTCCGACTAGGGAAAAGCAGCAGCTAACCGTGAGCACCATTAAAAACAATGGTGATACAGACGTTAGGTGAAAACAACATCTTGGTCCACTCTACCTAAGGCAGTGGTAATAACATCTTGGTTCACTCTACCTAAGGTGGTGGTAATAACATCTTGGTTCACTCTACCTAAGGTGGTGGTAATAACATCTTGGTCCACTCTACCTAAGGCAGTGGTAATAACATCTTGGTTCACTCTACCTAAGGTGGTGGTAATAACATCTTGGTCCACTCTACCTAAGGCGGTGGTAATAACATCTTGGTCCACTCTACCTAAGGCAGTGGTAATAACATCTTGGTTCACTCTACCTAAGGCAGTGGTAATAACATCTTGGCAGTGGTAATAACATCTTGGTCCACTCTACCTAAGGCGGTGGTAATAACATCTTGGCAGTGGTAATAACATCTTGGTCCACTCTACCTAAGGCGGTGGTAATAACATCTTGGCAGTGGTAATAACATCTTGGCAGTGGTAATAACATCTTGGTCCACTCTACCTAAGGCGGTGGTAATAACATCTTGGTTCACTCTACCTAAGGCGGTGGTAATAACATCTTGGTTCACTCTACCTAAGGTGGTGGTAATAAACATGTTAATACTCATTATATTCCATGATGTATTATCGCATTAGCAGCTTACCTCCAAGACACTGAGTCTGATCGTACCGTCTCCATCCTGGTCAAAGGCCTGGAACGCCCCTGCAAACAAACCCCATATAATCAATCAATCAATCAATAAATATATCAAAGATTTATATTAAAATGAGAAGAAAACAAATTACAACTTTGGTTGTGTTATCCTCAATTACTTAAAACGTGTTGTATACACACGTGTGGTTGAGTTGTGTTTTTTTAAATGTCAAATAAATCATAATCAACTCAAATATAAAACTCCCATTTTACATCAACATTTACAGTAACCCGACCTGCATGCCAATGGCCAGGAGTTGACAAGACAGCACAAACAGATCTGGGACCAGTGTAATACGGAGATGAGTGACATACTGAACATGGCTTCGAGGCGGACCAGACAGCTGATGAAGCTGTCAAAGTCGATGTTCATGCCCTCGTTGGCGTAGCGCATGGTGATGATGTCATAGAGCTGGTTGTTGAGACGGAAACCTGAACGGGAGACAAAGACACATGGCTGAAGAGACAGGAGATATTAGAGACATACATCAGTTACCATGCTGCAGCACATTTAAACAAAACAACATTTCTTTACATCTCCTTGTAGTTGCTTAAACAGGGATCCAATCCAGCTGCCGATTGTATTCTATTTAAATCTGGTAAACACAACTAGAGATGCTCTACCGCACAGCAAGCGGTACCGGAGCGCCAAGTCTAGGTCCAAAAGACTTCTCAACAGCTTCTACCCCCAAGCCATAAGACTCCTGAACAGCTAATCATGGCTACCCGGACTATTTGCACTGCCCCCCCACCCCATCTTTTTACGCTGCTGCTACTCTGTTAATTATTTATGCATAGTCACTTTAACTCTACCCCAGGGGTGTCAAACTCATTTTAGCTCAGGGGCCACATGGAGGAAAATCTATTCCCAAGTGGGCCGGACCGGTAAAATCATGGTATATATAACTTAAAAACAACAACTTCAGATAGTTTTCTTTGTTTTAATACTATCAACATAAAACATAAAGCTGGAGCCTGAGGACAGTGTGTCCAAAATAGTACAAGCACAACATCACTATTAATCATAAAACACCTCAAGTTTATTTGAAAATTCTAAAGAAAAAGAACACACAAACACACAATGCCTCAGTGATTAACAGAACTGTTTCACAGATCACAGAACTATATCAGGGTGTCATTTCTCAGGCAGAAATGTAGATACAAATAATGAAATCCTGTTCCCCAAACAAGTGCAAGAACCACAGAGTCAAGAATAGGTTAAATATACAAATAAAATAAAATCAATTAAAAACAATAGCACATCAACATAAAAACATATAAACATAAAGCTGGAGCCTGAGGACAGTGTGTCCAAAAGCACAACATCACTATTAATCATAAAACACCTCAAGTTATTTGAAATTCTGAGGACAAACAACACACAAACACACAATGCCTCAGTGATTCACAGAAGTATATCACAGATCAGGGTGTCTCATGCAGCACTTTAAGTGGGGTTGCATAGTTTATTTGACTCCTGATACCTGGCATCTTTTAGCTTTCACCAGCGCATCAATATCAGGCGTCACATCCTGAGTGACAGCCAACTTCAGGATGTGATTCAAGTGCTTGTGCGTGAGACTTGAGCGCAGCTTTGTTTTATTTATGCTCATTACAGAGAACTTGCTCACAAAGATATGTGGTTCCAAACATGCACAACAGTTTTGCAGCGGGGGCTGTCAAGTTGGGGTAACCTGGCAAGAGATTCTGATAAAATGTGTCCAAGCCAGCTGCGGCAAATTTGCCCTTCAAATCCGAGTCACACTGCAAGTCTATTATTTCAAGTTGGATGGTGACGGGCAGATCAGAGGGATTCACGGTGAATGGCGAACAAAAAACTTTGAAGTCTTTCTCCAGTTCACCAAAAATCTGAAAGCGTTGCTCAAACTCCCTTAACAGTCCCGTTATTTTATCTTTGAACCGCTTCATGTCTGCCACATGTTGGGTCGCGCACACATTTTTCAGACAGGGGAAGTGAGCTGCATCACCACCGGCGAGTTGCGTCTCCCACAATGACAGCTTCAACTTGAAAGAACGTATGCTGTCATAATACTGCGTGGCAACTTTGTTGCGCCCTTGCAGCTGTTTGTTCAAGTTATTCAGGTGCTCTGTAACATCCACCATAAATGCAAGGTCCTGCATCCATTCTGCGGAATTAAATTCTAACACTGGTTTGCCCTTTTCTTCCATGAACTGTTCAATTTCTTCTCGTAAATCAAAGAAACGCCTCAGCACAGCACCTCGGCTTAACCATCTTACCTCAGTGTGGTATGGCAGGCCATAGATGTGGTCTTTCTCTCTGAGAAGGCTGTCAAACTGACGGTGATTCAGGCTTCTGGATCGGATGAAATTAACAGTTTGGATGACCACCTTCATGACGTTATCCATCTTTAATGACTTGCAACACAAAGCCTCCTGGTGCAAAATACAGTGAAAAGTCCAAAAATCACGTCCTCCATTTGCAGATTGCACTTACTCTCTGAACTTTGTCACAACGCCTGCTTTTTTTCCCGATAATTGAGGGCGCACCATCTGTAGCCAGGCTGACAGCGCGGGACCAGTCCACTCCGACCCTGTCCAGCGCGCCGACGAGTGCAGTGAAAATATCAGCTGCTGTCGTTGTATCTGTCATCGGCACCAACTTCACGAACTCCTCGGTGACGGTCAATGTGTCATCAACTCCGCGGATGAAAATGGCCAGTTGTGCAACATCTGTAATGTCCGTGCTTTCATCAATTGCAACCGAAAATGCTTCAACTGGCTGTCCAAATCCACTGAAAGATCGGAAATCCTGTCTGCAACTGTGTTTCTTGTCAGGCTGATATTTGCAAAAGCCTGGTGCTTTTCAGGGCACACAATCTCTGCTGCCTTCATCATGCATCTTTTTACAAATTCACCCTCACTAAATGGTTTTGAAGCCACTGCGATTTCATTAGCAATGAGGTAGCTAGCTTTCACTGCAGCGTCACTGATGTCTCGGCTGTGAGTAAACACAGACTGCTGTTTCTTCAGACCCACCAACAGTTCATTCACCTTCTCTCTTCTCCGCTGTCCTTGAAAGTTGTCATATTTGTCGGCATGAAGACTCACATAGTGGCGACGAAGGTTATATTCTTTCAGCACTGCAACATGCTGTGAACACACCAAACATACAGCTTTCCCATTCAATTCCGTGAATAAATAGAAGGATGACAATTTTTCTTGGAACACTCTGCGTCCACTTTTCTCTTTTTTGACAGAGACATATTGGGGCAATGAGGGTGCCAAAGCACATAATGTTAAAAGTAGAAGCCGTAATAAATATCGCGGGCAAAACAAAGTAGCTCATCCGGACTGGCTGCACTTGCTTGACCTATTTGCTCTGCCCCGGTATAAACAGTTTGCTTGCTTAACACAATTGCTATTGCGCCATCCAGTGGATACAATTGGAACAGCAGTTTCTTTTATTGAAAAATTGCAGCTCATTTTTATACTTTACAAAATCATCTCGCGGGCCGGATTAAACCCGTTTGCGGGCCTGAGCCGGCCCGCGGGCCGGACGCTTGACACCCCTGCTCTACCCACATGTACAGTGGGGAAAATAAGTATTTAGTCAGCCACCAATTGTGCAAGTTCTCCCACTTAAAAAGATGAGAGAGGCCTGTAATTTTCATCATAGGTACACGTCAACTATGACAGACAAAATGAGAAAAAAAAATCCAGAAAATCACATTGTAGGATTTTTTATGAATTTATTTGCAAATTATGGTGGAAAATAAGTATTTGGTCAATAACAAAAGTTTCTTAATAATTTGTTGTATACCCTTTGTTGGCAATGACACAGGTCAAACGTTTTCTGTAAGTCTTCACAAGGTTTTCACACACTGTTGCTGGTATTTTGGCCCATTCCTCCATGCAGATCTCTTCTAGAGCAGTGATGTTTTGGGGCTGTCGCTGGGCAACACAGACTTTCAACTCCCTCCAAAGATTTTCTATGGGGTTGAGATCTGGAGACTGGCTAGGCCACTCCAGGACCTTGAAATGCTTCTTACGAAGCCACTCCTTCGTTGCCCGGGCGGTGTGTTTGGGATCATTGTCATGCTGAAAGACCCAGCCACGTTTCATCTTCAATGCCCTTGCTGATGGAAGGAGGTTTTCACTCAAAATCTCATGATACATGGCCCCATTCATTCTTTCCTTTACACGGATCAGTCATCCTGGTCCCTTTGCAGAAAAACAGCCCCAAAGCATGATGTTTCCACCCCCATGCTTCACAGTAGGTATGGTGTTCTTTGGATGCAACTCAGCATTCTTTGTCCTCCAAACACGACGAGTTGAGTTTTTACCAAAAAGTTATATTTTGGTTTCATCTGACCATATGACATTCTCCCAATCCTCTTCTGGATCATCCAAATGCACTCTAGCAAACTTCAGATGGGCCTGGACATGTACTGGCTTAAGCAGGGGGACACGTCTGGCACTGCAGGATTTGAGTCCCTGGCGGCGTAGTGTGTTACTGATGGTAGGCTTTGTTACTTTGGTCCCAGCTCTCTGCAGGTCATTCACTAGGTCCCCCCGTGTGATTCTGGGATTTTTGCTCACCGTTCTTGTGATCATTTTCACCCCACGGGGTGAGATCTTGCATGGAGCCCAAGATCGAGGGAGATTATCAGTGGTCTTGTATGTCTTCCATTTCCTAATAATTGCTCCCACAGTTGATTTCTTCAAACCAAGCTGCTTACCTATTGCAGATTCAGTCTTCCCAGCCTGGTGCAGGTCTACAATTTTGTTTCTGGTGTCCTTTGACAGCACTTTGGTCTTGGCCATAGTGGAGTTTGGAGTGTGACTGTTTGAGGTTGTGGACAGGTGTCTTTTATACTGATAACAAGTTAAAACAGGTGCCATTAATACAGGTAATGAGTGGAGGACAGAGGAGCCTCTTAAAGAAGAAGTTACAGGTCTGTGAGAGCCAGAAATCTTGCTTGTTTGTAGGTGACCAAATACTTATTTTCCACCATAATTTGCAAATAAATTCATAAAAAATCCTACAATGTGAATTTCTGGAGAAAAAAAATCTCAATTTGTCTGTCATAGTTGACGTGTACCTATGATGAAAATTACAGGCCTCTCATCTTTTTAAGTGGGAGAACTTGCACAATTGGTGGCTGACTAAATACTTTTTTCCCCCCACTGTACATATTACTTCAACTACCTCAACTAGCCGGTGCCCCCGCACATTGACTCTGCACCGGTACCCCCCTGTATATATAGCCTCCCTACTGTTATTTTATTTTACTTCTGCTCTTTTTTTTCTCAACACTTTTTTTGTTGTTTTATTCTACTTTTTTTAATAAAAATAAATGCACTGTTGGTTAAGGGCTGTAAGTAAGCATTTCACTGTAATGTCTGCACCTGTTGTATTTGGCGCATGTGGCCAATAACATGTTATTTTATTTGATCTTACCTGCATCGTTGACAGCATTTCTCATCTCGTAGCTGTTGATGCTGCCAGCCTGGTCCGAGTTATAGTGTTGGAAAATTCCCTAAGAAACAGAGCAGTTATAAATCTACACATCTGACCATGTCTACAGTGCCATTGGGAGCAGCAGGTAAAGGGAAATCCCAGCATTCTCACCTGCCACTGCTTGATCTTGTTCCAGAGATGTCTGAACTCCTGCAGGTTCAGTCTGCCCGTCCCGTCCATCTAGACAGCTGCAGTTAAGACCACAACGACGGGCGACACATGGGGAACTCATCAACATAGGGTCACTTGGCTCAGAATAACCTGTTTCTCCACTCCCTTAGCTCACAGACCCTGGTTAATACATTTAGTGCATTTCCTGTAACACCCATGGCCTTGCTACTGCGAACCACAGCAGTAAAATGGTGGATTTGGCCCTCATAGGCCACCGTAGGCCCTGTCCCAGGTCACAACAGACTGTGCTCTCTCTCTCTATAGAGCAGTGGTTTCCCCCAAACCTCTCCTCGGGGACCCCCAGCCGTTCCAGTGGTTTACCCCAGACCTCTCCTCGGGGACCCCCAGCCGTTCCAGTGGTTTCCCCCAAACCTCTCCTCGGGGACCCCCAGCTGTTCCAGTGGTTTCCCCCAAACCTCTCCTCGGGGACCCCCAGCCGTTCCCTGTATTTCATCTATTCCACAGCTTGCGCATCTCCTCTGTAGCTCAGTTGGTAGAGCATGGCGCTTGTAGCGCCAGGGTTGTGGGTTCGATTCCCGGGACCACCCATATGTAAAATGTATCTACACATGTGACTGCTGCTTTGGATGAAAGCGTCCGTCAAATGGCATGTTATTATAATATTATTCAAATTGCCAACCAATCATCAAGCCCTTGACGAAGTGAATCGGGTGAGCTACTTCAGGGCCACAACAACATTGTGAAACATCTGGGGGTCCCCGACGAGAGGTTTGAGAAGCACTGATACAGACAACACAACCTGACCAGGGCGGGTCTCTGCAGGCGGGTCTCTGCAGGTTGTGTTCTATCTACAGACAACAGAACCTGACCCAGGCGGGTCTCTGCAGGTTGTGTTCTATCTACAGACAACAGAACCTGACCCGGGTGGGTCTCTGCAGGCGGGTCTCTGCAGGCGGGTCTCTGCAGGTTGTGTTCTATCTACAGACAACAGAACCTGACCCGGGCGGGTCTCTGCAGGTTGTGTTCTATCTACAGACAACAGAACCTGACCCGGGCGGGTCTCTGCAGGTTGTGTTCTATCTACAGACAACAGAACCTGACCCGGGCGGGTCTCTGCAGGCGGGTCTCTGCAGGTTGTGTTCTATCTACAGACAACAGAACCTGACCCGGGTGGGTCTCTGCAGGCGGGTCTCTGCAGGCGGGTCTCTGCAGGTTGTGTTCTATCTACAGACAACAGAACCTGACCCGGGCGGGTCTCTGCAGGTTGTGTTCTATCTACAGACAACAGAACCTGACCCGGGCGGGTCTCTGCAGGTTGTGTTCTATCTACAGACAACAGAACCTGACCCGGGCGGGTCTCTGCAGGCGGGTCTCTGCAGGCGGGTCTCTGCAGGTTGTGTTCTATCTACAGACAACAGAACCTGACCCAGGCGGGTCTCTGCAGGTTGTGTTCTATCTACAGACAGCCCAGATACAGAGGATACGTCCATGAGAGAGATCATGCTCCTGCAGCTGTCCAGGCTAAAACCCTCTGAGTTCAGGTCCTTATCTGTGGGAGAGAGAGAGACAGAGGGTTCACAAATCGACAAATGACCACTTAGTTGAATCTGGTGTGTCAGCGCAGGGCTAGAACAAAACTGTGGACTATCAGGTGGTCCCAGTTGAGGGTTGGGAAACACTGTAGGTGACTAATGGGAGAATGACAACATAGAAGAGGATATGTTATATGATCTGATATCTATATAGTATATATCTATATGTACTGTATCTGTGGGAGAGAGAGAGAGCGAGGGAGATTTAGGACAGTGTTTCCAAACTCTTCTGGGGACCAGACAGTCCTCATTTGTGTATATGATTTATATACAGTGGGGTCCGAAATGATTGACACCCGTGTTAAAGATAAGCAAAAATAAATTAATTTTACCCAGTACCATTTAACAATTTAGTTAACAAACTTTACACAGTACCAGGACATTCTAGCTAAAAACCTGGTTGCTTCTGCCAGGAGGGTGAAACTTGGCTGCAAGTGGATCTTCCAGCAAGACAATAACCCCAAGCACAGATCAAAATCCATAAAGAAATGGCTAATTGGCCACAAAAATCAACATTTTGCAATGGCCATCTCAGTCTCTGGACTTGAAAATCATTGAAACCCTGTGGTTTGAATTGAAGAGGGCAGTCCATAAGCGCAGACGAAGGATATCAAGGATCAGAAAATATTCTGCATGGAGGAATGGTCTAAGATCCCTCCCAATGTGTTCTCCAATCTCATAGAACATTTTAGAAAAAGGCTCAGTGCCGTTATCCTCGCAAGGTGATGTATTGAAAGGTATTGAGACTAGGGGTGTCAATCATTTTGACCCCTAACTTTTTTTGAGAGATATTTGTTTAACCTGTTAAACAAAATCTCTTTCTCTGAGCAATTGTATGATACAAAAATTATATAATTTCCCGATTTGTTTTTGCATACAATATAGCTCAGTATTTTTAATTATTTATTTTATACAGTCATTCTTGTTCATCTTTATCAAGGGTGTCAATAATTTTGGACCCCTCTGAAATTAGCCCACCCAACTACCTCATCCCCATATTGTTATTTATTTTGCTCTTTTGCACCCCAGTATCTCTATTTGCACATCATCTCTTGCACATCTATCATTCCAGTGTTAATACTAATTGTAATTATTTTGCACTATGGCCTATTTATTGCCTTACCTCCATAACCTCCATAGCTACATTTGCACACACTGTATATAGATTTTCTGTTGTATTTTTTGACTTTATGTTTTGTTTTACCCCATATGTAACTCTGTGTTGTTGTTGTTTTTATCGCACTGCTTTGCTTTATCTTGGCCAGGTCGCAGTTGTAAATGAGAACTTGTTCTCAACTGGCTTACCTGGTTAAATAAAAGGTTAAATAAATAAATAAAAAATAAAAATAAAAATGGTGAACAAAACAGGCCCTAAAATGGAGCTTGTGGAACCCCTTCTGTAACGTCTACTTTTAGTCTTACGTTTGGAGACGATACTGTTGAGGACATTCTTCAGCTCGTTGGCGGATATTTCCATTTCCTGTGAGAGAGGAGACAGAGGGAGAAGGACACATGGAGATCATCTGACTGGACATTTCTTTTTACATTTTAATGTTTCAATGGCATTCGTTGTTTGTGTTAATCCACGGAAGCCCTGAAGCCAAAGGGAAAACAAACAAATCTAATTTGAACGACTCAGTATCTTGTTTGAACGACATAGTAAAATAAATGTATACATCCAGCGCCTTCAGAAAGTATTCAGACCACTTGACTTTTTCCACATTTTGTAACATTACAGCCTTATTCTAAAATGGATTAAATCAATAAAAATCCTCAGCAATCTACACACAATACCCCATAATGACAAAGCGAAAACAGGTTATTAGACATTTTTGCAAATGTATTAAAAATAAATACAGAAATATCTTATTTACCAAAGTATTCAGACCCTTTGCTATGAGACTCAAAATTGAGCTCAGGTGCATCCTGTTTCCATTGATCATCCTTGAGATGTTTCTACAACTTGACTGGAGTCCACCTGTGGTAAATTCAATTGATTGGACATGATTTGGAAAGGCGCACACCTGTCTATATAATGTCCCACAGTTGACAGTGTATGTCAGAGCAAAAACCAAGCCATGAGGTAGAAGGAATTGTCCGTAGAGAACCGAGACAGGATTGTGTCGAGGCACAGATCTGGGGAAGGGTACCAACATTTTTTTGCAGCATTGAAGGTCCCCATGAACACAGTGGCCTCCATCATTCTTAAATGGAAGAAGTTTGGAACCACCAAGACTCTTCCTAGAGCTGGCCGCCCGGCCAAACTGAGCAATCGGGGGAGAAGGGCCTTGGTCAGGGAGGTGACCAAGAACCCGATGGCCACTCTGACAGTGCTCCAGAGTTCCTCTGTGGAGTTGGGAGAACCTTCCAGAAGGACAACCATCTCTGCAGCACTCCACCAATCAGGCCTTTATGGTAGCGTGGTCAGACGGAAGCCACTCCTCAGTAAAAGGCACATGACAGCCCGCTTGGAGTTTGCCAAAAGGCACCTAAATACTCTCAGACCATGAGAAACAAGATTCTCTGGTCTGATGAAACCAAGATTGAACTCTTTGGCCTGAATGCCAAGCGTCACGTCTGGAGGAAACCTGGCACCATCCCTACGGTGAAGCATGGTGGTGGCAGCATCATGCTGTGGGGATTTTCTTCAGCGGCAGGGACTGGAAGACTAGTCAGGATCGAGGGAAAGATGAACGGAGCAAAGTAAAACCTGCTCCAGAGCGCTCAGGACCTCAGACTGGGGCGAAGGTTGACCTTCCAACAGGACAACAACCCTAAGCACACAGCCAAGACAACGCAGGCGTGACTTCGGGACAAGTCTCTGAATGTCCTTGAGTGGCCCAGCCAGAGCCCGGACTTGAACCTGATCGAACATCTCTGGAGAGACCTGAAAATAGCTGCGCAGCAACGCTCCCCATCCAACCTGACAGAGCTTGAGAGGATCTGCAGAGAAGAATGGGAGAAACTCCCCAAATACAGGTATGCGAAGCTTGTAGCGTCATACCCAAGAAGACTCGATGCTGTAATCGCTGCCAAAGGTGCTTCAACAAAGTACTGAGTAAAGGGTTCGAATACTTATGTAAATGTCATATTTCAGTATTTTTATTTTTAATAAATTAGCAAACATTTCTAAAAACCTGTTTTGCATTGTAATTATGGGGTATTGTGTGTAGATTGATGAGGGGAAAAAAACAATATAATTAATTTTAGAATAAAACTGTCATCTAACAAAATGTGGAAAAAGTATAAGGGGTCTAAATACTTTTCTAAGGCACTGTCTATTTTACATTTTACTCATTTAGCAGACGCTCTTATCCAGAGCGACTTACAGTTAGTGATTACATTTTTTTTTAATACTGGCCCCCCGTGGGAATCGAACCCACAACCCTGGCGTTGCAAACGCCATGCTCTATCAACTGAGCTACATCCCTGCCGGCCATTCCCTCCCCTACCCTGGACGAGGCTGGGCCAATTGTGCGCCGCCCATGAGTCTCCCGGTCGCGGCCGGCTGCGACAGAGCCTGGATTCGAACCAGGATCTCTAGTGGCACAGTTAGCACTGCGATGCAGTGCCTTAGACCACTGCGCCACTCAGGAGAAATATCTATCTATCTATATATATATATATATCTATATTTACTAAACGTTCAAACAAGATACTAAGTCGTTCAAACAAGATATTAAGTCGTTTGAACGACTGTCTAATTTGAAAGACTTAATTGTTATTTTGTCTAATTAGGCCTGATTTGTTATGCTGTTTGTCAGACGCTCCGCTCCTCACTCTGCTCCTCGCTCCTCACTTACGCTCTGGCATTCAAAAGAAGCCCTGCTTTAGGCTATCAAAGAACTGTCACGTGAATAATCTTATCAATGGATGGAATCAGTGAAATAATGGCTGCACCAACCATTACATGGTCTGACAAACAGCATACCAAATTAGGCCTAATTAGACTAAATAACAATTAAGTCGTTCAAGCGAGGATAATTAGTCATTCAAATGGCTTAGTGTCTCGATTGAACAACTTAGTAAAAAAAATATTCAAATCATTTTTGGTTTACTAAGTCTTTTGAACAAGATACTAAGTCGTTCAAACGAGATAATTCAGGGCTTCCGTAGTTAATCTATTGATGTCTGAAAGCATCCTTACCTGATAAAATAAAATAACCTAATCAAATTCATTTCTATAACCAGACCTGAGTTCAAGTAGTATTTGTTTTTCTTTGTATAATACCTACTTTAAATCGGTTGATTGAGCCTACCTGGAGTGCCAGTTTCCACTTTTGGGACAATTTCATTGGTTTCATTGCACCAGGCAAGCTATATCAAGCATAGATACTGTCACGCCCTGATCTGTTTCACCTGTCTTGTGCTTGTCTCCACCCCCCCTCCAGGTGTCTCCACCCCCCTCCAGGTGTCTCCACCCCCCCTCCAGGTGTCTCCACCCCCCACCAGGTGTCTCCACCCCCCTCCAGGTGTCTCCACCCCCCCTCCAGGTGTCTCCACCCCCCACCAGGTGTCTCCACCCCACTCCAGGTGTCTCCACCCCCCCACCAGGTGTCTCCACCCCCCACCAGGTGTCTCCACCCCCCACCAGGTGTCTCCTATTTTCCCCCATTATTCCCCTGTGTATTTATACCTGCCTTTTCTGTTTGTCTGTTGCCAGTTCAGTCTTGTCTCGTCAAGTCGTCCCAGCGTGTTTTTCTGTTTTTTTTCTCCTGTTCTCAAGTTTTGTTTTCTAGTCTTCCCGGTTTTGACCTTTCAGCCTGTCCTGACCCTGAGCCCGCCGTTCTGTCCCTGATTGACTCTGCCTTGGATTACGAACCTCTGCCTGCCCTCGACCTGCCCTTTGCCTGCCCTCGACCTGCCCTCTGCCTGCCCTCGACCTGCCCTTTGCCTGCCCTCGACCTGCCCTTTGCCTGCCCTCTGCCTGCCCTCGACCTGCCCTTTGCCTGCCCCCGTCCTCGACCTGCCCTTTGCCTGCCCCCTCGTTTTAATAAATATTTGGAGAATCGTACTATCCGCCTCCTGTGTATCTGGGTCATATCCTGAGTCATGAATAAAGCGGAGATACAGTATTTGAACCCAGGTCTGGTAACGACAGCAATATGACAGAAACAGTAGGCTGATCATAACACAGGAAATAGGCCGAGATTCAATCAGACAATGCAGCTTTTAAAGGCAATGTTCCTGTGTTCGCATTCACGGTAAATGCTGCATATGTCGGCTCAATCGGAAATTACCTTATAAATGTAAAGTGCGCTATAACGCGGATATCATTTAGATCGGATTGAATCTCGGCCCTAGATTGGGAGCACATTGATTGACCACCCACCCCAGCACTATACTCACACTCCCCCAAGCGCTCCCTGGCCTCCCTGTACTCCCCGTACTCACATCCCCGGCTATCTGCTGAAAGATGCTCCGGAACTGCTGGTCCTCCTCACTCTCCTCCCCCGCATTGGCTGGGGCCGGCTGAGAAGGAGAAGAAGACACAGAGGAGAGAGAGAGGGGGGGGGGGAGAGAGAGGGGAGAGAGAGAGGGGGGGAGAGAGAGGGGAGAGGGGAGAGAGAGGGGGGGGGGAGAGAGAGGGGGGGGGGAGGAGAGAGAGAGGGGGGGGGGAGAGGGGGGGGGGGAGGAGAGAGAGAGGGGGGGGAGAGAGGGGGAGAGAGAGGGGGGAGAGAGAGAGAGGGGGGAGAGAGAGGGGGAGAGAGAGCGAGGGGGAGAGAGAGGGGGGGAGAGAGAGAGGGGAGAGAGAGAGAGAGAGAGGGGGAGAGAGAGGGGAGGGGGAGAGAGAGGGGGGAGAGAGAGGGGAGGGGGAGAGAGAGAGATGGGAGAGAGAGAGGGGAGAGAGAGAGAGGGGGAAAGAGAGAGAGAGGGGAGAGAGAGAGGGGGGGAGAGAGAGAGGGGGGAGAGAGAGGGGAGGGGGGAGAGAGAGGGGAGGGGGGGAGAGAGAGAGAGAGAGAGAGAGAGGCAGATACTATTGGCCAATATCACTTCTGAATAATATGATGTAACAATAATATTTAACGATGTAAAAATGAAGACCGAAAAAATGTATACTGTCGTTTTCATGTCATTTCTCATTGAGATAATATTGGGCCAATTTCCCTTTCGAATGCTGACGTAAAAATCTAAAAAACAAAGTATATGAAATTCTGTTGTTTATTTAATAACCACACTCACACTGATCCAAGCCATGGGCTCACTGTCAGATGGTGAGCAAATAGAGACTGGAGAAGACTGGCAGAGACAGGAAGTTGGGCTGGGGACTGTGAGACAGATACAGTTCATTCGGAAAGTATTCAGACCCCTTGACTTTTTCCACATTTTGTTACATTACAGCCTTATTCTAAAATGGATTAAATTGTTTTTTCCCCCTCATCAATCTACACACAATACCCCATAATGACAAAGCAAAAACAGGTTTTTAGAAATGTTTTGCTAATTTATAAAAAATAAAAACTTAAATATGACATTTACATAAGTATTCAAACCCTTTACTCAGTACTTTGTTGAAGCACCTTTGGCAGCGATTACAGCCTCGAGTCTTCTTGAGTATTACGCTACAAGCTTGGCACACCTGTATTTGGGAAGTTTCTCCCATTGTTCTCTGCAGATCCTCTCAAGCTCTGTCAGGTTGGATGGGGAACGTCGCTGCACAGCTATTTTCAGGTCTCTCCAGAGATGTTCGATCGGGTTCAAGTCCGGGCTCTGGCTGGGCCACTCAAGGACATTCAGAGACTTGTCCCGAAGCCACTCCTGTGTTGTCTTGGCTGTGTGCTTAGGGTCATTGTCCTGTTGGAAGGTGAACCTTCGCTCCAGTCTAAGGTCCTGAGCGCTCTGGAGCAGGTTTTCATCAAGGATCTCTCTGTACTTTGCTCCGTTAATCTTTCCCTCGATCCTGACTAGTCTCCCAGTCCCTGCCACTGAAATACATCCCCACAGCATGATGCTGCCACCACCATGCTTCACCGTATGGATGGTGCCAGGTTTCGTCCAGATGTGACGCTTGGCATTCAGACCAGAGAATCTTGTTTCTCATGGTCTGAGAGTCCTTTAGGTGCCTTTTGGCAAACTCCAAGCGGGCTGTCATGTGCCTTTTACTGAGGAGTGGCTTCCGTCTGGCCACTCTACCATAAAGGGCTGATTGGTGGAGTGCTGCAGAGATGGTTGTCCTTCTGGAAGGTTCTGCCATTTCAGCAGAGGAACTCTAGAGCTCTGTCAGAGAGACCATTGGGTTCTTGGTCACCTCCCTGACCAAGGCCCTTCTCCCCCAATTATTCAGTTTGGCCGGGCGGCCAGCTCTAGGAAGAGTCCTGGTGGTTTCTAACTTCTTCCATTTAAGAATGATGGAGGCCACTGTGTTCATGGGGAACTTCAATGCTGCAGAATATTTTGGTACCCTTCCCCAGATCTGTGCCTCGACACAATCCTGTCTCTGAGCTCTACGGACAATTCCTTTGACCTCATGGCTTGGTTTTTGCTCTGACATACACTGTCAACTGTGGGACCTTATATAGACAGGTGTGTGATTTTCCAAATCATGTCCAATCAATTGAATTTACCACAGTTGGACTCCAATCAAGTTGTAGAAACATCTCAAGGATGATCAATTTCGAGTCTCATAGCAAAGGGTCTGAATACTTATGTAAATAAGGTCTGAAAACCAGTTTTCACTTCGTCATTATGGGGTGCTGTGTGTTGATTGATTTTATTTAATCAATTTTAGAATAAGTCTGTAACGTAGCAACATGTAGAACAAGAAAAAAAGGGAAGAGGTCTGGATCCTGATACAGTGAGGGAAAAAAGTATTTGATCCCCTGCTGATTTTGTACGTTTGCCCACTGACGAATAAATTATCAGTCTATAATTCTAATGGTAGGTTATTTGAACAGTGAGAGACAGAATAACAACAAAAAAATCCATACAAACGCAGGTCAAAAATGTTATAAATTGATTTGCATTTTAATGAGGGAAATAAGTATATGACCCCCTCTCAATCAGAAAGATTTCTGGCTCCCAGGTGTCTTTTATACAGGTAACGAGCTGAGATTAGGAGCACACTCTTAAAGGGAGTGCTCCTAATCTCAGTTTGTTACCTGTATAAAAGACACCTGTCCACAGAAGCAATCAATCAATCAGATTCCAAACTCTCCACCATGGCCAAGACCAAAGAGCTCTCCAAGGATGTCAGGGACAAGATTGTAGACCTACACAAGGCTGGAATGGGCTACAAGACCATCGCCAAGTAGCTTGGTGAGAAGGTGACAACAGTTGGTGCGATTATTCGCAAATGGAAGAAACACAAAATAACTGTCAATCTCCCTCGGCCTGGGGCTCCATGCAAGATCTCACCTCGTGGAGTTGCAATGATCATGAGAACGGTGAGGAATCAGCCCAGAACTAAACGGGAGGATCTTGTCAATGATCTCAAGGCAGCTGGGACCATAGTCACCAAGAAAACAATTGGTAAAATACTATGCCGTGAAGGACTGAAATCCTGCAGCGCCCGCAAGGTCCCCCTGCTCAAGAAAGCACATATACAGGCCCGTCTGAAGTTTGCCAATGAACATCTGAATGATTCAGAGGAGAACTGGGAGAAAGAGTTGTGGTCAGATGAGACCAAAATCGAGCTCTTTGGCATCAACTCAACTCGCCGTGTTTGGAGGAGGAGGAATGCTGCCTATGACCCCAAGAACACCATCCCCACCGTCAAACATGGAGGTGGAAACATTATGCTTTGGGGGTGTTTTTCTGCTAAGGGGACAGGACAACTTCACCGCATCAAAGAGACGATGGACGGGGCCATGTACCGTCAAATTTTGGGTGATTTCCCTCAGCCAGGGCATTGAAAATGGGTCGTGGATGGGTATTCCAGCATGACAATGACCCAAACCACATGGCCAAGGCAACAAAGGAGTGGCTCAAGAAGAAGCACATTAAGGTCCTGGAGTGGCCTAGCCAGTCTCCAGACCTTAATCCCATAGAAAATCTGTAGAGGGAGCTGAAGGTTCGAGTTGCCAAACGTCAGGCTCGAAACCTTAATGACTTGGAGAAGATCTGCAAATAGGTGTGGGACAAAATCCCTCTTGAGATGTGTGCACACCTGTTGGCCAACTACAAGAAACGTCTGACCTCTGTGATTGCCAACAAGGGTTTTGCCACCAAGTACTAAGTCATGTTTTGCAGAGGGGTCAAATACTTATTTCGCTCATTAAAATGCAAATCAATTCATAACATTTTTGACATGCATTTTTATGGATTTTTGTTGTTGTTATTCTGTCTCACTGTTCAAATAAACCTACCATTAAAAATTATAGACTGATCATGTCTTTGTCAGTGGGCAAACGTACAAAATCAGCAGGGGATCAAATACTTTTTTCCCTCACTGTACATGATGGCTGACAGAGACAGGAAGTTGGGCTGTGGACGGGGGATACAGATAGATACATGATGCTGACAGACACAGGAAGTTGGGCTGTGGACGGGGAGACAGATAGATACATGATGCTGACAGACACAGGAAGTTGGGCTGTGGACGGGGAGACAGATAGATACATGATGCTGACAGAGACAGGAAGTTGGGCTGTGGACGGGGAGACAGATAGATACATGATGCTGACAGACACAGGAAGTTGGGCTGTGGAAGGGGAGACAGATAGATACATGATGCTGACAGAGACAGGAAGTTGGGCTGTGGGCGGGGAGACAGATAGATACATGATGCTGACAGACACAGGAAGTTGGGCTGTGGACGGGGAGACAGATAGATACATGATGCTGACAGAGACAGGAAGTTGGGCTGTGGACGGGGAGACAGATAGATACATGATGCTAACAGACACAGGAAGTTGGGCTGTGGACGGGGAGACAGATAGATACATGATGCTGACAGGGACAGGAAGTTGGGCTGTGGACGGGGGAGACAGATAGATACATGATGCTGACAGAGACAGGAAGTTGGGCTGTGGACGGGGAGACAGATAGATACATGATGCTGACAGACACAGGAAGTTGGGCTGTGGACGGGGGATACAGATAGATACATGATGCTGACAGACACAGGAAGTTGGGCTGTGGACGGGGAGACAGATAGATACATGATGCTGACAGAGACAGGAAGTTGGGCTGTGGATGGGGAGACAGATAGATACATGATGCTGACAGAGACAGGAAGTTGGGCTGTGGACGGGGAGACAGATAGATACATGATGCTGACAGACACAGGAAGTTGGGCTGTGGACGGGGAGACAGATAGATACATGATGCTGACAGACACAGGAAGTTGGGCTGTGGACGGGGAGACAGATAGATACATGATGCTGACAGAGACAGGAAGTTGGGCTGTGGACGGGGAGACAGATAGATACATGATGCTGACAGAGACAGGAAGTTGGGCTGTGGACGGGGAGACAGATAGATGCATGATGTTGACAGAATGAAGGACAGAGACAGGAAGTTGGGCTGTGGACGGGGAAGACAGATAGATACATGATGTTGACAGACAGACAGACAGAGACAGGAAGTTGAACTAACTCACCACTGGATGATCAGCCTCGATCCTGTTCTCTATCTCCCTGAGTAGAAACCAACAGACAGCAGTCACCACGGTGACACTAGCAGAGTTGACATCATCTGGACCATCAGCCTACACAGAGTTGACATCATCTGGACCATCAGCCTACACAGAGTTGACGTCATCTGGACCATCAGCCTACACAGAGTTGACATCATCTGGACTATCAGCCTACACAGAGTTGACATCATCTGGACCATCAGCCTACACAGAGTTGACGTCATCTGGACCATCAGCCTACACAGAGTTGACATCATCTGGACTATCAGCCTACACAGAGTTGACATCATCTGGACCATCAGCCTACACAGAGTTGACGTCATCTGGACCATCAGCCTACACAGAGTTGACATCATCTGGACTATCAGCCTACACAGAGTTGACATCATCTGGACTATCAGCCTACACAGAGTTGACATCATCTGGACCATCAGCCTACACATTTTCTTACAAAGAACCAAACACTGCAACATCCTAATTACACATTATTTCATCACATTTCCCATCTCCAGCTATTCCGAAATGTCTATACAGTATATCTCTGAATACTGTTACGAACTGTAATTTTGCAACATCAATCATATGGAATTATACTGCACATTTGTCTTAAAACTGACACAATTCTAACGGCTTATGGTCCCTTAGTATTGAGTTGAATGACAGTTATTCCTGTACCACACTCGAGCTGGAAGAAAATATGGTAATTTACCAGCTGTTATGTTTATTTCATAAAGAGATGTTTGAATATTCTTCCTCTTCTTCACAACTTGTTTTCTTTCTTGCCAAACGTCTAATTTAGGTGTTATTGACTGGGTACCCTTGTGGGCAGTTTCCCCTTCTCTCTGGCCTCTTAGTTTCAGTACTGTACATTTGTATTTGTATTTATTATGGATCCCCATTAGTTCCTGCCAAGGCAACAGCTACTCTTATAATATAATAATATAATAATAATATAATATGCCATTTAGCAGACGCTTTTATCCAAAGCGACTTACAGTCATGCGTGCATACATTTTTTGTATATGGGTGGTCCCGGGGATCGAACCCACTACCTTGGCGTTACAAGCGCAGTGCTCTACCAGCTGAGCTACAGAGCTCCTGGGGTTTATTATGGATCCCCATTAGTTCCTGCCAAGGCAGCAGCTACTCTTCCTGGGGTTTATTATGGATCCCCATTAGTTCCTGCCAAGGCAGCAGCTTACTCTTCCTGGGGTCCGGCAAAATTAAGGCAGTTATACAATTTCAAAAACATTACAATACATTCATAACAGATTTCACAACACACTAAGTGTGTGACCTCAGGCCCCTACTCCACTACCACATATCTACAACACAACATCCATGTGTACGTGTGTATAGTGCGTATGTTATCATATCTGTGTATGCATGTGTCTGTTCCTATGTTTGTGTTGCTTCACAGTCCCTGCTGTTCCATAAGGTGGATTTTTATCTGTTTTTTAAATCTGATTTTACTGCTTGCATCAGTTACCTGATGTGGAATAGAGTTCCATGTAGTCATGGCTCTATGTAGTACTGTGCGCCTCCCATAGTCTGTTCTGGACTTGGGGGACTGTGAAGAGACCTCTGGTGGCATGTCTTGTGGGGTATGCATGGGTGTCCGAGCTGTGTGCTAGTCGTTTAAACAGACATCTCGGTGCTTTCAACATGTCAATACCTCTCACAAATACAAGTAGTGATGAAGTCAATCTCTCCTCCACTTTGAGCCATGAGAGATTGACATGCATATTATTAATGTTAGCTCTCTGTGTACATCCAAGGGCCAGCCGTGCTGCCCTGTTCTGAGTCCCTCTTTGTGGCACCTGACCACACGACTGAACAGTAGTCCAGGTGTGACAAAACTAGGGCCTGTAGGACCTGCCTTGTTGATAGTGCTGTTAAGAAGGTAGAGCAGCGCTTTATTATGGACAGACTTCTCCCCATCTTAGCTACCGTTGCTTCAATATGTTTTGACCATGACAGTTTACAATCCAGGGTTACTCCAAGCAGTTTAGTCTCCTCAACTTGCTCAATTTCCACATTATTCATTACAAGATTTAGTTGAGGTTTAGGGTTTAGTGAATGATTTGTCCCAAATCCAATGCTTTTAGTTTTGGAAATATTTAGGACTAACTTATTCCTTGCCACCCACTCTGAAACTAACTGCAGCTCTTTGTTAAGTGTTGCAGTCATTTCAGTCGCTGTAGTAGCTGACGTGTATAGTGTTGAGTCATCTGCATACATAGACACACTGGCTTTACTCAAAGCTTTACTCAAAGCCAGTTGCATGTCGTTAGTAAAGATTGAAAAAAGTAAGTGGCCTAGACAGCTGCCCTGGGGAATTCCTGATTCTACCTGGATTATGTTGGAGAGGCTTCCATTAAAGAACACCCTCTGTGTTCTGTTAGACAGGTAACTCTTTATCCACATTATAGCAGGGGGTGTAAGGGAAAGGGGGATACCTAGTCAGTTGTACAACTGAATGCATTCAACTTAAATGTGTCTTCCGCATTTAACCCAACCCCTCTGAATCAGAGCGGTGTTGGGGGCTGCCGTAATCGACATCCACGTCATACATTTTTCCAGCAGCAGATCACGATTGATAATGTCAAAAGCCGCACTGAAGTCTAACAAAACAGCCCCCACAATCTTTTTATCATCAATTTCTCTCAGCCAATCATCAGTCATTTGTGTAAGTGCTGTGCTTGTTGAATGTCCTTCCCTATAAGCGTGCTGAAAGTCTGTCGTCAATTTGTTTACTGTAAAATAGCATTGTATCTGGTCAAACACAATTCTTTCCAATAGTTTACTAAGGGGTTGGTAACAGGCTGATTGGTCGGCTGTTTGAGCCAGTAAAGGGGGCTTTACTATTCTTAGGAAGCAGAATGACTTTTGCTTCCCTCCAGGCCATGGACGAAAACAGTGACTCCCACTGAGATTAAATAAAAGCCAGACTTTGTTATCTTAAAACTCATAGGGCTGGTTTTCTGAACACAGATTAAGCCTAATCCTGGATTCAAAAAAACATTTTCGAACGGGATTCTCTATTGATTTTTGCTTCTTAGCCAAGGACTAGACATAATCTTTGTCCGGGAAACCCGCCCATAATCAAGTCGGTCATATGTCTTTACAGCTTCTTCAGATTTCAGCTTTTCTCTCTTCCACCAGAGCTAGGAGCTCTTGTTTTCTAGGGTGGAGGTTGTTTCGGGATGTTTGAAGGCAGATCAGGAGGTTTATTTTAATACTGAAATAAAATGTTTACCGGAGCATGCCCAAATCTGAAGTCGCTTGTCCTAAAAAAGACTCCATAACAGCTTCGAACTGGGGCCGATTCCTTCCAGCTCTACAAATCAAATTGCCGTTAAAATAGTTTGTCCTGGGTGGTCTGACCCTACCTCCCCATAACCCCAACCAGCACCCCCTCCCCGAAGGGGACACTCTAACCTGACAACAACACAACAATCCAACACACACCCACTCACCCACACTGCTTAACCCATCATAGACATTGGGTCATGTCATGTAAAACACCTGAGAAGTATTTGCAAATCTATATATAGTTAACCAGTGGCCAAGGAAGTGTGAAAAGTAGCCTGGGGTTCAAACAAAATGCAGATAAGCGGCCTGTGCACTGCAATTTGACTTTTTAAAGGTGATATACTCTTTAAAACAACGGCTTCCACTGTGTTTACAGTGACAACAAGGTGATCGCAGCAAAAACGCCTGGGAAAATTGCTTTAAAAAGTATATCGCAGTGCCCAGACTGTTAATAAACCTCTATGACACTCCACTATGGCCTTGCATTGCTTTTCCCAGGGGGACTCGACATATTCCCTCTGCGCTCCACCACCACCCCGCTCTCTCACTCACTCGGAGGTGTTCCTCTTTTCGGAGAAGACTCTGAGGATGAACTCTCCCTCCTGGTGAGGCTCGTAGGTGGAAGGGATGATGACGTACTCTCCGGGGCTCAGACGGAAGCGCTGGGTCACCTCCCTCAGGTTGATGTAGGACTTGCAGCGAGCCTTGGACGAGTTGAACAGGAAGAAGTCCTTCTGCATGTGCTGCTTGTTGCCGTGCATCTGGTCACAGAAACACGCAGACGGAGGAGGAGAAAGATTGGGAATGAAAAGTGTTGAATTAGTCATTGTTTTCATACTATTAATCATAGAAACTTTCATAGTAAAAATTAATTAGAATAGTAAAAACCCACAATGTGAAAAACAAAACACATTCCACATCTCCTGTCCTTACCTCCTTCGGCACCTGCAGACAGACAGAGAGAAGAATGAGTTGTGTTTGCACCAGAAACAGATCTGAATTGATTTGATTTTAATTGAAACAACAGAATTGATTTGCACCAGAAACAAGATTAGCAAACACAGCTAAAAACAAAACTGTGTTTCCAACAGAATGCAGCATGTATACAACGTGTGTCGCCAACATATTGTGGCTAAGGGGTAATCTGCAACTGGTACAGACATTTTTTGACTTTTTCAACTAACAACTACCCCCTTTAAAGAATAATACAAGTCGTTTAAGATCTGTTTTTTTTTTTTTTTTTTTTGTGTGACGGCTGACAGGGGGTCACCTCGTAGATGGCAAATCCGATGGTAAAGAGATTGGCTCCCATCTTCCTCTCCTTCCGTCTGTTCTTCTGCATCAGAGCGATCACGAAGGAACACGCCACCTCGTTGTCCTCTGGGTCATCGTCCTCCTCCAGGAGACGCAAGCGGTACTGAGGGTTGGTCCAGAATGTATCTGCAGGTAGGGGGTTCAGAACCAAACACGCCAACATCACTGTGTGTAGCCTCGGTCCAGAACCTGCAGAACTTAATCTGCAGAACCTAATCCTTGTGGATAGACTAACATAAATAGCGGTAGAACCAAGCACGCCACATCACTCAATGGACATTGTCTACTTTTTCTTTCAAATACTTTGGGAACATTTGATTGAGCCTGGCCAGAGTGCCAGGTGGGGGAGATTTGCAGTGCAATTGACCCTTCGCTAATGGCTGCCCCTCCCCCCCCCCCCCCTACTTTTTTGAAGAAAACTCAAACGTGAGCTTGTCCGAGGTGTCGGACTCGACGACAGTTGCTATCCATTGGAGCGGTGAGATTGTTTGGCTAAAATTCTGGGGCGGGGCTTAGCAAAGGGTCAATTGTAGGACTACCCCATTCGTTCCATTGCATCAGGCAAGCTATCAACCTACAGTATAGGGTTAGAGGTCAGGGGTCATCTCCTACCTGGGTAGTTTCTACAGCCCCCGGCGGAGCAGCCTCTGACCCAGCGACCCTCGTTCACAGACACCGTCCACTTGTGGATCTTATCATCCTCCAGGGCATCAGGGGTCAGGTTGCAGATCTCAATCTTAGTGTAGTTCTTCTTGAAGTCCTCAAAGGACATCCTGGGGAGACGGAGGAGAGGGAGAGGGAGACAGAGGAGAGGGAGACAGAGAGGGAGAGGGAGACAGAGGAGAGGGAGTCAGAGGAGAGGGAGACAGAAGAGAGGGAGACAGAGGAGAGGGAGACAGAGGAGAGGGAGTCAGAGGAGAGGGAGACAGAAGAGAGGGAGACAGAGGAGAGGGAGACAGAGGAGAGAGGAGAGGGCGACAGAGACGAGGGAGTCAGAGGAGACAGAGGAGAGGGAGGCAGAGGAGAGGGAGGCAGAGGAGAGGGAGACAGAGGAGAGGGAGTCAGAGGAGAGGGAGACAGAGGAGAGGGAGTCAGAGGAGAGGGAGACAGAGGAGAGGGAGACAGAGGAGAGGGGGACAGAGGAGAGGGAGACAGAGGAGAGGGAGACAGAGGAGAGGGAGACAGAGGAGAGGGAGACAGAAGAGAGAGGAGAGGGCGACAGAGACGAGGGAGTCAGAGGAGACAGAGGAGAGGGAGACAGAGGAGAGGGAGACAGAGGAGAGGGAGACAGAGGAGAGGGAGAGGGAGAGGGAGCGGGAGAGGGAGAGGGAGAGGGAGAGGGAGAGGGAGAGGGAGAGGGAGAGGGAGAGGGAGAGGGAGAGAAGGGGGAGGAGAGGGAGATAGAGGAGAGGGAGACAGAGGAGAGGGAGAGGGAGACAGGAGAAGGAGATAGAAGGGGGAGGCAGAGAAGAGAGGGAGAGGGAGACAGAGGAGGGGGAGAGGAAGAGGGAGACAGAGGAGAGGGGAGGGAGAGGGAGAGGGAGAGGGAGAGGGAGAGGGAGAGGGAGAGGGAGAGGGAGAGGGAGAGGGAGAGGAGGAGAGGGAGATAGAGGAGAGGGAGACAGAGGAGAGGGAGAGGGAGACAGGAGAAGGAGATAGAAGGGGGAGGCAGAGGAGAGAGGGAGAGGGAGACAGAGTAGGGGGAGAGGAAGAGGGAGACAGAGGAGAGGGGAGGGAGAGGGAGAGGGAGAGGGAGAGGGAGGAGAGGGAGACAGAGGAGAGGGAGAGGGGAGAGAGAGAGGAGGAGCAGGAGAGGAGGAAGGAGTGGGATTGGTGAGGAGAGGGGGGAGATGAGATGAGAGGAGAGGGAGAGAAAGTGGGGAGGGAGACAAGGAGGGTCAAGAATTGGCACGCTCCACTTGATAGTTTGTAATCAAAGGTATTTTGGTGCAGGGTTCAAGGATGGTCAAGAATTGGCATGATCCCACTTGATAGTTTGTAATCAAAGGTCTTTTGGTGCAGGGTTCAAGGAGGGTCAAGAATTGGCACGCTCCACTTGATAGTTTGTAATCAAAGGTCTTTTGGTGCAGGGTTCAAAAGGCATATAAACTGGAAAAGGAAAATCCACAGTCGCTGAAATAGTCTGTACATCTTAATGTTCTTTAGCAGCAGAATAACTTGTTGACTATTTTATAGACTATTTCAGTGAGGTGGGATTTTCCTTTTCCAGTTGAGAGAGAGGAGAGGACATGTAACATGGGTAGAGACAATAAACATGAAGCATCAAGAGCAGCTATGATGACATTGTTGAAAAGAGAAACAGACTCACCAGAACTCACCGTCCTCAGCACTCTGATGCTGGAGCTTGTCCTTCTCTCCCTTAGACAGAGATACCCACTCCTTAGAGCTGTGGACAGGAGGGAACAACGTCAACAACATCCAAACGGAATAATATGATACATGGACCTTCTCTGACATGGGAATATAATATAATGTAATACAATATAATGTAATGTAATATAATATAATATAATGTAATATAATGTAATATCATATAATGTAATACAATATAATATAATATAATGTAATATAATATAATATATTGTAATGTAATATAATATAATATAATGTAATACAATATAATATAATGTAATATAATATAATATAATATAATATAATATATAATATAATGTAATATAATATAATGTAATATAATATAACATACAGCACTACAATTTGATTCTTCTTTTTTTTACTACTCATTACTTATTGTGTTTTTTTTGTGCTAAATGTGCTAAATTTAATACATGTGATACATTTAATAAATGTGATAATTGTGATAAATGTGATACATGTAATAACTGTGCTAAATGTGCTAAATGTGCTAAATGTCATAAATTGACTTTTGATATGAAATATCTGATATGAAAAGATTTGATGTGATTGGTCAAAAGACCAATTAGTGGAAAAAATATCAGAATTGGGCTACCTGTGTAAACGCAGCCTTGTATTGGGAATGCATTGTAAATGTTATGCTAGCATGGACATCGGAAAGCAACCTGTGTCTATCACTGGTGCCAGTTCAATCAACCAGCCAGTCAATCAATCAATCAGGCGTATCGTACTTGTCGCTCCAGGGCCCGTTCCACTCCACCTGTCCCCAGGGGTTCCTGAGGCGCACCAGACGCACCTTAGACTCCTTGTGAAGGGACTGCTTACACTGAGGAGAAACACACACCGGTCCATGTAACAATCGCAACGGCAACAAACACTGGCTGCTTGAGTCAGCTTTGGTAGCAGTAAAAAACATTAAAATGGCCTACAGTCATCTCAAACCACAACTCTACCTATCTAATAATGTAGTGCATCTCATGGTCTATCTAATAATGTAGTGCATCTCATGGTCTATCTAATAATGTAGTGTATCTCATGGTCTATCAATCTTATGATGTAGTGTATATCATGGTCTATCTAATAATGTAGTGCATCTCATGGTCTATCTATCTAATAATGTAGTGTATATCATGGTCTATCTAATAATGTAGTGCATCTCATGGTCTATCTAATAATGTAGTGCATCTCATGGTCTATCTAATAATGTAGTGCATCTCATGGTCTATCTAATAATGTAGTGCATCTCATGGTCTATCTAATAATGTAGTGCATCTCATGGTCTATCTAATAATGTAGTGCATCTCATGGTCTATCTATCTAATAATGTAGTGTATCTCATGGTCTATCTAATAATGTAGTGCATCTCATGGTCTATCTAATAATGTAGTGCATCTCATGGTCTATCTAATAATGTAGTGCATCTCATGGTCTATCTAATAATGTAGTGCATCTCATGGTCTATCTAATAATGTAGTGCATCTCATGGTCTATCTATCTAATAATGTAGTGCATCTCATGGTCTATCTAATAATGTAGTGCATCTCATGGTCTATCTATCTAATAATGTAGTGCATCTCATGGTCTATCTATCTAATAATGTAGTGCATCTCATGGTCTATCTATCTAATAATGTAGTGTATCTCATGGTCTATCTAATAATGTAGTGCATCTCATGGTCTATCTAATAATGTAGTGTATCTCATGGTCTATCTAATAATGTAGTGTATCTCATGGTCTATCTATCTAATAATGTAGTGCATCTCATGGTCTATCTAATAATGTAGTGTATCTCATGGTCTATCTAATAATGTAGTGTATCTCATGGTCTATCTAATAATGTAGTGCATCTCATGGTCTATCTAATAATGTAGTGTATCTCATGGTCTATCTAATAATGTAGTGTATCTCATGGTATATCTATCTAATAATGTAGTGTATCTCATGGTCTATCTAATAATGTAGTGTATCTCATGGTCTATCTAATAATGTAGTGCATCTCATGGTCTATCTATCTAATAATGTAGTATATCTCATGGTCTATCTAATAATGTAGTGTATCTCATGGTCTATCTAATAATGTAGTGCATCTCATGGTCTATCAATCTTATGATGTAGTGCATCTCATGGTCTATCTAATAATGTAGTGTATCTCATGGTCTATCTAATAATGTAGTGTATCTCATGGTCTATCTAATAATGTAGTGTATCTCATGGTCTATCTATCTAATAATGTAGTGCATCTCATGGTCTATCTAATAATGTAGTGTATCTCATGGTCTATCTAATAATGTAGTGTATCTCATGGTCTATCTAATAATGTAGTGTATCTCATGGTCTATCTATCTAATAATGTAGTGTATCTCATGGTCTATCTAATAATGTAGTGCATCTCATGGTCTATCTAATAATGTAGTGCATCTCATGGTCTATCTAATAATGTAGTGCATCTCATGGTCTATCTATCTAATAATGTAGTGCATCTCATGGTCTATCTAATAATGTAGTGCATCTCATGGTCTATCTAATAATGTAGTGCATCTCATGGTCTATCTATCTAATAATGTAGTGCATCTCATGGTCTATCTATCTAATAATGTAGTGTATCTCATGGTCTATCTATCTAATAATGTAGTGCATCTCATGGTCTATCTAATAATGTAGTGTATATCATGGTCTATCTAATAATGTAGTGTATCTCATGGTCTATCTAATAATGTAGTGTATCTCATGGTCTATCTAATAATGTAGTGTATCTCATGGTCTATCTAATAATGTAGTGCATCTCATGGTCTATCTAATAATGTAGTGTATCTCATGGTCTATCTAATAATGTAGTGTATCTCATGGTCTATCTATCTAATAATGTAGTGCATCTCATGGTCTATCTAATAATGTAGTGTATCTCATGGTCTATCTAATAATGTAGTGTATCTCATGGTCTATCTAATAATGTAGTGCATCTCATGGTCTATCTAATAATGTAGTGCATCTCATGGTCTATCTAATAATGTAGTGTATCTCATGGTCTATCTAATAATGTAGTGTATCTCATGGTCTATCTAATAATGTAGTGTATCTCATGGTCTATCTATCTAATAATGTAGTGTATCTCATGGTCTATCTATCTAATAATGTAGTGTATCTCATGGTCTATCTATCTAATAATGTAGTGTATCTCATGGTCTATCTAATAATGTAGTGTATCTCATGGTCTATCTAATAATGTAGTGCATCTCATGGTCTATCTATCTAATAATGTAGTGTATCTCATGGTCTATCTAATAATGTAGTGTATCTCATGGTCTATCTAATAATGTAGTGCATCTCATGGTCTATCAATCTTATGATGTAGTGCATCTCATGGTCTATCTAATAATGTAGTGTATCTCATGGTCTATCTAATAATGTAGTGTATCTCATGGTCTATCTAATAATGTAGTGTATCTCATGGTCTATCTAATAATGTAGTGTATCTCATGGTCTATCTAATAATGTTGTGCATCTCATGGTCTATCTATCTAATAATGTAGTGTATCTCATGGTCTATCTAATAATGTAGTGTATCTCATGGTCTATCTAATAATGTAGTGCATCTCATGGTCTATCAATCTTATGATGTAGTGCATCTCATGGTCTATCTAATAATGTAGTGTATCTCATGGTCTATCTAATAATGTAGTGTATCTCATGGTCTATCTAATAATGTAGTGTATCTCATGGTCTATCTAATAATGTAGTGTATCTCATGGCCTATCTATCTAATAATGTAGTGTATCTCATGGTCTATCTAATAATGTAGTGTATCTCATGGTCTATCTAATAATGTAGTGTATCTCATGGTCTATCTAATAATGTAGTGCATCTCATGGGCTATCTATCTAATAATGTAGTGCATCTCATGGTCTATCTATCTAATAATGTAGTGCATCTCATGGTCTATCTATCTAATAATGTAGTGCATCTCATGGTCTATCTATCTAATAATGTAGTGTATCTCATGGTCTATCTAATAATGTAGTGCATCTCATGGTCTATCTATCTAATAATGTAGTGTATATCATGGTCTATCTATCTAATAATGTAGTGTATCTCATGGTCTATCTAATAATGTAGTGTATCTCATGGTCTATCTAATAATGTAGTGTATCTCATGGTCTATCTAATAATGTAGTGCATCTCATGGTCTATCTATCTAATAATGTAGTGCATCTCATGGTCTATCTATCTAATAATGTAGTGCATCTCATGGTCTATCTATCTAATAATGTAGTGCATCTCATGGTCTATCTATCTAATAATGTAGTGTATCTCATGGTCTATCTAATAATGTAGTGCATCTCATGGTCTATCTAATAATGTAGTGTATATCATGGTCTATCTAATAATGTAGTGCATCTCATGGTCTATCTAATAATGTAGTGTATATCATGGTCTATCTAATAATGTAGTGCATCTCATGGTCTATCTATCTAATAATGTAGTGTATCTCATGGTCTATCTATCTAATAATGTAGTGTATCTCATGGTCTATCTAATAATGTAGTGTATCTCATGGTCTATCTAATAATGTAGTGTATATACAGCAATCACAAGATAATAAATTAATAAATGCCATTTACTAGACGCTTCTGTCCAAAGCGACTTAGTTATGCGTGAATACATTTTACGTATATGTGCGGCCCCTAGCGGGAATCCAACCCACGACCACTGTTACTATAGTTCTATCTCACCTCGTTAACGGCAGTCACAGAGTAGGCGTGGCCCTTCACAAGGCCCGTCACTGTACGGGTCTCAAAGCGAGCAGGAACCAGGGACTGGGGAATGGAATAGACATCAACACATGAATCACATAGCTGGTCCTCACTGTACCAGCCACAACAGCATCCGCTGAGAGGCCATTTCTGTCATTTCCTGCGCTGAAACGGTTAAGACATTCAATCTAAACTGGACTTTGTTTTTAAGTAAACATCAGAGCCAGTGTTTATCTACAGTAGCGCCGTCTACTATTATTACATTACATGTCTATTGTGGAAGTATACACTCACCGGACAGTTTATTAGGTACACCACCCCGTTCACAAAAATGTAGGTTAAGATTTTAGGTTTTAGGTTTAATTTTATCCGCACCAAAGAAAAGAAGTGAAAGACAAAACAGTCCAGATAAAAACTGGTATAAACGGTGTGGTGGTGGGGTTGGAAACCCATAAGGGCTGATATATGAAAACCACACCACATATATAAATACAAAAAAATAAGTTTCTTCAATCAGTTAAACAGCATATTAATTATAATGTACATGATATACTCAGTATACAAGAAAAAACATGTTTGATTATGTGAGAGTGTGTGGGTTAGGCTACATGGAGGAGATTACTGAGTAGTTTGGTTCATCAGGCTGACCCCCAGTCTTCATGGAGGGGATTATTGGGTAGTTTGGTTCATCAGGCTGACCCCCAGTCTTCATGGAGGGGATTCTTGGGTAGTTTGGTTCATCAGGCTGACCCCCAGTCTTCATGGAGGGGATTATTGGGTAGTTTGGTTCATCAGGCTGACCCCCAGTCTTCATGGAGGGGATTATTGGGTAGTTTGGTTCATCAGGCTGACCCCCAGTCTCCATGGAGGAGATTACTGAGTAGTTTGGTTCATCAGGCTGACCCCCAGTCTTCATGGAGGGGATTATTGGGTAGTTTGGCTCATCAGGCTGACCCCCAGTCTTCATGGAGGAGATTACTGAGTAGTTTGGTTCATCAGGCTGACCCCCAGTCTTCGCTTGAAGATATTGAGGGATGATGATGTTTTGGCAATGTGAAGATAAGAATTCTGATAGAGAATTGACTATGTGCAGCAGTGGGGAGGGTGACGGTTATCACAGTGTCTTTCCTCCCGAGGGGGGCAGTGGTCTAAGGCACTGCATCGCAGTGCTAGCTGTGCCACTAGAGATCCTGGTTAGAATCCAGGCTCTGTCGTAGCCGGCCTCGACCGGGAGACCCATGGGACGGCGCACAGTTGGCCCAGCGTCGTCCAGGGTAGGGGAGGGAATGGCCGGCAGGGATGTAGCTCAGTTAGTAGAGCATGGTGTTTGCAACGCCAGGGTTGTGGGTTCGATTCCCAAGGGGGGCCAGTATGAAAAATTAAAAAAATAATGTATGCACTCACTAACTGTAAGTCGCTCTGGATAAGAGCGTCTGCTAAATGACTAAAATGTAAAAATGTAAATATAGATGGATTTCAGAATTAACCTGGAAGAATCCATTGAAGGGTTTAGGTAAACTGTCTGGGAGGTATTTGTAGATGAAAGTGCATAATTGGTGTACATTAATGTCGTAAATAGACAAGATATTGAGTTTCTTAAACAAAGGTGCAGATGGAGCCAGGAGATGGCTAGTCTTGTCTAGTAGGAGGCATATGTACTGGCCCAGACAATATTACAGTAAATGAGTTATGGGTAAGTTAAGCTATAGTATAGAGTTAGGTTCGCTCCTACAGACAGTGAGTCATGTGGCCGTGGCTTGCTATATAAAGCAGGCATCCAGGCATTCAGTTACTGTTTTGATTGAACGTTAGAATGGGCAAAACGAGTGACCAGAGCGACTTTGAGCGTGGTATGATGAACTATTGGATATCAGAGCGGCGGTAACTCACCAGCACTACCAGCACTACCAGCATTACGACCAGGAATACGACTTTCCCGAAGCGGATCCTTTGTTCGCACCCCCCCCCCAGGGCAATTGAACTGATTCCAGAGGCCGACCCAAAACAACGCCAGAGGAGAGGTTCTCGGAGCGGCCTTCTAGTCTGACTTAGGAGGCGTGCACACCACCCACCGCTTCCGAGTATATTACTCGCTAATGTTCAGTCTCTGGATAATAAAGTTGACGAGCTCAGGGCGAGGGTTCCTTACCAGAGAGATATCAGGGATTGTAACATCCTCTGTTTCACGGAAACATGGCTCTCTCGGGATATACTGTCCGAGTCAGTCCAGCCAGTTGGGTTCTCTGTTCATCGTGCAGACGGGAATAAATATCTATCCGGGAAGCTGAAGGGCGGAGGTGTATGTTTTATGATTAACGACTCATGGTGTAATTGTAGTAACATACAGGAACTCGAGTCCTTCTGTTCACCCGACCCAGAATACCTCACAATCAAATGCCGACCGTATTTTCTCCCAAGATAATTTTATTCGGTTATAGTCACGGCCGTGTATATCCCCCCTCAAGCCGATACCACAACGGCCCACAACGAACTTCAATGGACTTTATGCAAACTGGAAACCACATATCCTGAGGCTGCATTTATTGTTGCTGGGGATTTTAACAAAGCAAATTTGAGGAAAAGGCTGCCGAAGTTCTATCAACTGTAGTACTCGCGCTGCTAAAACACTCGACCACTGCTACTCCAACATCCGGGATGCATACAAGGCCCTCCCCCGCCCTCCTTTCGGCAAATCTGACCACGACTCCATTTTGCTCCTCCCTTCCTATAGGCAGGAACTCAAACAGGAAGTACCCGTGCTAAGGACAATTCAACGCTGGTCTGACCAATCAGAATCCACGCTTCAAGATTGTTTTGAACACGCGGACTGGGATATGTTCCGGGTAGCTTCAGAGAATAATATTGACATATATACTGATACGGTGACTGAGTTTATCAGGAAGATAAAGAGAATGACACAAATACTAATTTTCACAAAGTCTGCTGCCTCAGTTTTGATGATGGCAATTTGCATGTACTCCAGAATGTCATGAAGAGTGATCAGATGAATCGCAATTAATTGCAAAGTCCCTCTTTGCCATGAAAATGAACTTAATCCCCCAAAAACATTTCCACTGCATTTCCGCCCTGCCACAAAAGGACCAGCTGCTATCATGTCAGTGATTCTCTCATTAACACAGGTGAGAGTGTTGACGAGGACAAGGCTGGAGATCACTCTGTCATGCTGATTGAGTTAGAATAACAGACTGGAAGCTTTAAAGGGAGGGTGGTGCTTGAAATCATTGTTCTTCCTCTGTTAACCATGGTTACCTGCAAGGAAACACGTGCCGTCATTATTGCTTTGCACAAAAATGGCTTCACAGGCAATGATATTGCTGCTAGTAAAGATTGCACCTAAATCAACCATTTATCGGATTATCAAGAACTTCAAGGAGAGAGGTTCAATTGTTGTGAAGAAGGCGTCAGGGTGCCCAAAAAAGTCAAGCAAGCGCCAGGACCGTCTCCTAAAGTTGATTCAGCTGCGGGATCGGGGCACCACTAGTGCAGAACTTGCTCAGGAATGGCAGCAGGCAGGTGTGAGTGCATCTGCACGCACAGTGAGGCGAATACTTTTGGAGGATGGCATGGTGTCAAGAAGGGCAGCAAAGAAGCCACTTCTCTCCAGGAAAAACATCAGGGACAGACTGATATTCTGCAAAAGGTACAGTGAATGGACTGCTGATGACTGGGGTAAATCATATCATTTTCTCTGATGAATCCCCTTTCCGATTGTTTGGGGCATCCGGAAAACACCTTGTCCTGAGAAGACAAGGTGAGCGCTACCATCAGTCCTGTGTCATGCCAACAGTAAAGCATCCTGAGACCATTCATGTGTGGGGTTGCTTCTCAGCCAAGGGAGTGGGCTCACTCACAATTTTGCCTAACACAGCCATGAATAAAGAATGGTACCAACACATCCTCCGAGAGAAACTTCTCCTAACCATCCAAGAACAGTTTGGTGACGACCAATGCCTTTTCCAGCATGATGGAGCACCTTGCCATAAGGCAAAAGTGAGAACTAAGTGGCTCGGGGAACAAAACATCGACATTTTGGGTTCCGTGGCCAGGAAACTCAAGAGGCGGGTGGACAAACAAAAACCCACAAATTCTGACAAACTCCAAGCATTGATTATGCAAGAATGGGCTGCCATCAGTCAGGATGTGGCCCAGAAGTTAATTGACAGCATGCCAGGGAGGATTGCAGAGGACTTGAAAAAGAAGTTTCAACACCGCAAATATTGACTCTTTTTTATTTTTATTTTTTTTATTTTTTATTATTATTATTATTTTATTTTTTTTGGGGGGGGGGTGGATCAGCTTAATATTGCAGATAGATTGTATCTTCTATCAATGTAATTGTCTGCATCACTTCCAATCCCCCATGTTTTTTTTTTTTTTTATATATATATTCCCCTTTATTACTTTTCAACCCCACCATCCTTTCCCTACTTGGAGTAAATTAGTGAACAACAACGCCCAGGCCTCTACTTCCGGTCTATACTTACTATCTACACCTTATGGACAGAGTTAATTTTACAATAATTCTATATCTATATATATATATATATATATATATATATATATATATATATATATATATATATATATATATATATATATATATATATATATATATATTTTTTTTTTGCTCCTGAACTTCTTCTACTCTCAACCTCTCCGATCATTTTCATGATGTCCATCCGGTTTGCTTCTAAATGCCATATCTTTCTAACTGTGCTCTTTCCCAAAAGCTCCCAACATACAACCTATATACTTATTATGGACACAGTGTGCTTACATTATTAGCTATCTTTGTTATTATTTGTTGTTATTTGTTATTAGTCCCATCCTTCAACTCTATTCAATACCTCCCATCTATCTCTTAACACCATCCATATAGGATTTCTATTTGCCATATATATTTCAACCGTACTGTGATGTTTTACAAAAGTTCTGAACCTTTCTATTCTCATTGCTTCTACAGATTGTGAATTAAAAATAAACATTTTTGCTAAAAGTATTATTATATTATTGATTGATTGACTATGACTTTTCAGATCACCCAGTAATGCTATCTGCAAGGTTAGTTCCAGGTAAATATTGCAATCCTTTAGCCATTCCTGGACCTGTGTCCAAAAACAAGCTACAAATGGACAGAACCAAAACAAATGATCTAATGATTCTATCTCTTCACAGCTAAATCTGCAGAGCTGGGAAGATTGTATCCCCCATATAAATAACATTCTATTGGTAGCAAGAATTTTATATAATAATTTAAATTGAAAGATTCTAATTTTTGAATCCGGTGTCGTTTTGCGTATCAGTTCATAAACACTATGCCATGGGATCGGTACGTCAAAGATCTCTTCCCAACTATTTTGCAATCTATATGGGACGGCTGTCAATCCTTTGGTCCTTAAGTGAAACTGATATACTTTTTTATTTATCACAGTTTTCCTTAACCAATTATGTTCTTTAATGCAAGGCCGACAGACAAGTTCCTTACTTTCTCCCCCTTCAACTTTCCTCTTCCACTTTTATGGTAAGGCTGCAATTATTTGGTTGTAATTCTGGGTAGAGCAGACATTTCCATATGATTTTGTTAGCTGCATGTGCGACATAACTCCACCAGTCCTACCGATGATATCATTTACGAAGATTATACCTTTTTTAAACATTCTGTCAAAAAATAAAGGTTTTTTGTCAATTAGTATATTTGAATTTAACCACAATATTTGTTGCATTATTTGTTCTGTCGTTTCTGGAGGATTAAATTGAAATTGCAACCAACTTTCTATGGCTTGTTTTAGAAATAGTGACATTTGGGAGATTATTTCCTTTTCAAATAACTGAAAGTGAGAGGTTGTAATCTGAATAAAGGGAAAAAGGCCTTTCTTGAACAGTGGGTGAGACAATCTTACTAATTTGCTTGAGAACCAGTTCGGATTTAAGTATAACTTTTGGATGACTGAAGATTTTAGTGATAGGTCTAATGCTTTTAATATTTAATAATTTCTGTCCTCCGAATTCATATTCATTATATAAATATGCTCTTTTAATTTTGTCTGGCTTGCCGTTCCAAATAAAATTGAATATTTTTTTCTCATATAATTTAAAAAACTGTTTGCTAGGCGTAGGCAAGACCATAAGCAAATAGGTAAACTGGGATAATACTAAAGAGTTAATCAGGGTGATTTTTCCACAAATTGACAGGTATTTTCCTTTCCATGGTAGTAAGATCTTATCTATTTTTGCTAACTTTCTATTAAAATTTATTGAAGTGAGATCATTTATTTCCTTTGGGATATGTATTCCGAGTATATCTACATCACCATCAGACCATTTTATTGGTAAACTACATGGTAATGTAAAAATTGTATTTTTTAGTGATCCAATACGTAATATAGTACATTTGTCATAATTTGGTTTTAATCCAGAGAGGTTAGAAAATGTATCTAGATCCTCTATGAGGCTGTGGAGGGATTCTAGTTGTGGATCTAAAAGAAAACATGAATCATCTGCGTACAATGACACCTTTGTTTTTAAGCCCTGTATTTCTAATCCTCTGATATTATTATTGGATCTGATTTTAATAGCTAACATCTCGATGGCCACAATAAATAGATATGCCGATAGTGGACAACCTTGTTTCACTCCTCTTGACAGTTTAAAACTTTCTGAGAAATAGCCATTATTTACTATTTTACACCTAGGGTTACTATACATGATTTTGACCCATTTTATAAGAGATTCTCCAAAATTGAAATGCTCCAGGCATTTATATATAATTCCAGTCGAACTTTATCAAATGCCTTTTCGAAGTCTGCTATGAATAGCAGGCCTGGTTTCCCATATTTTTCATAGTGTTCTATTGTTTCCAATACTTGCCTTATATTATCTCCAATGTATCTTCCATGTAAAAAACCTGTCTGATAAGAATGAATAATATCCGACAATACCTTTTTAATTCTATGCGCTATACATTTTGCTAGGATTTTTGCATCACAACACTGAAGTGTAAGTGGCCTCCAATTTTGTAAATGGATTGGATCTTTATATTTTCCACTTGTATCCTGTTTCAGTAATAATGAGATCAGACCTTCTTCTTGAGTGTCAGATAATCTACCATTTACATAGGAGTGATTAAAACATGCTAATAACGGTCCTCTTAGTATATCAAAAAAGGTTTGGTATACCTCGATTGGTATGCCATCCAACCCTGGAGTTTTCCCAGACTTAAAGTCTTTAATTGCATCCAGAAGTTCCTCCTCTGTAATTTCACCTTCACGTGAGTCTTGCTGTGTGGCTGTTAATTTGACATTATCAATAGAAAAAAAATCTCTACAATTAGCTTCAGTTAGAGGAGATGGAGGCGACTGAAAAGAAAACATATGCTTAAAATACTTTGTTTCTTCCTTCAAAATATCATTAGGTGAATTATGGGTGACTCCGTCAATTGTAACCAGTTTCATTAAGTTCTTTTTGGTAGCATTCCTATGTTGAAGATTAAAAAAGAATTTTGTGCATTTTTCCCCATATTCCATCCAGTTTGCTTTATTTTTATAATATATTACACTTGATCTTTCTTGAATAAGTTTTTCCATTTCTTTTTGTTTTTCCTCTAATTTATTCTGAGCCTCTATGTTACAGTTTTTATTGCCATCTATCTGTTCTGTTAGACTTTCTATTTCCTTTCTTAGTATAAACTCTTTTGACCTAAATTGCTTTTGTTTTCGAGATGAGTACTGAATTGCATGGCCTCTAAAGGCACATTTAAAGGTGTCCCATACAATAAGGGGATTCGCTGTACCTATGTTATGTTGGAAAAAGTCAGTTATAAATTCCTTTGTTCTAATTATAAATAAATTATCATCTAATAGGCTTTGATTAAATTTCCAATATCCTCGCCCACGTGGAAATTCAGTCAGAGTAATGTATATGCCTATTATATGATGGTCCGACCGCATTCTGTCCCCTATCAACACTTTTTTTACTTTTGGTGCCAACGAGAATGAGATAAGAAAGAAGTCAAGACGACTAGCTTGATTCAGTCTCCGCCATGTATATCTCACTAGATCAGCATATTTAAGCCTCCATATATCTACTAGTTCTAATGTATCCATGACATTCACAATTTCCTTAAGAGCATGTGGGTGATTGTTTGTGGTGTGATTTCCTTTTCGGTCCATTGAGCTATTTAAAACAGTATTATAATCCCCCACCATAATAATATTGTCTTGAGTTGCTTGCAGGCTTGATAATTTATTATATATATTCTCAAAGAATTGTGGATCATCATTATTTGGTCCGTAAAGGTTAATGAGCCATATCTGTTTATGGTCCAATACCATATTTAAAATAATCCATCTACCTTGCGTATCTATTTGGACAATTTGCACATTCGGATCGAAATTACTATTAATTAATATCATCACCCCTTTTGAATTTCTTTGCCCATGGGAGAAGTATATTTCCCCCCCCCATTCTTTTTTCCACGCTACTTCATCTCGAATTGTTGAATGAGTTTCCTGTAAACAATAGATATTATATTCCTTCTCTTTGAGCCATGTAAATATTGTTCTTATTTTGTTATTATCAGCTAAGCCATTACAATTATAACTGGCTATACTTATTTCACCATACACCATAATGAGATACAAGTTTCAAGTCTATTTATCATTATATATGTTTGTAAATTTACCAATAAAAAATAGCGTAATGATTGAGTGTCCATATAGCTGTACCGTGATATTTGCATTGCTACTAAGTAACCCTCCAATTGTTCTCCACTAATTCCCCCGCTAAAGCCCCTCCCCATCCCAAGTTGAGCCGTCATCCCAGTGATCGGCATCCCACCCACGTCCCTCCGTATCCCTAAGGCCCCGAGAGGCCAGGACCCATCCATCGAAAACAGCACACAGTGCCACCCACAAAACAGAAGCAGGTTAACTGCCAAAAGCATTTCCAATGCTTTCACCTCTATATATATATATCTATATAACTATTATTATTTTTTTAATTATGCATATCCTATTTTCCATCATTATCAATTAATATGCGTAATAATGTCGGCAGTTCACGCATAGGATTCTAACATATAACCAGGATTGCCATTGTATTACATTTAATTCATTGACAAGCAATTATTATCCTAGCAAATAATTCCCGCGGTCCATCCCATACCCCCCCCCCCCCCAACATCCCCCCCCCCCCCCACAACAGATGCCAGACAAGCACACACGCACATACTCACATACTCCACATACTCCAACACACTCAAATATTGACTCTTTGCATAAACTTAATGTAATTGTCAATAAAAGCCTTTGACACTTATGGAATGCTTGTAATTATACTTCAGTATACCATAGTAACATCTGACAAAAATATCTCCAATACTTATGTAATTCTCAAAACTTTTGACCACGACTGTATAGGAGATGTTGTACACACTGTGACTACTAAAACCAACCCTAACCAGAAACCGTGGATAGATGGCAGCATTCACACAAAACTGAAAGCGCAAACCACCACATTTAACCATGGCAAGGTGACTGGGAATATGGCAGAATACAAAACAGTGTAGCTACTCACTCCGCAAGGCAAAAGGTAAATATAGGGACAAAGTGGAGTCGCTAAACAAGTTCTTCGCTTTGAGGATAACACAGGGCCACCGACGGGGCTTTGAGGATAACACAGTGCCACCGACGGGGCTTTGAAGATAACACAGGGCCACCGACGGGGCTTTGAGGATAACACAGTGCCACCGACGGGGCTTTGAAGATAACACAGTGCCACCGACGGGGCTTTGAGGATAACACAGGGCCACCGACGGGGCTTTGAGGATAACACAGGGCCACCGGCGGGGCTTTGAGGATAACACAGTGCCACCGACGGGGCTTTGAGGATAACACAGTGCCACCGACGGGGCTTTGAGGATAACACAGGGCCACCGACGGGGCTTTGAGGATAACACAGTGCCACCGACGGGGCTTTGAGGATAACACAGTGCCACCGACGGGGCTTTGAGGATAACACAGGGCCACCGACGGGGCTTTGAGGATAACACAGTGCCACCGACGGGGCTTTGAGGATAACACAGTGCCACCGACGGGGCTTTGAGGATAACACAGGGCCACCGACGGGGCTTTGAGGATAACACAGGGCCACCGACGGGGCTTTGAGGATAACACAGGGCCACCGACGGGGCTTTGAGGATAACACAGTGCCACCGACGCGGCCCACTACCAAGGGCCCGCTTTGAGGATAACACAGTGCCACCAACGCGGCCCACTACCAAGGGCCCGCTTTGAGGATAACACAGGGCCACCGACGCGGCCAGCTACCAAGGACTGTGGGCTCTCCTTCTCCGTGGTCGACGTGAGTAAGACATTTAAGCGTGTTAACCCTCGCAAGGCTGCCAGCCCAGATGGCATCCCTAGCCGTGTCCTCAGAGCATGTGCAGACCAGCTGGCTTGTGTGTTTACGGACATATTAAATCTCTCCCAATCCCAGTCTGCTGTCCCCACATGATTCAAGATGGCCACCATTGTCCCTGTACCCAAGAAAGCAAAGGTAACTGAACTAAATGACTTTCGCCCCGTAGCACTCACCTCTGTCATCATGAAGTGCTTTGAGAGGCTAGTTAAGGATCATATCACCTACCTTCCCTGACACCCTAGACCCACTTCAATTTGCTTACCGCCCCAATAGATCCACAGACGATGCAATCGCCATCACACTGCACACTGTCCTATCCCATCTGGACAAGAGGAATACCTATGTAATGATGCTGTTCATTGACTATAGCTCAGCATTCAACACCATAGTACCCTCCAAGCTCATCATTAAGCTCGAGGCCCTGGGTCTGAACCCCGCCCTGTGCAACTGGGTCCTGGACTTCCTGACGGGCCGCCCCCAGGTGGTGAAGGTAGGAAACAACACCTCCACTTCGCTGATCCTTAACACTAGGGCCCCACAAGGGTGCGTGCTCAGCCCCCTCCTGTACTCCCTGTTCACCCATGACTGCGTGGCCAAGCATGCCTCCAACTCAATCATCAAGTTTGTAGACGACACAACAGTAGTAGGCTTGATTACCAACAATGACGAGACCGCCTACAGGGAGGAGGTGAGGGCTCTGGGAGTGTGGTGCCAGGAATATAACCTCTCACTCAACATCAACAAAACAAAGGAGCTGATCGTGGACTTCAGGAAACAGCAGAGGGAGCACCCCCCTATTCACATCGACGGGACCGCAGTGGAGAAGGTGGAAAGCTTCAAGTTCCTTGGCGTACACATCACTGACAAACTGAAATCGTCCACCCACGCAGACAGTGTGGTGAAGAAGGGGCAACAGCTCCTCTTCAACCTCAGGAGGCTGAAGAAATTTGGCTTGGCACCTAAAACCCTCACACACTTTTACAGATGCACAATTTAGAGCATCCTGTTGGGCTGTTTCACCGCCTGGTATGGCAACTACACCGCCCGCAACAGCAGAGCTCTCCAGAGGGTGGTACGGTCTGCCCAACGCATCACTGGGGGCAAACTACCCGCCCTCCAGGACACCTACAGCACCCGATGTCACAGGAAGGCCAAAAAGATCATCAAGGATATCAACTACCCGAGCCACTGCATGTTCACCCCGCTATCATCCAGAAGGCGAGGTCAGTACAGGTGCATCAAAGCTGGGACCGAGAGACTGAAAAACTGCTTCTATCTCAAGGCCATCAGACTGTTAAATAGCCATCACTAGCACATTAGAGGCTGCTGCCTATATACATTGATTAGAAATCACTGGCCACTTTAATAAATGGAACACTAGCCACTTTAATCATGTTTACATATCTTGCATTACTCATCTCATATGTATATACTGTATTCCATACTATTCTACTGTATCTTAGTCTATGCCACTCTGACATTGCTCGTCCATATATTTATTTATATATTCTTAATTCCATTGCTTTACTTAGATTTGTGTGTATTGGGTATATGTTGTGAAATTGTTAGATATTACTGCACTGTCAGAGATAGAAACACAGGAATTTCGCTACACCCGCAATAACATCTGCTAAAAACGTGTATGTGACCAATAAGATTTGATTTGAAAGACCAGGGAGGTTTTCCAATGCCTCACAAATAAGGGCACCTATTGGTAGATGCCAATAGGCGTGGTGAAGTTATTAATTACACTTTGGATGGTGTATCAATACACCCAATCACTACAAAGATACAGGCGTCCTTCCTAACTCAGTTGCCAGAGAGGAAGGAAACCTCTCAGGGATTTCACCATGAGGCCAATGGTGATTTTAAACCAGTTACAGAGTTAAATGGTTGTGACAGCAGAAAACTCAGGATGGATCAAAAACATTGCAGTTACTCCATAATACTAACCTAATTGACAGAGTGAAGAGAAGGAAGTCTGTACAGAAGAACAATATTCCAAAACATGTATCCTGTTTCCTGTTTGCAACAAGGCACTAAAGTAATACTGCAAAATGTGGCAAAGAAATACAAAGCATTATGTTTGGCCTCTTGGAGGGTTGGAGCCCCCCTGCTGGCTTTGCATCTCAGTACTCTACTTGTCCACGACCCACATGCTGGTCCTCTGTAGCTCAGTTGGTAGAGCATGACCCATGCAGCTTTAAAAAGACAGCCTCAATGGTGCTGCCTGTTCTGTCACAGACTCCATCATGTCACAGATACAACGATTTAGCCACACAACACAAACTCTATGGGATCAATTGTTTCGGTTGTGACATTTTGCAGTTCTGACTTATTTTGGACTTTAAATAATCCCCATAGCTACCACATGTCTGGTTGAGGTCCAGCACGACACGTCACTGAGTAACACTCTTCATATTTTCAAGCATGGTGGTGGCTGCATCATGTTATGGGTGTGCTTGTCATCGGCAAGGACCAGGGAGTTTTTTACGATTAAAAAACTGAAATAGAGCTAAGCACAGGCAAAATCCTAGAGGAAGACCTGGTTCAGTCTGCTTTCCACCAGACACTGGGAGACAAATCCACGTTTCAGCAGGACAATAACCTAAAACGCCAATTTTACATTGGAGTTACTTACCAAGATGACACTGAATGTTCCTGAGTACCCTAGTTACAGTTTTGACTTAAATTGGCTTGAAAATCGATTGCAAGATTTGAAAATTGCTGTCTAGCAATGATCAAAAACCAACTTGACAGAGTTTGAAGAATTCTGAAAAGAATAATGGGCAAATATTGCACAATCCAGGTTCGCAAAGCTCTTAGAAACTTACCCAGAAAGACTCACAGCTGTAATCGCTGCCAAAAAGTGATTCTAACATGTATTGACTCAGGGGATTGATTATTTATCTAATCAAAATATAATTATTAGTGTTTTATTTTCCATAAAACATTTTCTTTGAATTTTTCTTTCACTTTGACATCACAGAGTATTTTGTGTAGATAGTTTGTCAAACCTATAGTTTTGAAATCGCTCTTGCATTTACTGAGATCCTCCATAGGTCAGGGTTTCGTCCCAGATAAATGCAGACACCATCCGTTTTCTTCAAGAGTGACTTGAAAGCAATCACGATACATTTTTAATAAAAGTTTTGTTTACTTAGTGGTGGCCATCGAGGGTAGTTGATCATTGATATAGCACTGGATGCAGTTTGTTAATCATATGAAATAGCTGGAGTTTTTTTTAGGGGGGGAGTGGGGGCAGTTTCCACTATTCTTGTATTTTGTACATGTTTTTATTGGACAGGACAGTGAGTAGAGGGGGCAGGAAAGAGAGAAGACAGCTGTGGCCGTGTCCGAACTCTGGCTACTTACTAAATCTGCATACTGTATACTACTCATACTATTTAGAACGTACTGTATACTACTCATACTATTTAGAACGTACTGTATACTACTCATACTATTTAGAATGTACTGTATACTACTCATACTATTTAGAACGTACTGTATACTACTCATACTATTTAGAACGTACTGTATACTACTCATACTATTTAGAACGTACTGTATACTACTCATACTATTTAGAACGTACTGTATACTACTCATACTATTTAGAACGTACTGTATACTACTGATACTATTTAGAACGTACTGTATACTACTCATACTATTTAGAACGTACTGTATACTACTCATACTATTTAGAACGTACTGTATACTACTCATACTATTTAGAACGTACTGTATACTACTCATACTATTTAGAACGTACTGTATACTACTCATACTATTTAGAACGTACTGTATACTACTCATACTATTTAGAACGTACTGTATACTACTCATACTATTTAGAACGTACTGTATACTACTCATACTATTTAGAACGTACTGTATACTACTCATACTATTTAGAACGTACTGTTTAGTAAAAAACGAATGCTGTAAGCAACAAATATCAGCATCCTAGGCTTCTCCTACTGAGAATGCTTCATCTAATGCGCAATTGCGTTGATTCCTGCCATTGGTTAATTTTGGTACAACGTGTCCCCTCAGCTGATTATCAGCTATTGTCAGACATACGTGGGTCTCAAAATAAAATTATCTTCCTCAATAGTATGCAATTCTACTAGATGAAAAGCCAAAATGAGTATGACATCTTGGCATTTAAAGCATACTGCATTTTAGAAATCTCACATACTATGAAACATTATTTGTTCGCATTCCCAAAATGCCTACCATTTAGAACGCAAGCATGAGTATTCGGACATGGCCATTGTGTCAATTAGGCAGTGGGACAGATTTGTACCCACACCGACACGGTACATATGTGCACTGAGTACGGAGAAGGCAGCACTAACCCCCGGCTAGACCGAGAGAGACAGGCCACATAGTAATACGTTTTACATTGACTGAAATGGCTCTTAGGTCTGGTGACAGGTCTGGTGACAGGTCAGGTGACGGGTCAGGTGACGGGTCTGGTGACGGGTCAGGTGACGGGTCAGGTGACGGGTCAGGTGACGGGTCTGGTGACGGGTCAGGTGACGGGTCAGGTGACAGGTCTGGTGACGGGTCAGGTGACGGGTCTGGTGACGGGTCAGGTGACAGGTCTGGTGACAGGTCAGGTGACGGGTCAGGTGACGGGTCTGGTGACGGGTCAGGTGACGGGTCAGGTGACGGGTCAGGTGACGGGTCTGGTGACGGGTCAGGTGACGGGTCAGGTGACAGGTCTGGTGACGGGTCAGGTGACGGGTCTGGTGACGGGTCAGGTGACGGGTCTGGTGACGGGTCAGGTGACGGGTCTGGTGACGGGTCAGGTGACGGGTCTGGTGACGGGTCAGGTGACGGGTCAGGTGATGGTTCAGAATCATAAATGAAGAGAGAGGCTCCCTGATGGGCTGCTCTATTGACGTGAGTCTCTTCAATTACGGTTTGTGAGACCGGTTGGAGGTCGGGGTCACGCTCCTAAGGTCAGAGACTCACGTCGATAGAGCAGCCCATCATAGAGCCTCTCTCCAGGGCCTTCTTCATGATCTTGTACAGCTCCTTGGGCGCCTCCTTCATCTCATAGAACTCTGTCACTCCCCCGGTGAAGTCTTCCATGGCCTCCGTGGTGTTGCCTCCCTTCAGGGCCTCATAGGAACCGTGAAGCCTGGGGAGGGGGGGGTGGAAGAGTGAGGGTTAGGGTCGTGGTTTGGGAAACCCTGATGTAGACTATAGTCTGATCTATCTAGACTTGTATAGGGTTAGGGTAAAGGTTAACTACTTGGTGTAGGGTTAGGGTAAAGGTTACCTACTTGGTGTAGGGTTGGGGTAAAGGTTACCTACTTGGTGTAGGGTTGGGGTAAAGGTTACCTACTTGGTGTAGGGTTGGGGTTAGGGTTACCTACTTGGTGTAGGGTTAGGGTTACCTACTTGGTGTAGGGTTAGGGTTAGGGTTACCTACTTGGTGTAGGGTTAGGGTTACCTACTTGGTGTAGGGTTAGGGTTACCTACTTGGTGTAGGGTTAGGGTTACCTACCTGGTGTAGGGTTAGGGTAAAGGTTACCTACTTGGTGTAGGGTTAGGGTTAGGGTTACCTACTTGGTGTAGGGTTGGGGTTAGGGTTACCTACTTGGTGTAGGGTTGGGGTTAGGGTTACCTACTTGGTGTAGGGTTAGGGTTATGGTTACCTACTTGGTGTAGGGTTGTGGTTAGGGTTACCTACTTGGTGTAGGGTTGGGGTTAGGGTTATCTACTTGGTGTAGGGTTAGGGTTACCTACTTGGTGTAGGGTTAGGGTTGCCTACTTGGTGTAGAGTTGGGGTTAGGGTTACCTACTTGGTGTAGGGTTGGGGTTAGGGTTACCTACTTGGTGTAGGGTTGGGGTTAGGGTTACCTACTTGGTGTAGAGTTGGGGTTAGGGTTACCTACTTGGTGTAGAGTTGGAGTTAGGGTTACCTACTTGGTGTAGGGTTGGGGTTAGGGTTATCTACTTGGTGTAGGGTTAGGGTTAGTGGTACGTACTTGGTATGGGGTTAGTGGTACATGCTTGGTGTAGGGTTAGGGTTAGTGGTACGTACTTGGTGTAGGGTTAGGGTTAGGGGTACGTACTTGGTGTAGTGTTAGGGGTACATACTTGGCGTAGTGTTAGAGTTAGTGGTACATACTTGGTGTAGTGTTAGGGGTACGTACATGGCATAGTGTTAGAGTTAGTGGTACATACTTGGTGTAGGGTTAGGGTTAGTGGTACATACTTGGCGTAGGCCTTCTCCAGAAGGGCACTCCAGAATTCGTTTCTCTCTGCAGACTTGGTGAACACCAGCTGGTTGTTGAGGGTGGGGATGCGGTCGTCAATAACAACGTCAACCCAGTCGCCATAGCGCCAGAACTGGAGGAGAAAGAGTTGTCCCATGCAATACATGGTTGAGGATTTGACAAAAGTTGATAATGTGTTTCAATCAGGGTTGGGGTTGATTCCATTTCAATTCACCCATTTCAGGAAGTAAACTGAAATTCCTATCCTACTTTTAAGGAAATTAAATGAGGAAAACTGGAATTTTGAATAAGTTTAATTCCTGAACTGACTGAATTGAAATGGCACAGACCCTTACCGTGATTGGAACATGACATTAGTGTACTAATGAGAGTTGTTTTGACCCATTTAACTGGTAAACTCATTCTAGTTCTGTGGTTTTGATTGGTTGGTTCTGACCTGGAAGTGGAAGAGTCCACAATATCCCTCGGAGTAGCTCTGTTCCTGAGGAACGACCCGGAAGAGAAGCTTCTCATTCAGGGTCAGACAGGCTATAGCAGCCAGCAGCCAGCAGTCACCTAGGAAACACACAGTCAGACAGGCTATAGCAGCAAGCAGCCAGCAGTCACCTAGGAAACACACAGTCAGACAGGCTATAGCAGCCAGCAGTCACCTAGGAAACACACAGTCAGACAGGCTATAGCAGCCAGCAGCCAGCAGTCACCTAGGAAACACACAGTCAGACAGGCTATAGCAGCCAGCAGTCACCTAGGAAACACACAGTCAGACAGGCTATAGCAGCCAGCAGCCAGCAGTCACCTAGGAAACACACAGTCAGACAGGCTATAGCAGCCAGCAGTCACCTAGGAAACACACAGTCAGACAGGCTATAGCAGCAAGCAGCCAGCAGTCACCTAGGAAACACACAGTCAGACAGGCTATAGCAGCCAGCAGTCACCTAGGAAACACACAGTCAGACAGGCTATAGCAGCCAGCAGTCACCTAGGAAACACACAGTCAGACAGGCTATAGCAGCCAGCAGTCACCTAGGAAACACACAGTCAGACAGGCTATAGCAGCCAGCAGTCACCTAGGAAACACACAGTCAGACAGGCTATAGCAGCCAGCAGCCAGCAGTCACCTAGGAAACACACAGTCAGACAGGCTATAGCAGCCAGCAGCCAGCAGTCACCTAGGAAACACACTGTCAGACAGGCTATAGCAGCCAGCAGCCAGCAGTCACCTAGGAAACACACAGTCAGACAGGCTATAGCAGCCAGCAGCCAGCAGTCACCTAGGAAACACACTGTTACTTATCTACAGACACACACACCAAGAAACACACAGTCAGAAAGACACACACACACCAAGAAACACACACAGTCAGAAAGACACACACATACATTGAGTGTACAAAACATTAAGAACACCTGCTCTTTCCATGATATAGACTGACCAGGTGAATCCAGGTGAAAGCTATGATCCCTTATTGATGTCACCTGTTAAGTCCACTTCAGTCAGTGTAGATGAAGGGGAGGAGACAGGTTAAAGAAGGATTTTTAAGCCTTGAGACAATTGAGACATGGATTGTGCGTGTGCCATTCAGAGGGTGAATGGGAAAGACTTAAGTGCCTTTGAACAGGGTATGGGAGTAGGTGCCAGGCACATTGGTTTGTGTCAAGAACTGGAACGCTGCTGGGTTTTTCACGCTCAACAGTTTCCCGTGTGTATCAAGAACGGTCCACCACCCAAAGGACATCCAGCCAACTTGACACAACTGTGGGAAGCATTGGAGTCAACATGGGGGCCAGCATCCCTGTGGAACACTTGACAACTTGTAGAGTCCATGTCCCGATGAATTGAGGCTGTTCTGAGGGCAAAAGGGGGTGCAACTCAATATTAATGTTTTGTACAATCAGTGTACACACACACACACACACACACACACACATAGACACACAAACCAAGGAACACACAGTCATTCAACAGGCTCAATGGGAAGTTGGTTTCATTCACTATTGTTACTGGTAAATGTACACAACATGTAAAACTATTGTTATCTAACCCCTGGCCGTGAATGGTTGGAGTTGATGGACGGAAGCCCCACTGTTATGTAACTATTGAGTGGTGACCATCTTTGCAGCAGTATCGAGGTGCTTCCCACTGGTGCTTCCCACTAGGCAGCAGTATCGAGGTGCTTCCCACTAGGCAGCAGTATCGAGGTGCTTCCCACTGGTGCTTCCCACTAGGCAGCAGTATCGAGGTGTTTCCCACAAGGCAGCAGTATCGAGGTGTTTCCCACTAGGCAGCAGTATCGAGGTGCTTCCCACTAGGCAGCAGTATTGATGCGTTTCCCACAAGGCAGCAGTATCGATGTGTTTCCCACTAGGCAGCAGTATCGATGTGTTTCCCACAAGGCAGCAGTATCGATGTGTTTCCCACTAGGCAGCAGTATCTAGGTGTTTCCCACAAGGCAGCAGTATCGATGTGTTTCCCACTAGGCAGCAGTATCGAGGTGCTTCCCCTGGTGCTTCCCACTAGGCAGCAGTATCGAGGTGTTTCCCACTAGGCAGCAGTATCGAGGTGCTTCCCACTGCTGTTTCCCACAAGGCAGCAGTATCGAGGTGTTTCCCACTAGGCAGCAGTATCGAGGTGTTTCCCACAAGGCAGCAGTATCGATGTGTTTCCCACAAGGCAGCAGTATCGATGTGTTTCCCACTAGGCAGCAGTATCGAGGTGCTTCCCACTAGGCAGCAGTATCGAGGTGTTTCCCACTGCTGTTTCCCACTAGGCAGCAGTATTGATGCGTTTCCCACAAGGCAGCAGTATTGATGTGTTTCCCACAAGGCAGCAGTATCGAGGTGCTTCCCACAAGGCAGCAGTATAGAGGTGCTTCCCACTAGGCAGCAGTATCGAGGTGTTTCCCACTAGGCAGCAGTATCGAGGTGTTTCCCACTAGGCAGCAGTATCGAGGTGTTTCCCACTAGGCAGCAGTATCGAGGTGCTTCCCACTGCTGTTTCCCACTAGGCAGCAGTATTGATGTGTTTCCCACAAGGCAGCAGTATTGATGTGTTTCCCACAAGGCAGCAGTATCGAGGTGTTTCCCACTAGGCAGCAGTATCGAGGTGCTTCCCACTAGGCAGCAGTATCGAGGTGCTTCCCACTGGTTCTTCCCACTAGGCAGCAGTATCGAGGTGCTTCCCACTGGTGCTTCCCACTAGGCAGCAGTATCGAGGTGCTTCCCACTGCTGTTTCCCACTAGGCAGCAGTATCGAGGTGCTTCCCACTGGTGCTTCCCACTAGGCAGCAGTATCGAGGTGCTTCCCACTGCTGTTTCCCACTAGGCAGCAGTATCGAGATGCTTCCCACTGGTGCTTCCCACTAGGCAGCAGTATCGAGGTGCTTCCCACTGCTGTTTCCCACTAGGCAGCAGTATCGAGGTGCTTCCCACTGGTGCTTCCCACTAGGCAGCAGTATCGAGGTGCTTCCCACTGCTGTTTCCCACTAGGCAGCAGTATCGAGGTGCTTCCCACTGCTGTTTCCCACAAGGCAGCAGTATCGAGGTGTTTCCCACTAGGCAGCAGTATCGAGGTGTTTCCCACTAGGCAGCAGTATCGAGGTGCTTCCCACTGGTGCTTCCCACTAGGCAGCAGTATCGAGGTGCTTCCCACTAGGCAGCAGTATCGAGGTGCTTCCCACTGGTGCTTCCCACTAGGCAGCAGTATCGAGGTGTTTCCCACAAGGCAGCAGTATCGAGGTGTTTCCCACTAGGCAGCAGTATCGAGGTGCTTCCCACTAGGCAGCAGTATCGAGGTGTTTCCCACAAGGCAGCAGTATCGAGGTGCTTCCCACTAGGCAGCAGTATTGATGCGTTTCCCACAAGGCAGCAGTATCGATGTGTTTCCCACTAGGCAGCAGTATCGATGTGTTTCCCACAAGGCAGCAGTATCGATGTGTTTCCCACTAGGCAGCAGTATCTAGGTGTTTCCCACAAGGCAGCAGTATCGATGTGTTTCCCACTAGGCAGCAGTATCGAGGTGCTTCCCACTAGGCAGCAGTATCGAGGTGTTTCCCACTGCTGTTTCCCACTAGGCAGCAGTATTGATGCGTTTCCCACAAGGCAGCAGTATTGATGTGTTTCCCACAAGGCAGCAGTATCGAGGTGCTTCCCACAAGGCAGCAGTATCGAGGTGCTTCCCACTAGGCAGCAGTATCGAGGTGTTTCCCACTAGGCAGCAGTATCGAGGTGTTTCCCACTAGGCAGCAGTATCGAGGTGTTTCCCACTAGGCAGCAGTATCGAGGTGCTTCCCACTGCTGTTTCCCACTAGGCAGCAGTATTGATGTGTTTCCCACAAGGCAGCAGTATTGATGTGTTTCCCACAAGGCAGCAGTATCGAGGTGCTTCCCACTAGGCAGCAGTATTGAGGTGTTTCCCACTAGGCAGCAGTATCGAGGTGTTTCCCACAAGGCAGCAGTATCGAGGTGTTTCCCACAAGGCAGCAGTATCGATGTGTTTCCCACTAGGCAGCAGTATTGAGGTGTTTCCCACAAGGCAGCAGTATCGAGGTGCTTCCCACTAGGCAGCAGTATCGAGGTGTTTCCCACTAGGCAGCAGTATCGAGGTGCTTCCCACTGCTGTTTCCCACTAGGCAGCAGTATTGATGTGTTTCCCACAAGGCAGCAGTATCGATGTATTTCCCACTAGGCAGCAGTATCGATGTGTTTCCCACTAGGCAGCAGTATCGATGTGTTTCCCACTAGGCAGCAGTATCGAGGTGCTTCCCACTAGGCAGCAGTATCGATGTGTTTCCCACTAGGCAGCAGTATCGAGGTGCTTCCCACTGGTGTTTCCCACTAGGCAGCAGTATCGAGGTGCTTCCCACTAGGCAGCAGTATCGAGGTGCTTCCCACTGGTGCTTCCCACTAGGCAGCAGTATCGAGGTGCTTCCCACTGGTGTTTCCCACAAGGCAGCAGTATCGATGTGTTTCCCACTAGGCAGCAGTATCGAGGTGCTTCCCACTAGGCAGCAGTATCGAGGTGTTTCCCACTAGGCAGCAGTATTGAGGTGTTTCCCACAAGGCAGCAGTATCGAGGTGTTTCCCACTAGGCAGCAGTATCGATGTGTTTCCCACTAGGCAGCAGTATCGAGGTGTTTCCCACAAGGCAGCAGTATCGAGGTGCTTCCCACTGGTGTTTCCCACAAGGGAGCAGTATCGAGGTGTTTCCCACTAGGCAGCAGTATCGAGGTGCTTCCCACTAGGCAGCAGTATCGAGGTGCTTCCCACTGGTGCTTCCCACTAGGCAGCAGTATCGAGGTGCTTCCCACTGGTGCTTCCCACTAGGCAGCAGTATCGAGGTGCTTCCCACTGGTGCTTCCCACTAGGCAGCAGTATCGAGATGCTTCCCACTAATGTTTCCCACTAGGCAGCAGTATCGAGGTGCTTCCCACTGCTGTTTCCCACAAGGCAGCAGTATCGAGGTGTTTCCCACTAGGCAGCAGTATCGAGGTGTTTCCCACTAGGCAGCAGTATCGAGGTGCTTCCCACTGGTGCTTCCCACTAGGCAGCAGTATCGAGGTATTTCCCACTAGGCAGCAGTATCGAGGTGCTTCCCACTGGTGCTTCCCACTAGGCAGCAGTATCGAGGTGTTTCCCACAAGGCAGCAGTATCGAGGTGTTTCCCACTAGGCAGCAGTATCGAGGTGCTTCCCACTAGGCAGCAGTATCGAGGTGTTTCCCACAAGGCAGCAGTATCGAGGTGCATCCCACTAGGCAGCAGTATTGATGCGTTTCCCACAAGGCAGCAGTATCGATGTGTTTCCCACTAGGCAGCAGTATCGATGTGTTTCCCACAAGGCAGCAGTATCGATGTGTTTCCCACTAGGCAGCAGTATCGAGGTGTTTCCCACAAGGCAGCAGTATCGATGTGTTTCCCACTAGGCAAGAGTATCGAGGTGCTTCCCCTGGTGCTTCCCACTAGGCAGCAGTATCGAGGTGTTTCCCACTAGGCAGCAGTATCGAGGTGCTTCCCACTGCTGTTTCCCACAAGGCAGCAGTATCGAGGTGTTTCCCACTAGGCAGCAGTATCGAGGTGTTTCCCACAAGGCAGCAGTATCGATGTGTTTCCCACAAGGCAGCAGTATCGATGTGTTTCCCACTAGGCAGCAGTATCGAGGTGTTTCCCACAAGGCAGCAGTATCGAGGTGTTTCCCACTAGGCAGCAGTATCGAGGTGTTTCCCACTAGGCAGCAGTATCGATGTGCTTCCCACAAGGCAGCAGTATCGATGTGTTTCCCACAAGGCAGCAGTATCGAGGTGCTTCCCACTAGGCAGCAGTATCGAGGTGTTTCCCACTGCTGTTTCCCACTAGGCAGCAGTATTGATGCGTTTCCCACAAGGCAGCAGTATTGATGTGTTTCCCACAAGGCAGCAGTATCGAGGTGCTTCCCACAAGGCAGCAGTATCGAGGTGCTTCCCACTAGGCAGCAGTATCGAGGTGTTTCCCACTAGGCAGCAGTATCGAGGTGTTTCCCACTAGGCAGCAGTATCGAGGTGTTTCCCACTAGGCAGCAGTATCGAGGTGCTTCCCACTGCTGTTTCCCACTAGGCAGCAGTATTGATGTGTTTCCCACAAGGCAGCAGTATTGATGTGTTTCCCACAAGGCAGCAGTATCGAGGTGCTTCCCACTAGGCAGCAGTATTGAGGTGTTTCCCACTAGGCAGCAGTATCGAGGTGCTTCCCACTGGTGCTTCCCACTAGGCAGCAGTATCGAGGTGCTTCCCACTGGTGTTTCCCACAAGGCAGCAGTATCGATGTGTTTCCCACTAGGCAGCAGTATCGAGGTGCTTCCCACTAGGCAGCAGTATCGAGGTGTTTCCCACTAGGCAGCAGTATTGAGGTGTTTCCCACAAGGCAGCAGTATCGAGGTGTTTCCCACTAGGCAGCAGTATCGATGTGTTTCCCACTAGGCAGCAGTATCGAGGTGTTTCCCACAAGGCAGCAGTATCGAGGTGCTTCCCACTGGTGTTTCCCACAAGGCAGCAGTATCGAGGTGTTTCCCACTAGGCAGCAGTATCGAGGTGCTTCCCACTAGGCAGCAGTATCGAGGTGCTTCCCACTGGTGCTCCCCACTAGGCAGCAGTATCGAGGTGCTTCCCACTGGTGCTTCCCACTAGGCAGCAGTATCGAGGTGCTTCCCACTGCTGTTTCCCACTAGGCAGCAGTATCGAGGTGCTTCCCACTGGTGCTTCCCACTAGGCAGCAGTATCGAGGTGCTTCCCACTGCTGTTTCCCACTAGGCAGCAGTATCGAGGTGCTTCCCACTGGTGCTTCCCACTAGGCAGCAGTATCGAGGTGCTTCCCACTGCTGTTTCCCACTAGGCAGCAGTATCGAGGTGCTTCCCACTGGTGCTTCCCACTAGGCAGCAGTATCGAGGTGCTTCCCACTGCTGTTTCCCACTAGGCAGCAGTATCGAGGTGCTTCCCACTGCTGTTTCCCACAAGGCAGCAGTATCGAGGTGTTTCCCACTAGGCAGCAGTATCGAGGTGTTTCCCACTAGGCAGCAGTATCGAGGTGCTTCCCACTGGTGCTTCCCACTAGGCAGCAGTATCGAGGTGCTTCCCACTAGGCAGCAGTATCGAGGTGCTTCCCACTGGTGCTTCCCACTAGGCAGCAGTATCGAGGTGTTTCCCACAAGGCAGCAGTATCGAGGTGTTTCCCACTAGGCAGCAGTATCGAGGTGCTTCCCACTAGGCAGCAGTATCGAGGTGTTTCCCACAAGGCAGCAGTATCGAGGTGCTTCCCACTAGGCAGCAGTATTGATGCGTTTCCCACAAGGCAGCAGTATCGATGTGTTTCCCACTAGGCAGCAGTATCGATGTGTTTCCCACAAGGCAGCAGTATCGATGTGTTTCCCACTAGGCAGCAGTATCGAGGTGTTTCCCACTAGGCAGCAGTATCGAGGTGTTTCCCACTAGGCAGCAGTATCGATGTGTTTCCCACAAGGCAGCAGTATCGATGTGTTTCCCACTAGGCAGCAGTATCGAGGTGTTTCCCACAAGGCAGCAGTATCGATGTGTTTCCCACTAGGCAGCAGTATCGAGGTGCTTCCCCTGGTGCTTCCCACTAGGCAGCAGTATCGAGGTGTTTCCCACTAGGCAGCAGTATCGAGGTGCTTCCCACTGCTGTTTCCCACAAGGCAGCAGTATCGAGGTGTTTCCCACTAGGCAGCAGTATCGAGGTGTTTCCCACAAGGCAGCAGTATCGATGTGTTTCCCACAAGGCAGCAGTATCGATGTGTTTCCCACTAGGCAGCAGTATCGAGGTGTTTCCCACAAGGCAGCAGTATCGAGGTGTTTCCCACTAGGCAGCAGTATCGAGGTGTTTCCCACTAGGCAGCAGTATCGATGTGCTTACCACAAGGCAGCAGTATCGATGTGTTTCCCACAAGGCAGCAGTATCGAGGTGCTTCCCACTAGGCAGCAGTATCGAGGTGTTTCCCACTGCTGTTTCCCACTAGGCAGCAGTATTGATGCGTTTCCCACAAGGCAGCAGTATTGATGTGTTTCCCACAAGGCAGCAGTATCGAGGTGCTTCCCACAAGGCAGCAGTATCGAGGTGCTTCCCACTAGGCAGCAGTATCGAGGTGCTTCCCACTAGGCAGCAGTATCGAGGTGTTTCCCACTAGGCAGCAGTATCGAGGTGTTTCCCACTAGGCAGCAGTATCGAGGTGCTTCCCACTGCTGTTTCCCACTAGGCAGCAGTATTGATGTGTTTCCCACAAGGCAGCAGTATTGATGTGTTTCCCACAAGGCAGCAGTATCGAGGTGCTTCCCACTAGGCAGCAGTATTGAGGTGTTTCCCACTAGGCAGCAGTATCGAGGTGTTTCCCACAAGGCAGCAGTATCGAGGTGTTTCCCACAAGGCAGCAGTATCGATGTGTTTCCCACTAGGCAGCAGTATCGAGGTGTTTCCCACAAGGCAGCAGTATCGAGGTGCTTCCCACTAGGCAGCAGTATCGAGGTGCTTCCCACTAGGCAGCAGCATCGATGTGTTTCCCACTAGGCAGCAGTATCGAGGTGCTTCCCACTAGGCAGCAGTATCGATGTGTTTCCCACTAGGCAGCAGTATCGAGGTGTTTCCCACTAGGCAGCAGTATTGATGTGTTTCCCACTAGGCAGCAGTATCGATGTGTTTCCCACTAGGCAGCAGTATCGATGTGTTTCCCACTAGGCAGCAGTATCGAGGTGCTTCCCACTAGGCAGCAGTATCGATGTGTTTCCCACTAGGCAGCAGTATCGAGGTGCTTCCCACTGGTGTTTCCCACTAGGCAGCAGTATCGAGGTGCTTCCCACTAGGCAGCAGTATCGAGGTGTTTCCCACTGCTGTTTCCCACTAGGCAGCAGTATTGATGCGTTTCCCACAAGGCAGCAGTATTGATGTGTTTCCCACAAGGCAGCAGTATCGAGGTGCTTCCCACAAGGCAGCAGTATCGAGGTGCTTCCCACTAGGCAGCAGTATCGAGGTGTTTCCCACTAGGCAGCAGTATCGAGGTGTTTCCCACTAGGCAGCAGTATCGAGGTGTTTCCCACTAGGCAGCAGTATCGAGGTGCTTCCCACTGCTGTTCCCCACTAGGCAGCAGTATCGATGTGTTTCCCACAAGGCAGCAGTATCGAGGTGCTTCCCACTAGGCAGCAGTATCGAGGTGTTTCCCACTGCTGTTTCCCACTAGGCAGCAGTATTGATGCGTTTCCCACAAGGCAGCAGTATTGATGTGTTTCCCACAAGGCAGCAGTATCGAGGTGCTTCCCACAAGGCAGCAGTATCGAGGTGCTTCCCACTAGGCAGCAGTATCGAGGTGCTTCCCACTAGGCAGCAGTATCGAGGTGTTTCCCACTAGGCAGCAGTATCGAGGTGTTTCCCACTAGGCAGCAGTATCGAGGTGTTTCCCACTAGGCAGCAGTATCGAGGTGCTTCCCACTGCTGTTTCCCACTAGGCAGCAGTATTGATGTGTTTCCCACAAGGCAGCAGTATTGATGTGTTTCCCACAAGGCAGCAGTATCGAGGTGCTTCCCACTAGGCAGCAGTATTGAGGTGTTTCCCACTAGGCAGCAGTATCGAGGTGTTTCCCACAAGGCAGCAGTATCGAGGTGTTTCCCACAAGGCAGCAGTATCGATGTGTTTCCCACTAGGCAGCAGTATCGAGGTGTTTCCCACAAGGCAGCAGTATCGAGGTGCTTCCCACAAGGCAGCAGTATCGAGGTGCTTCCCACTAGGCAGCAGTATCGATGTGTTTCCCACTAGGCAGCAGTATCGAGGTGCTTCCCACTAGGCAGCAGTATCGAGGTGTTTCCCACTAGGCAGCAGTATCGATGTGTTTCCCACTAGGCAGCAGTATCGATGTGTTTCCCACTAGGCAGCAGTATCGATGTGTTTCCCACTAGGCAGCAGTATCGAGGTGCTTCCCACTAGGCAGCAGTATCGATGTGTTTCCCACTAGGCAGCAGTATCGAGGTGCTTCCCACTGGTGTTTCCCACTAGGCAGCAGTATCGAGGTGCTTCCCACTAGGCAGCAGTATCGAGGTGCTTCCCACTGGTGCTTCCCACTAGGCAGCAGTATCGAGGTGCTTCCCACTGGTGCTTCCCACTAGGCAGCAGTATCGAGGTGCTTCCCACTAGGCAGCAGTATCGATGTGTTTCCCACTAGGCAGCAGTATCGAGGTGCTTCCCACTAGGCAGCAGTATCGATGTGTTTCCCACTAGGCAGCAGTATCGAGGTGCTTCCCACTAGGCAGCAGTATCGATGTGTTTCCCACTAGGCAGCAGTATCACATGTCCCTGTCGGTAGCTACGTGACTAATTTGTTCCATCCCCTTATTATATTTCCAGTAGGATAGCAGCCTACATGATAAATAACCTATATAATATTGATAGTAACCATCTGGATGGCACCGTGATACTGTCTACTGCCCAATGGGGAGAGTTTGGCTGTAAGCCGGTAGCCCAACGCCACAGGGCGCAGAGTGTCCTTCGCTCGGTCTTGCTGTTCTGCAGGAGAGGGAAGTAGCTAGATAGTGTAGCCAATATCAGGCCAGTAAGGAGAGGGAAGTAGCTAGATAGTGTAGCCAATATTAGGCCAGGGTGACAGCTAAAGCACATGTATTGTAGTGATTTTCACACAAAAAAATGTATAACTACGGCATTAACATCTACATAAAAAAAAGGAACAGTTACACTGATAAAAACGGAATGATTCTCAACACTCTCCCAAGTCCCAACTTCGGCAGACACATTTCAAATTCTCGATGAAGTTTCTAACCACTAGCTAGCTGGGAAGAGCTCATCAGGACGACTGACAGAACTGACTGAACCCAATCAGTTCATCCCCACCAGGTCCCCACTTAACTCTCGCTGTGCGACATACGTCATCAATTTTGGGCACCAGGCGTGTCTGCATTAGCCTCTCCCGTCTTTGATATCTGAAAATACTGATGCAATATTTACTCCAATATCTTTGTGTTGTTGAGGAATAGTCCCACAGTCTCTCACTGCTGACCTCAGTGTTTTCTGGTTGTCACTCCACACCTGTGTGTAGGCTGTGCCCAGTCAGGGAGTTAACCATTGAACAATGTCAGTTATGAGCGTTTAGAATATTTTTGTCCCGGCCTGCATGGACCTTTGTCCCTCGTGGTCCCTTTATACAGACACTGGATGGACGAACAGCTCAACAATGAGAAGTGCTGCTAGCTGGAATCCCTTCCACAGAGCCAGTACAATGTAGAGAGGCCACTGGCAGAGAGGCCAGCCGTGAGGCTCACAGGGGGAGAGCTGGAATCCCTTCCATAGAGCCAGTACAATGTAGAGAGGCCACTGGCAGAGAGGCCAGCCGTGAGGCTCACAGGGGGAGAGCTGGAATCCCTTCCATAGAGCCAGTACAATGTAGAGAGGCCACTGGCAGAGGCCAGCCGTGAGGCTCACAGGGGGAGAGCTGGAATCCCTTCCATAGAGCCAGTACAATGTAGAGAGGCCACTGCCAGAGAGGCCAGCCGTGAGGCTCACAGGGGGAGAGCTGGGATGTTTTCTCCCCTGAAGAGAATGGTAACCAGAGGGGTATAGTATAGAGTATGATCAAGGAGTTAGCCATATTTTTTTGAAAGATAAGCTTGAAATGAGCTTGGTCTAATTGATTCAACAACCAAAAACACACATCTAAGTTCAGCCTTTTTAATGACTAACTCATTGATCCTACTTTGTAGTATCCCCTTCAGGGTTATCATGGTACATAAAACCTCCTACCCCTACCGACTCATCAGTCAATACATCATACACCTGACCCCTCCTCAGTATCAGTCAATACATCATACTGGTGTGGTGCAATGTAGTGTAGTGTGGTGAGGTGCAGTGTGGTGAGAAGAGGTGCAGTGTAGTGTGGTGAGGTGTAGTGAGGTGTAGTGAGATGCAGTGCGGTGCAGTGTGGTGAGGTGAGGTGAGGTGAGGTGAGGTGAGGTGCAGTGTAGTGTGGTGAGGTGTAGTGTGGTGAGGTGAGGTGAGGTGAGGTGCAGTGTGATGGGTGTAGTGAGGTGCAGTGTGGTGTGGTGAGGTGAGGTGAGGTGAGGTGAGGTGAGGTGAGGTGCAGTGTAGTGTGGTGAGGTGTAGTGTGGTGAGGTGAGGTGAGGTGAGGTGCAGTGTGATGGGTGTAGTGAGGTGCAGTGTGGTGTGGTGAGGTGAGGTGAGGTGAGGTGAGGTGAGGTGCAGTGTAGTGTGGTGAGGTGTAGTGTGGTGAGGTGAGGTGAGGTGAGGTGCAGTGTGATGGGTGTAGTGAGGTGCAGTGTGGTGTGGTGAGGTGAGGTGAGGTGAGGTGAGGTGAGGTGAGGTGCAGTGTAGTGTGGTGAGGTGTAGTGTGGTGAGGTGAGGTGAGGTGAGGTGCAGTGTGATGGGTGTAGTGAGGTGCAGTGTGGTGTGGTGAGGTGTAGTGAGGTGTAGTGAGGTGCAGTGCGGTGCGGTGTGGTGAGGTGAGGTGCAGTGTGGTGTGGTGAGGTGAGATGCAGTGTAGTGTGGTGAGGTGTAGTGAGGTGTAGTGAGGTGCAGTGCGGTGCGGTGTGGTGAGGTGAGGTGCAGTGTGGTGTGGTGAGGTGTAGTGTGGTGCAGTGCAGTGTAGTGTGGTGAGGTGAGGTGCAGTGTGGTGTGGTGAGGTGAGATGCAGTGTAGTGTGGTGAGGTGTAGTGAGGTGTAGTGAGGTGCAGTGCGGTGCGGTGTGGTGAGGTGAGGTGCAGTGTGGTGAGGTGTAGTGTGGTGAGGTGAGGTGAGGTGAGGTGAGGTGCAGTGTGATGGGTGTAGTGAGGTGCAGTGCGGTGAGGTGAGGTGAGGTGAGGTGAGGTGTGGTGTGGTGTAGTGTGGTGAGTTGACGTGTAGTGTGGTGAGGTGCAGTGCAGTGTGGTGAGAAGAGGTGCAGTGAGGTGTAGTGTGGTGTAGAGAGGTGTAGTGTGGTGTAGTGTAGTGTGTAGTGGGAAGGGTAAGGGGATACCTAGTCAGTTGTACAACTGAATGCATTCAACCAAAATGTGTCTTCCACGTTTAACCTAACCCCTCTGAATCAGAGAGGTGCGGGGGGCTGCCGTAATCGACATCAACATGGGGTGGGGTGGTGTGGGGTGGTGTGGTGTGGTGTGGGGTGGTGTGGTGTGGTGTGGTGTGGTGTGGTGTAGGGTGGTGTAGGGTGGTGTGGTGTGGTGTAAAATTGTTTATTTACCAAGATCTCCCTGGCAAATGTCTGTCCTGCTGGCGCCGCCCACAATGAACTGAGGGTTCTCACAGATCTCCTGAAGACAGAAACATGGATATACATGGATCACTGCTGTAATGGGAAAAACACCATAACAGAAACACACAGAAACATGGATATACGTGGATCACTGCTGTAATGGGAAAAACACCATAACAGAAACACACAGAAACATGGATATACATGGATCACTGCTGTAATGGGAAAACACCAGAACAGAAACACACAGAAACATGGATATACATGGATCACTGCTGTAATGGGAAAAACACCATAACAGAAACACACAGAAACATGGATATACATGGATCACTGCTGTAATGGGAAAAACACCATAACAGAAACACACAGAAACATGGATATACATGGATCACTGCTGTAATGGGAAAAACACCATAACAGAAACACACAGAAACATGGATATACATGGATCACTGCTGTAATGGGAAAAACACCATAACAGAAACACACAGAAACATGGATATACATGGATCACTGCTGTAATGGGAAAAACACCATAACAGAAACACACAGAAACATGGATATACATGGATCACTGCTGTAATGGGAAAACACCAGAACAGAAACACACAGAAACATGGATATACATGGATCACTGCTGTAATGGGAAAAACACCAGAACAGAAACACACAGAAACATGGATATACATGGATCACTGCTGTAATGGGAAAAACACCAGAACAGAAACACACAGAAACATAGATATACATGGATCACTGCTGTAATGGGAAAACACCAGAACAGAAACACACAGAAAAAATAGTGATGGGGAAGAAATCCATACAGTTACGTATTATTATATTACTATTGGACAATATTATATCAATATTTGACTGCAAGTATCGATAATAATAATAATAATAATAATAATAATAATAATAATAATAATAATAATAATAATAATATACACTACCGTTCAAAAGTTTGGGGTCACTTAGAAATGTCCTTGTTTTCCATGAAAACATACATGAAATGAGTTTGAATAGGAAATATAGCAAAATGAATAGGAAATTGGGGCTGCAGGTAGCTTAGTGGTTAAGAGCGTTGTGCTAGTAACCGAAAGATTGCTGGTTCTAATCCCCGAGCCGACTAGGTGAAAAATCTGTCGATGTGCCCTTGAGCAAGGCACTTAACCCTAATTGCTCCTGTAAGTCGCTCTGGATAAGAGTGTCTGCTAAAATGTTTTAAAAAAGTAAAATGAAATGTAGTCATTAACAAGGTTAGAAATAATGATTTTTAATTGAAATAATAATTGTGTCCTTCAAACTTTGCTTTCGTCAAAGAATCCTCCATTTGCAGCAATTACAGCCTTGCAGACCTTTGGCATTCTAGTTGTCAATTTGTTGAGGTAATCTGAAGAGATTTCACCCCATGCTTCCTGAAGCACCTCCCACAAGTTGGATTGGCTTGATGGGCACTTCTTACGTACCATATGGTCAAGCTGCTCCCACAACAGCTCAATAGGGTTGAGATCCGGTGACTGTGCTGGCCACTCCATTATAGACAGAATACCAGCTGACTGCTTCTTCCCTAAACAGTTAATGCATAGTCTGGAGCTGTGCTTTGGGTCATTGTCTTGTTGTAGGAGAAAATTGGCTCCAATCAAGCGCCGTCCACAGGGTATGGCATGGCGTTGCAAAATGGAGTGATAGCCTTCCTTCTTCAAGATCCCTTTTACCCTGTACAAATCTCCCACTTTACCACCACCAAAGCACCTCCAGACCATCACATTGCCTCCACCATGCTTGACAGATGGCATCAAGCATTCCTCCAGCATCTTTTCATTTGGTCTGCGTCTCACAAATGTTCTTCTTTGTGATCCGAACACCTCAAACTTCGATTCGTCTGTCCATTAAAAAAAAATCCAATCTTCCTCTGTCCAGTGTCTGTGTTCTTTTGCCCATCTTAATCTTTTATTTTGATTGGCCAGTCTGAGATACGGCTTTTCTTTGCAACTCTGCCTAGAAGGTCAGCATCCCGGAGTCGCCTCTTCACTGTTGACGTTGAGACTGGTGTTTTGCGGGTACTATTTAATGAAGCTGCCAGTTGAGGACCTGTGAGGCGTCTGTTTCTCAAACTAGACACTCTAATGTATTTGTCCTCTTGCTCAGTTGTGCACCGGGGCCTCCCACTCCTCTTTCTATTCTGGTTAGAGCCAGTTTGCGCTCTTCTGTGAAGGGAGAAGTACACAGCGTTGTACAAGATCTTCAGTCTCGCATGGAATAGCCTTCATTTCTCAGAACAAGAATAGACTGACGAGTTTCTTTGTTTCTGGCCATTTTGATCCTGTAATCGAACCCACAATTGCTGATGCTCCAGATACTCAACTAGTCTCAAGAAGGCCAGTTTTATTGCTTCTTTAATCAGCACATTATTCCATTAAAAATCAGCTGTTTCCAGCTACAATAGCCATTTACAACATTAACAATGTCTACACTGTATTTCTGATCAATTTGATGTTATTTTAATGGACAAATACATTTATTTCGGAAACAAGGACATTTCTAAGTGACCCCAAACTTTTGAACGGTAGTATATATATATATACACACATTAAGTACACCAAACATTAGGAACACCTTCCTAAAATTGAGTTGCCCCCCCCCCCCCCCTTTTGCCATCAGAACAGCCTCAATTCATCAGGGCATGGACTCTACAAGGTGTCAAAAGTGTTCCACAGGGATGCTGGCCCATGTTGACTCCAATGCTTCCCACAGTTGTGTCAAGTTGGCTGGATGCTCTTTGGGTGGTGGACCATTCTTGATACACACAGGAAACTGTTGAGCATGAAAGACCCAGCAGCATTGCAGTTCTTGACACCAACCAGTGCGCCTGGCACCTACTACCATACCCCGTTCAAAGACACTTAACATTTTTTGTCTTGCCCATTCACCCTCTGAATGGCACACATACACAATCCATGTCTCAATTGTCTCAAGGCTTAAAAATCCTTCTTTAACCCGTCTCCTCCCCTTCATCTACACTGATTGATGTGGATTTAACAAGTGACATCAATAAGGGATCATAGCTCTCACCTGGATTCACCTGATCAGTCTATGTCATGGAAAGAGCAGGTGTTCTTAATGTTTTGTGCACTCAGTGTATAATAATATTGTTATTATTATTATTTTACTAGTGTAGGTAACCGCGGCAAAATAAAAATCATTCTATAGCATGTTCTCCATCTTCTTTTTAAATAGTGAGACAACATGTTTTCAGCACTTTTATTTCCCTGACCAATCAACACTAATTTTCTCATGCTCTCTGTCATCTCTCTGCAACAGACATATAGTGAGCAATATGTTTGGATCATCAAATCGCAATAAAATTGCAGTATATATAGAATCGTGGGAATCGCATTACATATCGTATCGGCACCTAAGTATGGTGGTAATATCGTATGGTGAGGTCCCTGGCATCCCCTACAAACAAATGGATAAACCATAGTTCACCAATTCATAGCTTCACATCAACCTTGCCAGGGATTTTAAATAATCAGCTACTCCCCCCCCCAGCCCCCTCCCCCCCCCTGCCCCCGTTCTTTAACCATATGATTCATAACCATTTCTAACCATTCTGACAGTTGCATGTTTCAAGCAGCCATAACAACCATGATTCCATCCCATAATGAATGGTGATAAGTACCTCAGAGGTCCTTAGATTTCTCTGTTCAGTACTTAGCTGAACATGTAGATCCAGATAAGATTCCACAAAATGTTTGCCATCATATGAATCCCTTTCAAACATCCTGAAACGTCCTTGTTGTTGACTCGGTATTGTAGATATCATCCCACCTCCCACAAGCGTGTCCATTCCATCCCCTCTGTACTGAATCATCCTCCTCTCCTGTATGTCCACCCTGCTCCCCCCCCTCCTACCTTGGGTCTCTTCCAGACGATGTTCTTGACCTTGTTGGACTTGTGTCCCAGCTCCTTGTACCCCAGGGACTCCACGGAGGCAGGGAAGGTGTCATCCTCAAACAGGCACTTCTTGGTGAGGCACTCTTGTTTCAGCGTGGCAAAGTCCTGTCCGCTGAAGCGTAGAGGCTTGCTGAGGGAACCTTCTCCGTCTCTTCTCTCTCTCTCCCGGATCAACCGGTCGCAGAAAAAGCCAGATGGTGTATAGGGCATTTTGGATTTTTTTTTAAAACTGGCTTTTGCCACTTCCACTAATGTCTTACAAGCCTAAAAAACTTGGCATAAATCCAACAGGCTTATCTCTGATTGGCTGTGTCTTTGTATGACGTCCCCTTTTCCCTCTTGGTCACGGAGTAGACTTGAAAGGCGTGCCGGGCGAAAAATACATTGACTCAACATGCATTCACATTCACATTCAAAATTCACATCCACACACAAAGGTTGTCTATTTGTTCCAATTCCCATTGGTTCCCTGAACAATGCCCAAATGTTCCCTGGCGGTGGTCATTCTCGTGTCATTCCATTATTGTCACACAAAGGTGGCGGTGTGCCGGGCTGCGTCACAGTCCATGCAGAGAGTGGTCAGTGGACAGCCTGCCTCAGCAGAAGGCATTCAGTCCATTTTAAACCCTATTCCATTGTCTCCATGGTGCCCAGGATACAGCGGTCTCAGCACATCTCCACTGCTGCAGAAGGCCGCGCTCTCTCTCTCTCTCTCTCTCTCTCTGAGGTAAACTAGCGTTGTGAGGGGGAACTTCACCCCATTGTTTGATCAGGTAAGTTTTAAGCGAGGGACAAATATCATCTAATGACACAGTACACAGTCAAAACAGAACACGACAGTGATTCTATATTCTCTCTCGTCGTCAGCCACACTGGATATCCAGTCAGTCTATGACCGTATTCAGTCAATTGTGGACGACGTTGCTATGATGTCGGCCATTTAATAACAAGGTATCATCCCCCTGACCCAGGGTTAAAGGGCACAATGGCAAAAACACCTGATGATGTTCTACAATGACCCCTGACCCTTGTCCCCTAGGGGAAAAGTCAGCGCTCTTCAAGTGTTGTTGTAACCTTTAGTTGTCATGTTAAACCACAATGTATTTTCTATCATCCAAAGGGTATATAACAAAGTATTGAGAAACTTTTGTTATTGACCAAATACTTATTTTCCACCATAATTTGCAAATAAATTCATAAAAAATCCTACAATGTGATTTTCTGGATTTTTTTTCCTCATTTTGTCTGTCATAGTTGACGTGTACCTATGATGAAAATTACAGGCCTCTCTCATCTTTTTAAGTGGGAGAACTTGCACAATTGGTGGTTGACTAAATACTTTTTCCCCCACTGTATATATATATTTTTTTTACTTCTAACCACCTTGGACCGACAGGGGTCAGGTCTTTCATTTATTGGTCTCAATCGTCTCATGTTGCGTCCGCCCAGTACTGATTCCAAACAACAGACTTCACATCACATTACAGCTAACAGCCGCACAACTAAAAACACACGGACAACTCGTCCTGAAGCCTTCATTTTGACTTTAGATTTTTTTTTTTATATATTTGTAGAACTTGACAAAAAATAAATGTATGTTTTAAGAATTAAGGACAACAGGACACATTATCCATGGCAACTGTATCTGCTATAATATAACGCTCTGTATTTCCACATTCAATATTACATTGCCCTAGATTCATCTATCTTCATATGACTTCATATTTCCAGTCAAACTGAACATACTTCAATCCCAATCAAGTACAACAGTTTAAAACAACAGTGGACGGTTATCAGCTTGCACGGCAAAAATCTGCAATGTTGTAGTTCCTTCAATGCAAAGCGCCATGGAGGTAGATTGGCATCAATGCACTCTCCTCTAGAGAAACCACAGCCTAGAGGGGTATGACCCCTGACCCCTACTTGCAAAATGTCGGTATCTTTCCAAAACGTCCCCTGTTTTTGAGAAATCCTGGCTGTAAGATTCCTGGAATTACGAGGCAATTAGCAGGAAATCTGGGAATCCTCCAAAACAGGACTTCTAGAAAACCAGGGGATTTTGGGAAAGATACCAGAATGTTGCACCCCTATGTAGGGGTCAGAGGTCATCCTCCCCTAGGCTGTTGTTGATGTATTAGAGCTGTATACCACCTATCACTGGCTTTCATCCAAAGCCACTTCCAGTACAGTGAATACATCTGCAGTACATGTATGTTGTGACTCCCAGGGCAAACTCTACAGGCCTTTCTTTACAGCCATTCAAAGCCGTTCAAATCCTTGACGTGCGCATCCTTTCCTGACACTGGTCGCTGTTAACGGAGAGAGTCGGCATGGGCGTCGCTGCTTTGCTCCAAGTAGCTTCTTTCGAGACGACTTCATATTTTGCTCGTACGCATTGCTTAAACATGTTGTGTGGGTATTGCCCTGGGGTAAGCTGTGCACATTTGGGCGTAATTTGGCGCTTGAACAGAACAACGCAAGCTAGCTAGAGAAAAGTTGGAATTATGTAACGCACCGCTCGGAATGTCAGAGCGGAACGTCAGCTGTAATGAAAGTCAAGCCCAGACAGACGCAGCATTCAGGAGCTCTACAAACAATATATGACATGACAGACAACCACCATGACGCCATCTCCCTCACTGCTAGCTGACAGACAACCACCATGACACCATCTCCCTCACTGCTAGCTGACAGACAACCACCATGACGCCATCTCCCTCACTGCTAGCTGACAGACAACCACCATGACACCATCTCCCTCACTGCTAGCTGACAGAACCACCATGACACCATCTCCCTCACTGCTAGCTGACAGAACCACCATGACACCATCTCCCTCACTGCTAGCTGACAGCACCACCATGACACCATCTCCCTCACTGCTAGCTGACAGAACCACCATGACACCATCTCCCTCACTGCTAGCTGACAGACAACCACCATGACACCATCTCCCTCACTGCTAGCTGACAGCACCACCATGACACCATCTCCCTCACTGCTAGCTGACAGAACCACCATGACACCATCTCCCTCACTGCTAGCTGACAGACAACCACCATGACACCATCTCCCTCACTGCTAGCTGACAGACAACCACCATGACGCCATCTCCCTCACTGCTAGCTGACAGCACCACCATGACACCATCTCCCTCACTGCTAGCTGACAGACAACCACCATGACACCATCTCCCTCACTGCTAGCTGACAGACAACCACCATGACGCCATCTCCCTCACTGCTAGCTGACAGAACCACCATGACACCATCTCCCTCACTGCTAGCTGACAGACAACCACCATGACACCATCTCCCTCACTGCTAGCTGACAGAACCACCATGACGCCATCTCCCTCACTGCTAGCTGACAGACAACCACCATGACACCATCTCCCTCACTGCTAGCTGACAGACAACCACCATGACGCCATCTCCCTCACTGCTAGCTGACAGACAACCACCATGACACCATCTCCCTCACTGCTAGCTGACAGAACCACCATGACACCATCTCCCTCACTGCTAGCTGATAGACAACCACCATGACGCCATCTCCCTCACTGCTAGCTGACAGACAACCACCATGACACCATCTCCCTCACTGCTAGCTGACAGACAACCACCATGACGCCATCTCCCTCACTGCTAGCTGACAGACAACCACCATGACGCCATCTACCTCACTGCTAGCTGACAGAACCACCATGACACCATCTCCCTCACTGCTAGCTGACAGACAACCACCATGACGCCATCTCCCTCACTGCTAGCTGACAGACAACCACCATGACACCATCTCCCTCACTGCTAGCTGACAGAACCACCATGACACCATCTCCCTCACTGCTAGCTGACAGAACCACCATGACACCATCTCCCTCACTGCTAGCTGACAGAACCACCATGACACCATCTCCCTCACTGCTAGCTGACAGACAACCACCATGACACCATCTCCCTCACTGCTAGCTGACAGAACCACCATGACACCATCTCCCTCACTGCTAGCTGACAGACAACCACCATGACACCATCTCCCTCACTGCTAGCTGACAGAACCACCATGACACCATCTCCCTCACTGCTAGCTGACAGACAACCACCATGACACCATCTCCCTCACTGCTAGCTGACAGCACCACCATGACACCATCTCCCTCACTGCTAGCTGACAGACAACCACCATGACACCATCTCCCTCACTGCTAGCTGACAGACAACCACCATGACGCCATCTCCCTCACTGCTAGCTGACAGAACCACCATGACGCCATCTCCCTCACTGCTAGCTGACAGAACCACCATGACACCATCTCCCTCACTGCTAGCTGACAGACAACCACCATGACACCATCTCCCTCACTGCTAGCTGACAGAACCACCATGACGCCATCTCCCTCACTGCTAGCTGACAGATAACCACCATCTCCCTCACTGCTAGCTGACAGCACCACCATGACGCCATCTACCTCACTGCTAGCTGACAGAACCACCATGACGCCATCTCCCTCACTGCTAGCTGACAGATAACCACCATCTCCCTCACTGCTAGCTGACAGCACCACCATGACACCATCTCCCTCACTGCTAGCTGACAGAACCACCATGATGCCATCTCCCTCACTGCTAGCTGACAGATAACCACCATCTCCCTCACTGCTAGCTGACAGCACCACCATGACGCCATCTACCTCACTGCTAGCTGACAGAACCACCATGACGCCATCTCCCTCACTGCTAGCTGACAGACAACCACCAGAGAAACCAGAGAAAGGGACAGGGCAACAACAATTCCAACTATTGAATCCTTTAAGATACTGCTCTTAATTATATAACTATATTTTTTGCCAAAGCTAAGATGCGGAAAAAAATGTTTTGTCCACGCTACAGATGTACCGCTAATACTAGTAAAGGCCCAGTGCATTACTTTTGTGAAAGAAATATATTTAAAAATATATATATATATATACAGTATGTTTCAGGGTGTGCTGCAGCACCCTCAGCACCCCTACTTCCCGCGGCTATGGATCATAGGTGCACCTTGTGCTGCGGACAATAAGGCCACTCTAATGTGTGCAGTTTATTCACACAACACAATGCCACAGATGTCTCAAGTCTTGAGCTTGCAATTGGCATTCTGACTGCATGAATGTCCACCACAGAGAATTGAATGTTAATTTCTCTACCATAAGCCGCCTCCAACGTCATTTTAGAGAATTTGGCAGTACTTCCAACCGGCCTCACAGCCGCAGACCACGTGTAACCACTCCAGCCCAGGACCTCCACAGGCTTCCTCACCTGCGGGATCGACTGAGACCAGCCACCTGGACAGTTGATGAAACTGTTTTGCACAACCAAAACATTTCTGCACAAGCTGTCAGAAACCATCTCAGGGAAGCTTATCTGCGTGCTCGTCGTCCTCACCAGGGTCTTGACCTGACTGCAGTGGACACCTTCGATGGCCACTGGCACGCTGGAGAAGTGTCCTCTTCACAGATGAATCCCGGTTTCAACCCTGCCCTCAAACATGTATGGCGTTGTGTGGGCGAGCGGTTTGCTGATGTCAACGCCCCATGGTGGCGGTGAGGTTATGATGTGGGTAGGCATAAGCTACAGACAATGAACAGAATTGCATTTTATCGATGGCTGACATTTTATCTCCCTCACTGCTAGCTGACAGACAACCACCATGACGCCATCTCCCTCACTGCTAGCTGACAGACAACCACCATGACACCATCTCCCTCACTGCTAGCTGACAGAACCACCATGACACCATCTCCCTCACTGCTAGCTGACAGACAACCACCATGACGCCATCTCCCTCACTGCTAGCTGACAGACAACCACCATGACGCCATCTCCCTCACTGCTAGCTGACAGAACCACCATGACACCATCTCCCTCACTGCTAGCTGACAGACAACCACCATGACGCCATCTCCCTCACTGCTAGCTGACAGACAACCACCATGACACCATCTCCCTCACTGCTAGCTGACAGAACCACCATGACACCATCTCCCTCACTGCTAGCTGACAGAACCACCATGACACCATCTCCCTCACTGCTAGCTGACAGAACCACCATGACACCATCTCCCTCACTGCTAGCTGACAGACAACCACCATGACACCATCTCCCTCACTGCTAGCTGACAGAACCACCATGACACCATCTCCCTCACTGCTAGCTGACAGACAACCACCATGACACCATCTCCCTCACTGCTAGCTGACAGAACCACCATGACACCATCTCCCTCACTGCTAGCTGACAGACAACCACCATGACACCATCTCCCTCACTGCTAGCTGACAGCACCACCATGACACCATCTCCCTCACTGCTAGCTGACAGACAACCACCATGACACCATCTCCCTCACTGCTAGCTGACAGACAACCACCATGACGCCATCTCCCTCACTGCTAGCTGACAGAACCACCATGACGCCATCTCCCTCACTGCTAGCTGACAGAACCACCATGACACCATCTCCCTCACTGCTAGCTGACAGACAACCACCATGACACCATCTCCCTCACTGCTAGCTGACAGAACCACCATGACGCCATCTCCCTCACTGCTAGCTGACAGATAACCACCATCTCCCTCACTGCTAGCTGACAGCACCACCATGACGCCATCTACCTCACTGCTAGCTGACAGAACCACCATGACGCCATCTCCCTCACTGCTAGCTGACAGATAACCACCATCTCCCTCACTGCTAGCTGACAGCACTACCATGACACCATCTCCCTCACTGCTAGCTGACAGAACCACCATGACGCCATCTCCCTCACTGCTAGCTGACAGATAACCACCATCTCCCTCACTGCTAGCTGACAGCACCACCATGACGCCATCTACCTCACTGCTAGCTGACAGAACCACCATGACGCCATCTCCCTCACTGCTAGCTGACAGATAACCACCATCTCCCTCACTGCTAGCTGACAGCACCACCATGACACCATCTCCCTCACTGCTAGCTGACAGAACCACCATGACGCCATCTCCCTCACTGCTAGCTGACAGATAACCACCATCTCCCTCACTGCTAGCTGACAGCACCACCATGACGCCATCTACCTCACTGCTAGCTGACAGAAACACCATGACGCCATCTCCCTCACTGCTAGCTGACAGACAACCACCAGAGAAACCAGAGAAAGGGACAGGGCAACAACAATTCCAACTATTGAATCCTTTAAGATACTGCTCTTAATTATATAACTATATTTTTTGCCAAAGCTAAGATGCGGAAAAAAATGTTTTGTCCACGCTACAGATGTACCGCTAATACTAGTAAAGGCCCAGTGCATTACTTTTGTGAAAGAAATATATTTAAAAATATATATATATATATACAGTATGTTTCAGGGTGTGCTGCAGCACCCTCAGCACCCCTACTTCCCGCGGCTATGGATCATAGGTGCACCTTGTGCTGCGGACAATAAGGCCACTCTAATGTGTGCAGTTTATTCACACAACACAATGCCACAGATGTCTCAAGTCTTGAGCTTGCAATTGGCATTCTGACTGCATGAATGTCCACCACAGAGAATTGAATGTTAATTTCTCTACCATAAGCCGCCTCCAACGTCATTTTAGAGAATTTGGCAGTACTTCCAACCGGCCTCACAGCCGCAGACCACGTGTAACCACTCCAGCCCAGGACCTCCACAGGCTTCCTCACCTGCGGGATCGACTGAGACCAGCCACCTGGACAGTTGATGAAACTGTTTTGCACAACCAAAACATTTCTGCACAAGCTGTCAGAAACCATCTCAGGGAAGCTTATCCGCGTGCTCGTCGTCCTCACCAGGGTCTTGACCTGACTGCAGTGGACACCTTCGATGGCCACTGGCACGCTGGAGAAGTGTCCTCTTCACAGATGAATCCCGGTTTCAACCCTGCCCTCAAACATGTATGGCGTTGTGTGGGCGAGCGGTTTGCTGATGTCAACGCCCCATGGTGGCGGTGAGGTTATGATGTGGGTAGGCATAAGCTACAGACAATGAACACAATTGCATTTTATCGATGGCAATTTCAATGCACAGAGACACCATGATGAGGTCCTGAGGCCCATTGTCGTGCCATTCATCCGCGTCATCACCTCATGTTTCTGCATGATAATGCACGGCCCGATGTCGCAAGGATCTGTACACAATTCCTGGAAGCTGAAAATGTCCCAGTTCTTCCATGGCCTGCATACTCACCAGACATGTCACCCATTGAGCATGTTTTGGATGCTCTGGATCGACGTGCAACTTCGCACAGCCATTGAAGAGGAGTGGAACAGCATTCCACAGGCCACAATCAACAGCCTGATCAACTCTATGCGAAGGAGATGTGTCGCACTGCATGAGGCAAATGGTGGTCACACCAGATACTGACTGGTTTTCCGATCCACGCCCCTACCTTTTTTTTGGGGTATCTGTGACCAACAGATGCATATCTGTATTCCCAGTCATGTTAAATCCATACATTAGGGCCTAATGAATTCATTTCAATTGACTGATTTCCTTACATGAACTGTAACTCAGTAAAATCTTTGAAATTGTTGCATGTTGCGTTTATATTTTTGGGATCCCGGTAAAGTTGTTCTGTTCCAGAGGCATGTAGTGAACACTGAGCAGTCTTTAATCAGACCAGTCGTCTGTACATTGTTATTGTACATAATGTTATTTCTCAGGATTTATTTCCTAAGTTTATTGACACAGTATTTATTTTTGCATACTTATTGCCTCATTGAACGTTGTTTAAAATATTGTTGTTGTTGAGAGAAGAGCTCACAAGTAAAACATAAAAAATTATTATAAAAACAATTATTACCCCTTTTTCTCCCCAATTGGTAGTTACAGTCTGCAACTCCCCTACGGGAGAGGCGAAGGTCGAAAGGCCATGCGTCCTCCGAAACACGACCCTGCCAAGCCGCGCTGCTTCCTGACACACTGCTCGCTTAACCCGGAAGCCAGCCGCACCAATGTACAACTGGTGACCGTGTCAGCGTGCATGCATCTGGCCCGCCACAGGAGGCGCTAGGGCGCGACGGGACAAGGGCATCCCGGCCGGCCAAACCTTCCCATAACCTGGACGACGCTGGGCCAATTGTGCGCCGCCTCATGGGCCTCCCTGAAGTAATCTGACCAGCCCAGCAGGGGGCAGCAGCACTGCAGTACTCTGACCAGCCCAGCAGGGGGCAGCAGCACTGCAGTACTATGATCAACCAGCAGGGGGCAGCAGCGCTGTAGTACTCTGACCAGCCCAGCAGGGGGCAGCAGCACTGCAGTACTATGACCAACCAGCAGGGGGAAGCAGCACTGCAGTACTCTGACCAGCCCAGAAGGGGGAGGCAGCACTGCAGTACGTTGACCAATCCAGCAGGGGGCAGCAGCACTGCAGTACTCTGACCAGCCCAGCAGGGGGCAGCAGGACTGCAGTACTCTGACCAGCCTAGGAGGGGGCAGCAGCACATACCTGAATGGTAGCAAGCCGGAGGTGTGGGCATTGTAGAGGCAGGTACCTCTGCTGGACCAAACAGAAAGAGAGAGAGAGAGAGAGAGAGAGAGAGAGAGAGAGAGAGAGAGAGAGAGAGAGAGAGAGAGAGAGAGAGAGAGAGAGAGAGAGAGAGAGGAGAGAGAGAGAGAGAGAGAGAGAGAGAGAGAGAGAGAGAGAGAGAGAGAGAGAGAGAGAGAGAGAGAGAGAGAGAGAGAGAGAGAGAGAGAGAGACACAGAGAGAGAGAGAGAGAGAGAGAGAGAGAGAGAGAGAGAGAGAGAGAGAGAGAGAGAGAGACAGAGAGAGAGAGAGAGAGAGAGAGAGAGAGAGAGAGAGAGAGAGAGAGAGAGAGAGAGAGAGAGAGAGAGAGAGAGAGAAAATTAGCTTGTAAATCTTTTTAAACAAAAAGATAGATTTAGAGTTGGATAAACTTAGATTTTCTTTACAAGGACCTGTACAGGATACTACCCTCCACAACATAACCTTTACTCCAAATCAAAACTCAAAACAACCTGATCCAACCTGATATTGGACAAAATTACCTGGAAGGATTCTTACTGCCAAGGACTATCCAGCAAACTTTCTGACAAACCAACAACCAGCAAAAGAAGCACAACAGAAATCCGAAAATATCATCCGACCTGGAACTGGGTAAGTAATGCTTGGTCTTTAGCTACTTCTAAAGCCTAGGAGGAAAATGGGAACATAAGCAACCTCATCATCATTCAGCCACTCTATCACTCTATTCTGCCACTCTATCACTCTATTCTGCCACTCTATTCTGCCACTCTATTCTGCCACTCTATCACTCTATTCTGCCACTCTATTCAGCCACTCTATCACTCTATTCTGCCACTCTATTCAGCCACTCTATCACTCTATTCAGCCACTCTATCACTCTATTCTGCCACTCTATCACTCTATTCAGCCACTCTATCACTCTATTCTGCAACTCTATCACTCTATTCTGCCACTCTATCACTCTATTCTGCCACTCTATCACTCTATTCAGCCACTCTATCACTCTATTCAGCCACTCTATTCTGCCACTCTATTCTGCCACTCCATCACTCTATTCTGCCACTCTATTCAGCCACTCTATCACTCTATTCAGCCACTCTATCACTCTATTCTGCAACTCTATCACTCTATTCAGCCACTCTATCACTCTATTCAGCCACTCTATCACTCTATTCTGCCACTCTATCACTCTATTCTGCCACTCTATCACTCTATTCAGCCACTCTATTCTGCCACTCTATTCTGCCACTCTATCACTCTATTCTGCCACTCTATTCAGCCACTCTATCACTCTATTCAGCCACTCTATCACTCTATTCTGCAACTCTATCACTCTATTCAGCCACTCTATCACTCTATTCAGCCACTCTATCACTCTATTCTGCCACTCTATCACTCTATTCTGCCACTCTATCACTCTATTCAGCCACTCTATTCTGCCACTCTATTCTGCCACTCTATCACTCTATTCTGCCACTCTATTCAGCCACTCTATCACTCTATTCAGCCACTCTATCACTCTATTCTGCAACTCTATCACTCTATTCAGCCACTCTATCACTCTATTCAGCCACTCTATCACTCTATTCTGCCACTCTATCACTCTATTCTGCCACTCTATCACTCTATTCAGCCACTCTATTCTGCCACTCTATTCTGCCACTCTATCACTCTATTCTGCCACTCTATTCAGCCACTCTATCACTCTATTCAGCCACTCTATCACTCTATTCTGCAACTCTATCACTCTATTCAGCCACTCTATCACTCTATTCAGCCACTCTATTCAGCCACTCTATTCTGCCACTCTATCACTCTATTCTGCCACTCTATTCTGCCACTCTATCACTCTATTCTGCAACTCTATCACTCTATTCAGCCACTCTATCACTCTATTCAGCCACTCTATCACTCTATTCAGCCACTCTATCACTCTATTCTGCCACTCTATCACTCTATTCAGCCACTCTATCACTCTATTCTGCCACTCTATCACTCTATTCTGCCACTCTATTCTGCCACTCTATTCAGCCACTCTATCACTCTATTCAGCCACTCTATCACTCTATTCAGCCACTCTATCACTCTATTCTGCCACTCTATCACTCTATTCTGCCACTCTATCACTCTATTCTGCCACTCTATCACTCTATTCAGCCACTCTATCACTCTATTCTGCAACTCTATCACTCTATTCAGCCACTCTATCACTCTATTCTGCCACTCTATCACTCTATTCTGCCACTCTATCACTCTATTCAGCCACTATATCACTCTATTCTGCCACTCTATCACTCTATTCTGCCACTCTATCACTCTATTCAGCCACTCTATCACTCTATTCAGCCACTCTATTCTGCCACTCTATCACTCTATTCAGCCACTCTATCACTCTATTCTGCCACTCTATCACTCTATTCAGCCACTCTATTCTGCTGCACTAGTCTCCCATTCTATTCTGACACCACCTAAAATAATTAACTTGAAGTCCCCAAACACCGGCCTAGTGTAATCTGCTGCAATATGTGGCCAGTCTAGGACTAGTAATTAATTTTTTACAATGTATGGTTTTGCATTGTTAGATTGTCATACATTGCAGCCAGGGTTTGTTTTGTTTTTGTAGCAGGAAATAAGGACAACATTAAAGTGGGTCTGCATTGTAGTTTCTTATTTGTAAGGTTATTCTTGGATTAAAGTTTAGTTATATTAAACCCACGTTGTCATAAGTATGCAAATGAATACAATATGTATATAGTATTTATGTGAGATGGAATTGACCTGTGTGTTGTTCATGCAAGCTTAATTTGCATTAATTAATTTTTGTATATTATTAAAAACGTTTTACCCCTTTTTTTCCCCGATTCGTGATATCCAATTAGTAGTTCCAGTCTTGTCCCTTCGCTTTATGCAACAACACACATTCTCCTCTATCCGCCCCGGTGCTTGATCGCTCGTGAATGTGCGCCTTGTTATAATTGGTCCCACGTGAACGTCCTGACGTCAGTCACGTGCCTGTCGAACCCGAGTCTGTAGCGCCACTGAGAGGAACTAGCCAGCTAACTAGCTTATTAGCTAACTGAGCAACTTCAACGACAAGTATTTATCGAGTCATTTCTGATTTTCTTGTCAAAAAGTGGGTCGGTCAAGACTAGCATGGGATGATGGCTACGGAATTTAGTTGGCTTGCTAGCTAGCGTTTGTGTGTGTGTTAACGCTAGCTAGCTGGCTAGAACAATTTCCTTGCTATTTCTTTTTGGACGAAACTTGCTTGGATGTCATGGTTTCAACGAATGACAGGAATTATCTTCAGGTCACCAATACGGATTGAAGAAACGGTTTGATCGGCGGGTGGGGACATGACATTTTAGGCGTGCCTTGTAACGTTGCCCAGCGTGAAAGTGATTTTTGTCATTACTGGCTGGCTAGTAAACGTTAGCTCATAGCTACCTTAGTAAATCGAAACGACATTATCCATCAACCGGCTTGTTAATTTATCGGATCTCCGCTACCAGGAAAGCTCCACAATGCATGACGCTTACGAACCGGTGCCTATCCTGGAGAAACTGCCTCTCCAGATTGACTGTCTTGCGGCCTGGGGTAAATTGATATTGTCAACTAACTAACTATCTATCTAGCTAACCACACATTCTTGTTGACATGAACAAGCTAGCTTGCTGGTTTGTTTACCAGCTAGCCAGCTGATAACTTGCCAGCAAGCCAATTTATAGCTTGATGAGTTTTGAGGTGACAGACAATTGTAAACAAAGTCACCCTGTCGATGACCGAGAGATTTATTGGAGACCACGTCATATTTAATTAATACCATTGTATTATAATGGCTCCCAGTGATGTCCTCATATAACTTGTGTCCCAAATGGCATTTCCTATGTATTTAACCAGAGCCCTATGGGTTCTTATCAAAAGTAGTGCACTACATAGGGCCATTTGGGACGTAACCATGCTGAGGTCCTTCTATTTCCTATCATGTCACAGAGGACTGGCTTCTAGTGGGGACCAAACCAGGCCATCTCCTGCTCTACAGAATCAAAAAGGATGCAGGTGAATGAGAGAGAGAGACCTCTGCTTTCAGTCCCTGTCCTGTGTTTTTGTGTGTGTATGGTTGGCTTCGGTGAGCATAGTTTCCAGTGTCATTGTGTTTATTACCTCATTCCGTAGCAGGTGCCTCAAACAAGGAAACAGATCCACTCTCTTTCTTCTTCATAGGTACCAACAGGTTTGAGGTGACTCTGGAGAAATCCAACAAGAACTTCTCCAAGAAGATCCAGCAGGTAGGCAGACGGAGTGAGGACGGAGGCAGCTGGGAGGTCTCTCTCTCTCTCTCTCTCTGTCCCCCCTCAGGACCCCTTTCAGTTACCGTCTCTCGTAATGTACACACGCTTCACATCCCGTTGATGTGACAGGAATTACAAAAAGTACCACAGATTGAAACAAATCTAGTAGAGACTGTTGTCCTAGCCTAGTTCCAGATCTTTGATGTGCTCTTGTCAACTCCGTTGCTGTCCTTGAGTGACAAGGAGTTGTTGACACTCCCTCAGGTTACCATTGTCCCTCTCAGTTTCACTCTGGTCTCTTTCTCCTTCAGGTTACCATTGTCCCTCTCAGTTTCACTCTGGTCTCTTTCTCCCTCAGGTTACCATTGTCCCTCTCAGTTTCACTCTGGTCTCTTTCTTCTCTTCCTTGCAGCTCTTCATTGTCTCACAGTACAAGATCCTCATCAGTCTGCTAGGTACAGTAAAACATTTCCCTCAGCAAACAAGAGGCCATATTGTTCACATGAACATGAGGATGTTAATCTCGATAATCCATAGGTCAAAGCTTGTTTTAATGTTGTCTGTTGTTGTTCTGTGTCTGCATGTGTGTGTTCCTCTCTCCCCCTACAGAGAACAACATCCATGTGCATGATCTGTTGACCTTCCAGCAGATTACTGTGGTCTCCAAGGCCAAAGGGGCAACGCTCTTCGCCTGTGACCTGCAGGTAAAATGACGCTCTGGTGACGGCGACATAGTCTGTAAATGTCTTTTATGTTAACCAGTTAATTGTATCTATATGTAGCTCCTGTAAAGATATTTCCTGTTTCCCTTTGACAATGGGACAAATAGTCTTCTTCTGCTTCTTCCTGCAGCAGTCCCCTTCAGGAGAGGCCCAGCTGAGGATGTGTGTTGCTGTGAAGAAGAAGCTTCAGCTGTACTACTGGAAGGACAGGGAGTTCTATGAGCTACAGGTAAGACAGGGAGTTCTATGAGCTACAGGTAAGACAGGGAGTCCTATGAGCTACAGGTAAGACAGGGAGTCCTATGAGCTACAGGTAAGACAGGGAGTCCTATGAGCTACAGGTAAGACAGGGAGTTCTATGAGCTACAGGTAAGACTGTAAAACCCCCTTGTGTGGCTGTAATTCCCCCTTGTGTGGCTGTAACTCCCCCTTGTGTGGCTGTAATTCCCCCTTGTGTGGCTGTAATTCCCCCTTGTGTGGCTGTAATTCCCCCTTGTGTGGCTGTAATGCCCCCTTGTGTGGCTGTAATGCCCCCTTGTGTGGCTGTAATGCCCCCTTGTGTGGCTGTAATGCCCCCTTGTGTGGCTGTAATGCCCCCTTGTGTGGCTGTAATGCCCCCTTGTGTGGCTGTAATGACCCCTTGTGTGGCTGTAATGCGCCCTTGTGTGGCTGTAATTCTCCCTTGTGTGGCTGTAATTCTCCCTTGTGTTGCTGTAATTCCCCCTTGTGTGGCTGTAAAACCCCCTTGTGTGGCTGTAACACCCCCTTGTGGCTGTAATATCCCCCTTGTGTGGCTGTAATGCCCCCTTGTGTGGCTGTAATTCCCCCTTGTGTGGCTGTAATTCCCCCTTGTGTGGCTGTAATTCCCCCTTGTGTGGCTGTAATTCCCCCTTGTGTGGCTGTAATTCCCCCTTGTGTGGCTGTAATGCCCCCTTGTGTGGCTGTAATGCCCCCTTGTGTGGCTGTAATGCCCCCTTGTGTGGCTGTAATGCCCCCTTGTGTGGCTGTAAATCCCCCTTGTGTGGCTGTAAATCCCCCTTGTGTGGCTGTAAATCCCCCTTGTGTGGCTGTAATACCCCCTTGTGTGGCTGTAATTCCCCCTTGTGTGGCTGTAATTCCCCCTTGTGTGGCTGTAATGACCCCTTGTGTGGCTGTAATGACCCCTTGTGTGGCTGTAACACCCCCTTGTGTGGCTGTAACTCCCCCTTGTGTGGCTGTAATTCCCCCTTGTGTGGCTGTAATTCCCCCTTGTGTGGCTGTAATACCCCCTTGTGTGGCTGTAATTCCCCCTTGTGTGGCTGTAAATCCCCCTTGTGTGGCTGTAATACCCCCTTGTGTGGCTGTAATTCCCCCTTGTGTGGCTGTAATTCCCCCTTGTGTGGCTGTAATTCCCCCTTGTGTGGCTGTAATTCCCCCTTGTGTGGCTGTAATTCCCCCTTGTGTGGCTGTAATACCCCCTTGTGTGGCTGTAATTCCCCCTTGTGTGGCTGTAATACTACCTTGTGTGGCTGTAATCTACCTTGTGTGGCTGTAATGCCCCCTTGTGTGGCTGTAATTCCCCCTTGTGTGGCTGTAATGCCCCCTTGTGTGGCTGTAATTCCCCCTTGTGTGGCTGTAAATCCCCCTTGTGTGGCTGTAATACCCCCTTGTGTGGCTGTAATACCCCCTTGTGTGGCTGTAATGCCCCCTTGTGTGGCTGTAATACCCCCTTGTGTGGCTGTAATACCCCCTTGTGTGGCTGTAATTCCCCCTTGTGTGGCTGTAATTCCCCCTTGTGTGGCTGTAATTCCCCCTTGTGTGGCTGTAATTCCCCCTTGTGTGGCTGTAATACCCCCTTGTGTGGCTGTAATTCCCCCTTGTGTGGCTGTAATACCCCCTTGTGTGGCTGTAATACCCCCTTGTGTGGCTGTAATTCCCCCTTGTGTGGCTGTAATTCCCCCTTGTGTGGCTGTAATTCCCCCTTGTGTGGCTGTAAATCCCCCTTGTGTGGCTGTAAATCCCCCTTGTGTGGCTGTAATTCCCCCTTGTGTGGCTGTAATACCCCCTTGTGTGGCTGTAATTCCCCCTTGTGTGGCTGTAATACTACCTTGTGTGGCTGTAATCTACCTTGTGTGGCTGTAATTCCCCCTTGTGTGGCTGTAATGCCCCCTTGTGTGGCTGTAATGCCCCCTTGTGTGGCTGTAATGCCCCCTTGTGTGGCTGTAATACCCCCTTGTGTGGCTGTAATGCCCCCTTGTGTGGCTGTAATACCCCCTTGTGTGGCTGTAATACCCCCTTGTGTGGCTGTAATTCCCCCTTGTGTGGCTGTAATACCCCCTTGTGTGGCTGTAATTCCCCCTTGTGTGGCTGTAATACCCCCTTGTGTGGCTGTAAATCCCCCTTGTGTGGCTGTAACTCCCCTTGTGTGGCTGTAATTCCCCCTTGTGTGGCTGTAATTCCCCCTTGTGTGGCTGTAATGCCCCCTTGTGTGGCTGTAATGCCCCCTTGTGTGGCTGTAATTCCCCCTTGTGTGGCTGTAATTCCCCCTTGTGTGGCTGTAATGCCCCTAAAAATCCATGTCTTGCGGCCAAAGTGGCCGTTGTGCCCTCAGGCTGAATATTATAATTCCCTTCTCCCGGCTGCCAATCGCCCTGTTCCGAAGCCACATGGCTGTCTCAGATACAGTACCAGTCAAAAGTTTGGACACCTACTCATTCCAGGGTTTTTCTTTATTTTTTTCATTTTTTTCTAAATTGTAGAATAATAGTGAAGACATCAAAACTATGAAATAACACATATGGAATCATGTAGTGATTCTTCAAAGTAGCCATCCTTTGCCTTGATGACAGCTTTGCACACTCTTGCCATTCTCTCAACCAGATTCATGATGTAGTCACCTGGAATGCATTTCAATTAACAGGTGTGCCATGTTGAAAGTTAATTTGTGGAATTTATTTTCTTAATGCGTTTGATCCAATCAGTTGTGTTTTGACAGGGTAGGGGGGTATACAGAAGATAGCCCTATTTGGTAAAAGACCAAGTCCATATTATGAACATCTCAAATAAGCAAAGAGAAACGACGGTCCATCATTACTTTAAGACATGAAGGTCAGTCAATCTGGAAAATTTCAAGAACTTAGAAAGTTTCTGTAAGTGCAGTCGCAAAACCCATCAAGCGCTATGGTGAAACTGGCTCTCATAAGGACCGCCACAGGAAAGGAAGACCCAGAGTTACCTCTGCTGTTAAGTTCGTTAGAGTTACCAGCCTCAGAAATTGCAGCCCAAATAAATGCTTCACAGAGTTCAAGTAACAGACACATCTCAACATCAACTGTTCAGAGGAGACTGCATGAATCAGGCCTTCATGGTCGAATTGTTGCAAATAAACTACAACTAAAGGACACCAATAAGAAGAAGAGACTTGCTTGGGCCAAGAAACTCAAGCAATGGACATTAGACCGGTGGAAATCTGTCCTTTGATCTGATGAGTCCAAATGTGAGATTTTGGGTTCCAATCGCCGTGTCTTTGTGAGACAGAGTAGGTAAACGGATGATCTCAGCATGTGTGGTTCCCACCGTGAAGCATGGTGGAGGAGGTGTGATGGTGTGGGGGTGCTTTGCTGGTGACACTGTCTGTGATTTATTTAGAATTCAAGGCACACTTAACCAGCATGGCTACCACAGCATTCTGCAGTGATACGCCATCCCATCTGGTTTGCGCTTAGTGGGACTATCATTTGTTTTTCAACAGGACAATGACCCAACACACCTCCAGGCTGTGTAAGGGCTATTTGACCAAGAAGGAGAGTGATGGAGTGCTGCATCAGATGACCTGGCCTCCACAATCACCCAAACTCAACCCAATTGAGATGGTTTGAGATGAGTCGGAACGCAGAGTGAAGGAAAAGCAGCCAACAAACATTCCAGGTGAATCTGGTTGAGAGAATGCCAAGAGTGTGCAAAGCTGTCATCAAGGCAAAGGGTGGCTCCTTTGAAGAATCTAAAATCTAAAATAGATTTTGATTTAACACTTTTTTTTTTTGGTTACTACATGATTCCATATGAGTTATTTCATAGTTTTGATGTCTTCACAATTATTCTACAATGTAGAAAATAGTAAAAATAAAGAATAACCCTTGAATGAGTAGGTGTGTCCAAACTTTTTGACTGGTAGTGTATATCAATGCTTATTAGCCAATGCCCGTCATGTGATCGGGTCGTTCTCCGGCATCTGAGCTCCAAAGTAGGCTACTAGTGAAGACTGACACATCTGGGATGCAATGGCGCGCGCCCTTCTTATCGAATTTCGACAGTATATACAGCGCCTTCGGAAAGTTTTCAGACCCCTTGACTTTTTCCACATTTTGTTACGTTACAGCCTTATTCTAAAATTGATTACATTGTTTTTTTCCCTCATCAATCTACACACAATACCCATATTTCTCTTTCCCATAATGACAAAGCAAAAATAGGTTTTTAAATAAATGTTTGCACAACATTTTTTGAAATATCACATTTACATAAGTTTTCAGACCCTTTACTCAGTACTTTGAAGCACCTTTGGCAGCGATTACAGCCTTGAGTCTTCTTGGGTATGACGCTTCAAGCTTGGCACACCTGTATTTGGGGAGTTTCTCCCATTCTTCTCTGCAGATCTTCTCAAGCTCTGTCAGGTTGGATGGGGAGCGTCGCTGCACAGCTATTTTCAGGTCTATCCAGAGATGTTCGATCTGGTTCAAGTCCGGGCTCTGGCTGAGCCACTCAAGGACATTCAGACACTTGTCCCAAAGCCACTCCTGCGTTGTCTTGGCTGTGTGCTTAGGGTCCTTGTCCTGTTGGAAGGTGAACCTTCGCCCCAGTCTGAGGTCCTGAGCGCTCTGGAGCAGGTTTTCATCAAGGATCTCTCTGTACTTTGCTCCGTGCATCTTTGCCTCGATCCTGACTAGTGTCCCAGTCCCTGCTGCTGAAAAACATCCCCACAGCATGATGCTGCCGACACCATGCTTCACCGTAGGGATGGTGCCAGGTTTCCTCCAGACGTGACACTTGGCATTCAGGCCAAAAAGTCCAATCTTGGTTTCATCAGACCAGAGAATCGTGTTTCTCATGGTCAGAGTCCTTTAGGTGCCTTTTGGCAAACTCCAAGCGGGCTGTCTTGTGCCTTTTACTGAGGAGTGGCTTCCATCTGGCCACTCTACCATAAAGGCCTGATTGGTGGAGTGCTGCGGAGATGGTTGTCCTTCTGGAAGGTTCTCCCATCTCCACAGAGGAACTCTAGAGCTCTGTCAGAGCGACCATCAGGTTCTGGGTCACCTCCCTGACCAAGGCCCTTCTCCCCCGATTGCTCAGTTTGGCCGGGCGGCCAGCTCTAGGAAGAGGCTTGGTGGTTCCAAACTTCTTCTATTTAAGAATGATGGAGGCCACTGTGTTCTTCGGGACCTTCAATGCTGCAGACATTTTTGGTACCCTTCCCCAGATCTGTGCCTCGACACAATCCTGTCTCGGAGCTCGACGGACAATTCCTTTGATCTCATGGCTTGGTTTTTGCTCTGACATGCACTGTCAACTGTTGACCTTATATAGACAGGTGTGTGCCTTTCCAAATCATGTCCAATCAAATTAATTTACCACAGGTGGACTCCAATCAAGTTGTAGAAACATCTCAAGGATGATAAATGGAAACAGGATGTACCTGAGCTCAATTTCAAGTCCCATAGCAAAGGGTCTGAATACTTATGTAAATAAGGTATTTATGTTTTTAATTTTCTATACATTTTCAAAATATTCAAAAAACCTGTTTTCGCGTTGTCATTATGGGGTATTGTGTGTAGATTGATGAGATTTTTGTATTTATTTAATCCATTTTAGAATAAGGCTGTAACGTAACAAAATGTGGGAAAAGTCAAAGGGTCTGAATACTTTCCGAAAGGCACTGTATGTATGGGGGTAAGGTGACTGTATGTATGGAATTAAAAGTCTCATTTAGAGTTTGGTTTTTTATTTTGTGGCGCCTTCTGTCAGCATCGTTCTTGACATGACGGATTGGGCTCCGCTCCTCTCTAAGGCCAAATGGCCTTGCCCATAAAATCATGAAATTCCAGGCCTGCAAGATGTGCGAGTGAGTGGATAGAAGAGAACATGGGAATGGTGGAGGAAAATGCAGTCCTCACATTTTAGAGGGATATTGTTAACCAATAAGTATTAACCTGATGTTGTTTTTGTTTGTGTGTGTCAGGGTGACTTTGCTGCACCAGACATCCCTAAGTCCATGGCCTGGTGTCAGAACTCCATCTGTGTTGGCTTCAAGAGGGACTACTACCTCATCCGGGTCAGTGGGTCAGAAAAAAGGAAACGCTGTGTGTTGATTTCATGTGAACCTTCGCGAAGACATCTATAATATGATCTATTATGTATATGAGCTGTCATTATGAAGTATTTACGAAGAGGGGCTTTGACTCTTTCTCAATTACCCTCTTCATCTGCACTGATCGGAGATGACTTGACAAGTTAACAAAAATATGGCGGAAGCTTATAATTAGGCTGTTTTAGTTCAAGCTTATAATTAGGCTGTTTTGGTTCAAGCTTATAATTAGGCTGTTTTGGTTCAAGCTTATAATTAGGCTGTTTTGGTTCAAGCTTATAATTAGCCTGTTTTAGTTCAAGCTTATAATTAGGCTGTTTAGTTCAAGCTTATAATTAGGCTGTTTTAGTTCAAGCTTATAATTAGGCTGTTTTAGTTCAAGCTTATAATTAGGCTGTTTTAGTTCAAGCTTATAATTAGGCTGTTTTGGTTCAAGCTTATAATTAGGCTGTTTTGGTTCAAGCTTATAATTAGGCTGTTTTGGTTCAAGCTTATAATTAGGCTGTTTTGGTTCAAGCTTATAGTTAGGCTGTTTTGGTTCAAGCTTATAATTAGGCTGTTTTGGTTCAAGCTTATAATTAGGCTGTTTTAGTTCAAGCTTATAATTAGGCTGTTTTAGTTCAAGCTTATAATTAGGCTGTTTTAGTTCAAGCTTATAATTAGGCTGTTTTAGTTCAAGCTTATAATTAGGCTGTTTTAGTTCAAGCTTATAATTAGGCTGTTTTAGTTCAGCTTTCAGTAGCTTAAGGACAGGAGCGGACAGAAAGAGGAAATAGATTAGTTGTGTTATTTCCCTATGTATCCTCAGACCTCTCCCCTGACATCTATCTCTTTGTCTGTCTCTCTCTCTCTTTGTCCTCCAGATGGATGGTCGTGGTTCCATCAAGGAGCTCTTCCCCACGGGGAAGCAGCTGGAGCCGCTGGTGGTTCCCCTGGCTGATGGGAAGGTGGCGTTGGGTCAGGATGACCTCACAGTGGTCCTCAACGAGGAAGGGGTCTGCACTCAGAAGTGTGCCCTCAACTGGACCGACATCCCCATCGATATGGGTACTAATGTTTCCTTGTTGTCTTGTCATCGGGTTTTTTTCTCCCCTGGCTCAGCAATATTTAGGTTACCATCCTGCCTCTCTGGTATTGGATAATGGATATGTTTTAATTACTGTACGCTATATTGTTTGTTTACAGACTTGCTTCTTCTTTTCTTTTAAGTTTTTGTGTAGCATACGTCATATTTACGATGGAATATTACTTTAAACACAAAAACAAACTAATTACTGTTGGCCATGTTTACAGACTTAATGCCACTTCATGTTATATTTGGTCTATTTAGTGTGTTATGGTTTTGAATTTGAAAATGGTTGGGGCTGTGATTGCGAACATAAGCAGTCATTTAAATGTAAACTGTTTCTCCGGCTCAAAATGCGTATCAACCAATTAAAATCGTCGCTTTAATTGCACGTGACAGAATGCTAAGTTGTAGCTGGTCAAATATGTAATAATGCCACTTTTTTGTTTTATGGAAGAAATATGTCAGTTTATCATACATCGTTAAAAAGAAAAAAACGATTAGTAGGTTATAACACAAGGAGGAGATTATCTGATGTGAGTGGATTTAGGCTGTAGCTATGTTGATTGGAGTTTCTATAGTAGCCTGCAGAAAGGGCTAATCAGAGAGTTAGATGACTTTGTCAAATAGAAGTAATTAACCATCAGATACTGATACAGGCCAGTGTTCCTCCATTAACAGTTGTGATAAACTACTTTAAAAGAAGAAGCAATACTGCAAGCTGTAGGATGACAACAAGAGTGCAACCTATAATCCTAATCCTCCTCCTGTCTAATAACATTGATATACAGTATCAGTCAAAAAGTTTGGACACACCTACTCATTCAAGGGTTTTTCTTTATTTTTACTATTTTCTACATTGTAGAATAATAGTGAAGACATCAAAACTATGAAATAACACACATGGAATCATGTAGTAACCAAAAGAGTGTTAAACAAATCAAAATATATTATATATTCACCCACATTCCACATTCACCTTATGATAGCCAGTGGGACAACCACTTTACAATATATATATTTTTTGGGGCGGTGGGGTAGGGGGAGGGTAGAAGGATTACTTTCATCCTATCCCAGGTATCCCTTAAAGAGGTGGGGTTTCAAGTGTCTCCGGAAGGTGGTGAGTGACTCCGCTGTCCTGGCGTCGTGAGGGAGCTTGTTCCACCATTGGGGTGCCAGAGCAGCGAACAGTTTTCACTGGGCTGAGCGGGAACTGTGCTTCCGCAGAGGTAGGGGGGCCAGCATGCCAGAGGTGGATGAACGCAATGTCCTCGTTTGGGTGTAGGGACTGATCAGAGCCTGAAGGTACGGAGGTGCCGTTCCCCTCACAGCTCCGTAGGCAAGCACCATGGTCTTGTAGCAGATGCAGGCTTCAACTGGAAGCCAGTGGAGTGTGCGGAGGAGCGGGGTGACGTGAGAGAACTTGGGAAGGTTGAACACCAGAAGGGCTGCAGCGTTCTGGATGAGTTGTAGGGGTTTAATGGCACAGGCAGGGAGCCCAGCCAACAGCGAGTTGCAGTAATCCAGACGGAAGATGACAAGTGCCTGGATTAGGACCTGTGCCGCTTCCTGTGTAAGGTAGGGTCGTACTCTGCGAATGTTGTAGAGCATGAACCTACAGGTTCGGGTCACCGCTTTGATGTTAGCGGAGAACGACAGGGTGTTGTCCAGGGTCACGCCAAGGTTCTTTGCACTCTGGGAGGAGGACACAACGGGGTTGTCAACCGTGATGGCGAGATCATGGAGCGGGCAGTCCTTCCCCGGGAGGAAGAGCAGCTCCGTATTGCCGAGGTTCAGCTTGAGGTGGTGATCCGTCATCCACACTGATATGTCTGCCAGACATGCAGAGATGTGATTCACCACCTGGTTATCAGAAGGGGGAAAGGAGAAGATTAGTTGTGTGTCGTCTGCGTAGCAATGATAGGAGAGGCCATGTGAGGATATGACAGAGCCAAGTGACTTGGTGTATAGAGAGAATAGGAGAGGGCCTAGAACTGAGCCCTGGGGGACACCAGTGGTGAGAGCACGTGGTGCGGAGACAGATTCTCGCCACGCCACCTGGTAGGAGCGACCTATGAGGTAGGACGCAATCCAAGAGTGAGCCGCGCCGGAGATGCCCAACTCGGAGAGGGTGGAGAGGAGGATCTGATGGTTCACAGTATCAAAGGCAGCAGACAGGTCTAGAAGGATGAGAGCAGAGGAGAGAGAGTTAGCTTTAGCAGTGCGGAGAGCCTCCGTGACACAGAGAAGAGCAGTCTCAGTTGAATGACCAGTCTTGAAACCTGACTGATTTGGATCAAGAAGGTCATTCTGAGAGAGATAGCAGGAGAGTTGGCTAGAGACGGCACGCTCAAGAGTTTTGGAGAGAAAAGAAAGGATGAGGATCGGATGTCATCAACCTTCTTTTCAAAATGGTTGACGAAGTCATCCACAGAGAGGGAGGGGGAGGAGGAGGAGGATTCAGCAGGGAGGAGAAGGTGGCAAAGAGCTTCCTAGGGTTAGAGGCAGAGGCTTGAAATTTAGAGTGGTAGAAAGTGGCTTTATCAGCAGAAACAGAGGAAGAAAATGTAGAGAGGAGGGAGTGAAAAGATGACAGGTCGGCAGGGAGTCTAGTTTTCCTCCATTTCCGCTCGGCTGCCCGGAGTCCTGTTCTGTGAGCTCGCAATGAGTCATCAAGCCACAGAGCTGGAGGGGAGGACCGAGCCGGCCGGGAGGATAGGGGACACAGAGAGTCAAAGGATGCAGAAAGGGAGGTGAGGAGGGTTGAGGAGGCAGAATCAGGAGATCGGAGGGAGAAGGATTGAGCAGAGGGAAGAGATGATAGGATGGAAGAGGATAGAGTAGCGGGAGAGAGAGAGAGTGAAGGTTGCGATGACACATTACCATCTGAGTAGGGGCAGAGTGAGTAGTGTTGGAGGAGAGAGAAAAGGATACAAAGTAGTGGTCGGAGATTTGGAAGGGAGATGCAGTGAGATTAGTAGAAGAACAGCATCTAGTAAAGATGAGGTCAAGCGTATTGCCTGCCTTGTGAGTAGGGGGAGACGGTGAGAGGGTGAGGTCAAAAGGGGAGAGGAGTGGAAAGAAGGAGGCAGAGAGAGATGAGTCAAAGGTAGACGTAGGGAGGTGAAAGTAGGGAACTGTGAGGGGTGAGCCATCCTCAGGAAAGGAACTTGTCAAGCTCATTGATGAACTCTCCAAGGGAACCTGGAGGGCGATAAATGATAAGGATGTTAAGCTTGAATGGGCTAGTGACTGTGACAGCATGGAATTCAAATGAGGAGATAGACAGATGGGTCAGGGGAGAAAGAGAGAATGTCCACTTGGGAGAGATGAGGATTCCTGTGCCACCGCCCCGCTGACCAGATGCTCTCGGGGTATGCGAGAACACATGGTCAGACGAGGAGAGACCAGTAGGAGTAGCAGTGTTTTCTGTGGTAATCCATGTTTCCGTCAGCGCCAAGAAGTCGAGGGACTGGAGGGTAGCATAGGCTGAGATGAACTCTGCCTTGTTGGCCGCAGAACGGCAGGTCCAGAGGCTGCCGAAGACCTGGAACTCCACGTGGGTCGTGCGTGCAGGGACCACCAGGTTAGAGAGGCAGCAGCCACGCGGTGTTAGGCGTTTGTATGGCCTGTGCGGAGAGGAGAGAACAGGGATAGACAGACACATAGTTGACAGGCTACAGAAAAGGCTACACTAATGCAAAGGAGATCGGAATGAAATTGACTAAACATCTGGGGAAACGAGGCCTCCCTCACTAACCTTTCACTGAAACACTCAAATATAACTCTTCCAACTTCCACTTTAGAAATTATAATTGCTGTAATCTACAGTAGTTCAATGTTTCCAGGAATAGACTAACTTAGTTTATTCAGCTAGCTAACTTGGCACAGTATTCTTCTGTGAAAACCGCCCAGGGCACCGTATCCTATGACGCCATAGCTAACTAGCATGCTAGCATCCAATAACACACGGTTTAGCACCAATACTTGGTTACAACAAACTACCAATGGATCATTCATGTCCGTTTCTAGTTCCTTTCATAACGCAGAAGTAATTAAACGTTGGCTAGCTTGCACAAAGTCAGTCATGCTAGCTACACAAGTGTACTACACATCTCAAATGTTCAGAAAGTGAAGCTTACGTTGCAAAATTCTCATTGACTAAAATGATACAGTACTGCTAGCTGGTAATGTTGGCTAGCTAGCAGTGGCTGCGGTGTTGACTGTTTGAAAATGTAGCTGGCTAGCTAACCTCGATAGTTTCTCTATACTACACCTTTGTATTTTGATACCAAGACAACTATGTAGCTAGCTAACTTTACACTAATCAAATCGTTCCGTTGAAATGTATTTAATTGCTACAGTACTGCTAGCTGGTATAGTTGGCCAGCTAGCAGTGGCTGCGGTGTTGCTACCCGCTAGCTAGCTAGCTTTAATGGTCCAGGTAGTGGGTTAGTTAGCTAGCCTCATGCGTCACCGGGCTCAGACGAATACAATAACTACCTAGATAAACTACCTACAATACCTAACTACAATCTTAAATACATGGTTTAAGCTTTACTCGACGCCATATAAAGTAGAAGCCAAGCTTACCTCCTGCTTAGAGAAACACAACCTCACCCCATCGCTCCTCAGTATCTATGTATCTCAAGCTACATAGTTGATAACAGTTTGATTGTAATACTCCTGTCATCCAGCAGGGATGTTGAGCTCTGTTTGGTTGTAATTCTCCTGTCATCCAGCAGGGATGTTGAGCTCTGTTTGGTTGTAATTCTCCTGTCATTCAGCAGGGATGTTGAGCTCTGTTTGGTTGTAATTCTCCTGTCATCCAGCAGGGATGTTGAGCTCTGTTTGGTTGTAATACTCCTGTCATCCAGCAGGGATGTTGAGCTCTGTTTGGTTGTAATACTCCTGTCATCCAGCAGGGATGTTGAGCTCTGTTTGGTTGTAATTCTCCTGTCATCCAGTAGGGATGTTGAGCTCTGTTTGGTTGTAATTTTCCTGTCATCCAGCGGGGGCATTAAGAGTCCGGTTTGATGTTCCTATCCGGAAGTGGAGATGGGTTTTGAGGGGTTTGTATTTTAGACTCCCTGTTCTCCTTATTCAGAGTTCCATTGTTAACTCGCTTGTCCCCAATCACTCTCTTCTTCACTTAAACCATTTTTATTCTTTTTTTTCTCTTTTCCTCTGTGTAGTTTTATTATCTTGCAGTTAATATGTAATAAATATATTCCATTTAGCAGATGCTTTTATCCGACTTACAGTTATCCGTGCGTACATTTTACATATGGGTCTTCCCGGGAATCGAACCCACTAACCTGCCATTGCAAGCGCCATACTCGACCAACTGAGCTACGGAGGACAACACAACCCAGCACGTGCTGTGTTGTCAGTTTGAATACAGGCAAGCTGGGGAACACAATGTGGAGCTGTCTATTTTGGCCTGAGCCTGTCCGCTTTTCTAAAGACCGGAGAGACAAAGAAGATGGAAATGAAGTGACTTTGTATTTTAAAGGCTCTTTTGTCTTCTGTCTGTATCTCATTGTAATGGAGAAGTAACGGTCTGAAAGGGGAAATGAAGTTCGAAGCTACTAAGGTTTCAATTCAAACAGCAATTTCCTCATTTACATTGAGCCGACTGACCGTGTGGTTTTGGCAGGACAGGAAGAGAATCGGCCAAGTGTTATATCCACACTCCTCTATATCCACACTCCTCTATATCCACTCCTCTATATCCACACTCCTCTATATCCACACTCCTCTATATCCACACTCCTCTATATCCACTCCTCTATATCCACTCCTCTATATCCACTCCTCTATATCCACACTCCTCTATATCCACTCCTCTATATCCACTCCTCTATATCCACACTCCTCTATATCCACTCCTCTATATCCACACTCCTCTATATCCACACTCCTCTATATCCACTCCTCTATATCCACTCCTCTATATCCACACTCCTCTATATCCACTCCTCTATATCCACTCCTCTATATCCACTCCTCTATATCCACACTCCTCTATATCCACTCCTCTATATCCACACTCCTTTATATCCACACACACACAGAGTACAGTCTGATATTTGCTATTAATGCTTACTAAGACCTTGGATCTCCCCCTGGGTTCAGTCATTCTAACCCCCATCCTCCTCCTCCAGCTCAGCCCCATCCCAGGCCGGTCTGTAGAGTGAGTTGTAATATGTCATTCTATGGTTGTAGATAGCTGGCGCCACTAGGATTTCCTCCCTGCCCTGCTAGCCTCCAGGTCTCGCGGTCTCCACACAGCCAGACACCTCATGTTGTCCAGACTTAGTCTTGTTGTATGAACTTCAATAACTGGAAGACTTGAGGAGACACGTTTCTGATCCCAAAGTTGTTTTGTGAACACTTTTAGTAGGTCTTGTTTCTGTGTAGATGGTGTCGAAATCGCATAAAAATGTATCTGATGATTTATGTACATTGGATAGTGCCCTCATTGATTGTTTCCCCACCTATACAGTACATATCTGGGCATCTGGATTGATGATGGGCTTTCCTTCAAAAAGCATGTTAAGGGTTTAAGAAGTTAACAATTTAAAATGGGCTTCTTTTAAAGGAATAGGTACTTTTTCATTAAATAGCAGAAAACAAATAATTAGGTCAATATCGATTTATAGGCAATGGCGATATCATTTATATACACTGAACAAAAGTATAAAATGCAACAATTTCAAAGATTATACCGAGTTACAGTTCATTTAAGGAAATCAGTCAATTGAAATAAATAACTTAGGCCGGAATCTATGGGTTCCACATGACTGGGAATACAGATGTACATCTGTTGGTCACAGATACCTTTAAAAAAAAAAGGTAGGAGCATGGATCAGAAAACCATTCAGTATCTGGTGTGACCACCATTTTCCTCATGCAGCGTGACACATCTCCTTCACATATAGTTGATCAGGCTGTTGATTGTGGCCTGTGGAATGTTGTCCCACTCCTCTTCAATGGCTGTGTGAAGTTGCTGGATATTGGCGGGAACTGGAACATGCTGTCGTACATGTCGATCCAGAGCATCCCAAACATGCTCAATGGGTGACATGTCTGGTGAGTATGCAGGCCATGGAAGAACTGGGACATTTTCAGCTTCCAGGAATTGTGTACAGATTCTTGCGACATGGGGCCGTGCATTATCATGCTGAAACATGAGGCGATGGCGGCGGATGAATGGCACAACAATGGGCCTCAGGATCTCGTCATGGTATCTCTGTGCATTCAAATTGCCATCGATAAAATGCAATTGTGTTCGTTGTCCGTAGTTTAGTTTATGCCTGCCCATACCATAACCCCACCGCCACCATGGGGCACTCTGTTCACAGCATTGACATCTGCAAACTGCTCGCCCACACAATGCCATACACGCTGTCTGCCATCAGCCCGGTACAGTTGAAACCGGGATTAATCCGTGAAGAGCACACTTCTCCAGCATGTCGGTGGCCATCGAATGTGAGCATATGCCCACTGAAGTCGGTTACAACGGCAAACTGCAGTCAGGTCAAGATGAGCTTCCCTGAGACGGTTTCTGACAGTTTGTGCAGAAATTCTTTGGTTGTGCAAAACCACAGTTTCATCAGCTGTCCGGGTGGCTGGTCTCAGATGATCCCGCAGGTGAAGAAGCCAGATATGGAGGTCCTGGGCTGGCGTGGTTACACGTGATCTGTGGTTGTGAGGCCGGGTGTATGTACTGCCAAATTCTCTAAAACGGCGTTGAAGGCGGCTTATAGTAGAGAAATGAACATTCAATTCTCTGGCAACAGCTCTGGTGGACATTCCTGCAGTCAGCATGCCAATTGCACGCTCCCTCAAAACTTGAGACATATGTGGCATTGTGTTGTGTGACAAAACCACACTATTTAGTGGCCTTTTTATTGTCCCCAGCACAAGGTGCACCTGTGTAATGATTATGCTGTTTAATCAGCGTTTTGATATGCCACCTGTCATGTGGATGGATTATCTTGTGCACAACACCTCCTATACTAGGCAATGTCAGAGGACCAAAAAATGGTCAAAGACTCCAGTCACCGAAGTCATAGACTGTTCTCTCTACTACGGCACGGCAAGCGGTACCAGAGCGCCAAGTCTAGGTCCAAAAGGCTCCTTAACAGCTTCTACCGCCAAGCCATAAAACTGCTGAACAATTAATCAAATGGCCACCCGGACTATTTGCTTTGACAACCCCCCCCCTACTCGCTGTTTATTATCTATGCATAGTCACTTTACCCCTACCTACATGTACAAACTACCTCGACTAACCTGTACCCCTGCACATTGACATTGACTCGGTACTGGTACCCCCTGTATATAGCCTCATTATTGTTATTTTATTGTGTTACTTTAGTTTATTTAATACATATTTTCTTAACTGCATTGTTGGTTAAGGGCTTGTAAGTAAGCATTTCACGGTAAGGTCTACACCTGTTGTATTCGGCGCATGTGACGAATACAATTTGATTTGATTCTGTATCAGAAAGTAGGCTGGCCCTCTTTTGAAGTTTTTGATACAGTGCCTTCGGAAAGTATTCACACCCCTTGACTTTTTCCACATTTAGTTGTTACACATTTTGTTGTTGCCTGAATTTAAAATGGATTAAATCGAGATGTTGTGTCAATGGCCTACTACACCCAATACCCCATCATGTTAAAGTGGAGTTTTGTTAGTAGAAAATGTTCTAAATGAAAAGTTGGGAGGTAATACGGTCCGCATTTGATTGTGAGGTAGTCTAGGTCGGGTGAACTAAAGGACTTGAGTTTCTGTATGTTATCACAATCACACCATGAGTAGTTAATCATGAAACATACACCACCACCCTTCTTCGTGGTCCTCTGTAGCTCAGCTGGTAGAGCACGGCGCTTGTAACGCTAAGGTAGTGGGTTCGATCCCCGGGACCACCCATACACAAAAAAAATGTATGCACGCATGACTGTAAGTCGCTTTGGATAAAAGCGTCTGCTAAATGGCATATTATTATATTATTATATTCTTCCCGGAGAGTTATTTATTCCTGTCTGCGCGATGTACTGAGAACCCAGCTGGCTGTATGGACGGGGACAGTATATCCCGAGAGAGAGCCATGATTCCGTGAAACAGAGTATGTTACAGTCCCTGATGTCTCTCTGGAAGGAGATCTTCGCTCTGAGCTCGTCTACTTTATTGTCCAGAGACTGAACATTAGCCAGTAATGTACTCAGAAGCGGTGGATGGTGTGCATGCCTCCTGAGTCGGACTAGAAGTCCACTCCGAATACCTATTATTTTGGCTGTATGTAATAACACAAAAATAAATTCTGGGCTAATAATGTAAGAAATAACACACAAAAAAAACAAAATACTGCAAAGTTGCTTAGGAGCTAGAAGCCGAGCAGCCATGTCTATCTATCTATCGATCTATGACCTCCTAATATTGTACAACCTGTGTGTCTCTTCATTGGCCTGGCTATTGTTTGTTTGAATTCAAGACCAGATTGATCTCAGTTTGTCAGAGTAGCCACTCATTTCGGTCATTAGTGTATTAAAATAGATTCAGCTAATATCTTCTATCATGTAAATGATGTAGTATTTCATGAAATGTATTTTTTAAAAGGAAAAATAAAAAAATCCGGACCCTGCTAACAAATGTTCCCCATGTGTGGAAATCCTAGAAACACCTCTGATCAACTGTATCCTATGGCACATCGCAAATGCAATTATGGCTTTATTATGAAGGGATGCTTTCTCCAGTGTGTTTATTTAATCAGTCTGCCACAAGGTGATGTAATGTTGCTGAGGTTCCTGTGTCCTCCTCTCTCTCTCTCTCTCCTCAGAACACCAGCCCCCATACATCATAGCTGTCCTGCCTCGCTATGTGGAGATCAGGACCTTTGAACCCAGACTGCTGGTCCAGAGTGTGGAGCTGCAGAGACCACGATTCATCACCTCCGCTGGGTGAGAGGATATTTATTGTCCGGATACGTACCTCTGTTTTCTGAAGGAGGGAAGTGAGATGAATGTATAGGGATCCAACCAACTGTAATGGAAACCACTGTTACGCAGATCAACTGTCGTTATTCCATTGCTTTGCTGGATGATCCATCCCATATTTCTGATAGAGAACATTTTTGTCAACCATCACACACAAACAATCTCACCCTTCTCTTGTTGTTCCCTCCTCTCCTCTCTGTCTGTCCCAGGCCTAATATAGTGTACGTTGCCAGCAACCATTTTGTGTGGCGTCTG